>CM068315.1:8579009-8641509 GCA_034766995.1 Acanthacorydalis orientalis
TGCTATATGTAGCGGCGTTAACCCTTTCTAAAAATAACGATAACGATATAGAAACATGCAGTAATTAGAGTCCGTTGAATTCACGCCATTCAGTTGAAAAGTACAATAAAATAAACGAAATTTGTTGAAATTATTCCACTGATGAAATAAATTGAATAAAAACGAGAAAAAATAATATGGCCGCCTGTACATTTATTCAATGTATGAAATGTGTTCCTGTAAACAAATAAATTTATTTTCATTTTAAAAGAAAATAAATTGATATCTCACCAATTTTTAACATATGTTTATTCGAATTAGAAACATTTTAAGTCGGATAAAGAAAATTTTGTTTCGTAATGCTAGTTTTTTGCACTTTAATAAATTGATATATTTTTTTGAAAGGTATAAAATATGTAAAAAATAGGTCTATAGTTCTGAAATAAATAATATATCTACTATTACATTTTTATAAAATATTTTTCTACAACTTTAAAGAATTATTAATAATATAATTAAGTTAAATATAGATAATGTATGTGTAGTGTAGAAACATGCACGCATTAAACATTGTATTAATATGCTACCTTCTAATATTATTTAGCCCGAGTGTATTTTTTTAATTATAAAATGTCATATATATATAAATTTAATTTACACTAAAAAAATATTATATTTTTATAATTTAAATGAATTTCCGAAATAATTTCGACTGAAAAATAATATATACATATTGAAAAAAGTATTTCCCTGAATCATAAAATGTATGTTTCAATTTCTTTCGCAATTAAAAAAATATTTTTACTATAGCATGCTTCAATATGCTGAAAATGTTCTGCTTGTTATAGTGTTGTAGTCGCCATTCAAAGCTTTAAAAAGAATAAAAATTATCTATTTAAAAAGTAAAAAGAAACAATGTTAGTATTTAAAAAGAAAAAAAAAGAAGAGAAATTATCTATTAAACAAAACGTTTATAAAATTGATTGTTATTAATGTTTAGAAGTTATTTGGAAACGCAAGTATTAAATGCGATTTCCGAAATGTGCAGCTTTTCAGTGTTTTAGAACACTTTTCTCAGAGTTTGCAGAAAATATATCTAAACGTTCTTTATGTGCACAGAAAAAGTTCAAGAGGCCTGTATACCTAATATTTTTAATATATATTTATTGGCAGAATAAAATGGCAATCAAGTTTGTAATATTTGCTCATTCGTGGAAAATCATATATGAACATTGTTAATAAATATAAAAAAAATAATTCCAAAATTTAATCAGAATACTACTTCATATAAAAATTGATTATAAAATGAATCCTCAAACAATATTTCTCACTAAAAGTATATCGGAAATTATAATATTCAATATCAAATCGATTCTGTAACATTGAATTTAATTTGTAACAAAATATGAATTAATAATCTGGTAATAAAAATTTCCACCTAAAAATCCAGGAATAAATACTCTGTAAAACAATAGTTTAATCAATGGTTCTACTGCAAAAATAGTCGAAAAAGACTATTGCAAAGAAGAAGTACTTAATTTTTCAGTAATTTTAGTAATATAATAAAGTTTCTTGAATAATATAACAAAAACAGTAAATAGAAAATTGAACTTTAATTATATAAATAAATGTTTAATTTTCAATCAATTATTTGTGTGTCAGACGTGAAAAGTTTTAAAAAATTACCAGAAAATGTAAGTGGCATGATATAGTTTACAGATATTATTTAAATATAAAATATTATCGTATTTCACTTTCATTCAAATACTTGTTTTTTTTTTAATTTAAAGGTACATTGTATGAATAATAATTGCTTATTTAAGTAATAAGGATTATACAGTCGAATCTTTTTACTGAGGTCTAATTTTAGTAATTTTTATTAGAGTTCAAATTTAACTTTCAATATTTAACACTGCTGGCAGTTTTCTTTTATTAACCATCAATAGACAAATACAACACAAACTTTAAACACAAACATACTTACGGTATTTTGTGGATCGGGTTCTGCACCACTGTCGAGTAATAACTGTACAATAGCGGTTTGCTGATGTTCCGTGGCAATATGTATCGGTGTATTTCCGTCTTGGTCTCTAGCTTCGATGTCCGCTTCGTGACTTAATAGAAATTCAGCTACCTCTAGATGCCCATGCTCGCAAGCTACATGTAATGGTGTACGCGCATCCTATAAAATTATGTACATCATATACTTTCATAATTTTGTACAAGCCGGTATTAATTGTAAATTGAAATTTCGATTTTCATGAACGAATTTTTTTTCACCTCACAAACTAAAAAAAAAAAAAAATGTGCTCAAAAATGATCAGTAATGATTTATTCAACATTTTTGAGTAGATTTTCTTATCATTTGTGGGGTGAAAAAAACAATTCATTTGTAAAAATGAATTTTACCACAATGCTCTGGAACTACGAGTATATTGCGTTACATATTTATCACTTTAATTTTGCAAGCAATTATGAATAACATAATGCTTAGTATGAAATATATCAAGTAATAAGTATCTTTAAGTATTAAGTTGGTGCAAAAATAATTGCGGTTTTTATCATTTTTAAGTTCATTGTCGGATTTTTTATAGCCATGTGATACATCATTGTAAACAATGAAATTAACACAACTGATTTCAGCTGATGTCTATTGTTTTCATTCTTTAGTATTGTTCAATATAATTTCTTAAATTAGTAATGGAAAAAAAATAAAATTTGCGCGTTTTTATTATATGAATTTAGATTGGGATATAAAGCAATAGACACTGCTCGAAATATAGTTTTTGGCGAAGAGTTAGTTAGCGAACATACAACTCAACACTGATTCTAAAAATTTCATAATGGAAACGAAAGCTATGATGATGAGGAGGGTCTTGGACGTCCTTCAGCTACAGACAATAATGTTTTGAGAACGATTATCGAAGCGGGCCCACGTGAAACAACTCGAGAGGTGGCAGAAGAACTCAATGTTGATTATTCAGCAGTTGTTCGACATTTGGGCCTAATTAGAAAAACAATGTGGGACCTGTCTCCACAGATTATCATTTTTTTAAACATTCGAGTAATTTCCTACGAGAGAAGGTTTTCAAAAATCAAGCATCAGTTCAAAACGCTTTAGATTAATTCGAGGACTCCAGAATTCTATCTTGTAGGAATAAACAAACTTGTTTCCCGTTGGGAGAAATGTATGCAGGCCAATGGTCTTTATTTTGATTAATAAATATAATTTTTAACCGATATATAAGTTTTTATACTCGATACATAAAGACCGCAATTATTTTTGCACCAACCTGATATTATTATGTTTGTAGTTAGTTTATTTTAAAAATGATAGGAATTGAATCTGTTAACATGTTTAATAATATTTAATATATTTATTAATGATATTCAATCGTCACCAAAATGAATAAAATTTGTGAAGAATGCAAGTAATGAATGAATTGAATGAATTGATATATTTTGGTAAATTTTTTTTTAAAATTTGACCCTTGTTAAAAAGAAAAAGCATCTATTTAATTACACGTTCAATATAATAGATTGTAAGAAACTGATCGACTTTTTGAATATTTATAATACTTTCTTGAAGCTACCTTATTTATTACTTTCGAAAATATTAAAGTTCACTAGTAGATGTTTTACATATGGATTTTTTTTCGTATGGAATTCAATTTATAACAGAACGGTTTTTTTGAAAATATACATACTAAATTTAATTTAATGACATATTTACTAAGAGTCAAATGCACGAAATAGCTATGATCAACTTCAGATGTATATAAATAATATATCTGAAAATAGTCATAAATAAACACCCACTCAGCCACCCACACACATAACATACACACACACATATATATATATATATATATATATATATATATATATATATATAATTAATAAATATACATGCCTACTTATACTTTAAATTTATAAACTTATTTTGGGGAAGCACTTAATTAATTTTTTAATTGCTTTTTTTGTTAATAAACTTCAGTATGTATTCCACACATGTTTTTTTTAAAAAAATAAATTACTAAAAAGGTATTTGTAATAAAAACTAGATAATTTACTATTTTACTGTATTTAAAAATGATTAATTAATATCTTAAAATTGCAACTATTTGTGATTCGATAAAAATCGATACGAAATTGTTACTAAATAGTGTACTAAAGAATAGTTAATTTCACAAATGTGTGCTATTAAAAGTAAGAAATTTAATATTTATATATTTTTAATGAAATACCTACACACTTTTTACTCAAGACTAAATACTTAAGACGTTTAATTAAATATTATTTATTTTTTTCGTTTGAATTATATAATTTTTATTATCACAAATATATGAAAACATCCTTTAAAATAAGCTGATTTGAAAATATATTCGTGCTTTTATATTTAAAGTATTTTGTTATATATATATATATATATATATATATATATATATATATATGTATATTAGATTTTTTATTTGTACGATGTATATTGGAAAGAAATAAATCCGTATAATAAATTGGTATGCATTGATTCTCCATAGAAAGATAAACCGTCGAAAAATACAGAATCTTTGTGTCACACTTTTTTATTACCTTATCTCTTCTGTCCGGAGATGCTCCAGCTTCTACTAGTCGTCTGAGAATAGGTTCATGACCTCCCTGTGCCGCATGAAATATCGCACTCTGTCCTTCAGAATCCGCTACATCAACGTCAACTTCTTCTAATGTATCCAATAGAAAATTCACTACGTCGTGTCTGTTATTACGAGCTGCGCACATGAGTAACGTGTAATTTTTCTGAAACATATGGATTTTATTACATGCTATTTTGTTTTTATCATGATATATTTTTCTTATTAAATTTTATAATCAAATTTCGCTGTAATTCAATAAAGAGACAGAATGTGGTTTGAAACATGAATACGGCTTTGATATTTTAATAGTGTGATTATTTGACGTTGTAAAGAATATAAGATCTGTAATCGAATTTTTCAGTAGATTATAACTATTTTATTTTAATACATCTAATAAGTTACTGACATATATATATATATATATATATATATATATATATATATATATATATATATACATTTAATGGCAATATTATTATACTTACAAAAATTAATTTATTAAGTATTATCTTTAATAAATGTTTGATGAAAATAAGTTTAAAATCGAGATAAAATTTAGATATAACTAATTATCCCATTCATTGAATATATGCAACAGAAGGATAAAATATACATTTTAAAAGAGAAAAAATATATATTAATTAAATACTATATATTAATTTTAATACTTATATTATTTTATTTATTCATTTTTGGAGTAAACTTGAAAAACTTAATAAATTGTATCTTACTTTTTAAATTTTTATAAATGTTCGATTCAATTTTATAAACAATTATAAATGTTAGACATTAATAACATATTTATTTATGGTTCAATATATTAAACACTTATGAAAGAACATAACTGGATTAAAAAAAAGTAAAAGTATTTTTTTTTATATTCACAAACAAAAATAATAAAAATAATAATTAGACATTTTCTGTTAAATAATAGTTGAAAAATAATTAAATGTGCTCGTTTTAAATGTAAAGAGTGAGAGTAGTTATTTTAAATTTAAGTACTTTTTTGACATACCTTGTTGACAGCGTTGACACATGCGCCTGCATTTATAAGCTGCTGAACGGCATCTTTATGTCCATGCCACGCTGCCATTAAAATAGGTCTCATCCCATACTGAAATATTAACCGTCTTATGTAACACTGACAACCTTAAAAATGTAAATTAATTCCTACGAAATTTGAATTATAATTTTGTTGTAAGATTACCAAATTAAAAATACATGTTATACTAGTAATTACTTTTCATTTTCAACAGTCTGTTATTTTTCAAACTAGAAATAAATTATTATTAATATGTAATATACCAATATTTGAATATCTACATTATTATAACTACAGATTATTTATTACTTTTTTATGTTATTTCATTACATGCTAATAAAGGAATATATGATTTTTCAAATATTCTGTAAAAGATGCACCGATTAAAAATAAATCTATTAAAGAATCATAAAATATATTGTCATATAAAGTATATATATATATATATATATATATATATATATATATATATATATATATATATATACATTTACTATTTATTAAATGACATACACAAATATTTTCATTTTAATATTTATGATAATATGATTTTAATATATTGTATATAATTAGCATGCGATGGAATTTGAATTATATCTATTAGATGTAAAAATTAATTATGTGCCTTTCAATTGAATCAATCATAACATTGTTTTAAATTACAATATTATCTTGTCGTTTTAGGTGTTTGAAATGCGAACTTCGACATTTAAAACAGTGTATATATCTTGGTTAAGCAATTGGCATAATCTCAAAAAATAGTAGTGAACACAATGGCGTCTGAAAAGCAGCATATTAGGTATTGCATGCTTTTCATATTCCAGTTGAATGATTTATTCAGCTTTTGAGAAGGTGCTGTGATGCATAAAATATTTAAAAAAATGATAAAACAGTGGAAGAGATCCGAAAATGTAAAACGAGCTCATGGAGACAAAGCCGCCATTTTTTCGGCATGAAATTCGTCATTTACCCGATAGACTGAACAAAATTATACACAATGACGGTGGATATTTTGAGGATTTAAATGTATCTCATTTTTCCATAAACATTAATTTTCTATAAAAAGGGCACCAAATTAATTTGTACACCATATATGCAATACAACTTATTAATGATTTAAAAATATATTTGCAAAATCTATAAGAAATGATTAGAAAGTGAATATGATCAATTATATATATATATATATATATATATATATATATATATATATATATATATATATAAATTATATTCTTAATATAACAGCCATAAAATTTAAATTTTTCAAACAAAATATTTGTAATCAGTCAATTTTAAATTTGTTATTCTGTGTAAATAATATGTTATGTGAATTATAAAACGTTTTACGACCTAAACTTATGTATTCAACACACCGTTTTTTCTTAATGAAAAATAATATATTTCACGAGCTCAAACTGTCAAAGTAAACCAATAACACATTGGTCAACAATGTTCCACGTTTAGTAGTCTACTAGAACTGTGTCTATAATTAGTATATTTTTTTTAATTTTAGTAATTTCACAACGTTATTAACATTGAAGTTAATTAAATGTGTTTTCAAACAAGAACATAGTTTTCTTAATTAAAGTTAACATTTTTTATAACATCGATAAGTACAATATATATATATATATATATATATACATATACATATATATACATTGTTTTTAAAATATACACGATTCAAACATAAGTAAATATATAAAAATTCAAACTAAATATTAAATAAATAATTTTACCTTATCACGAGCTTCGATGTCACATTTAGCTGAAATTAACATTTCAATGATGTCTGTATTGCCTCGAGAGGCAGCCCAATGGATTGGAGCGCGTCCATACTAAAAAAAATAATTAAATCCCACAAATGACAAATATTTAGGCTTGTATAGTTAACTATTTTCAGTGAGCTGATTTTGAAAATATTCTTAATTTTATCATTTTAATACGAGGCATATTCAACACTAGAACTACCACGCTAGTCAAAATGACTGGTTTTACAATTTAATTTTAAAATTCCCACTTCATGTTACACTTTTTTTTCGTAACGATGTCATGACTTTTGCAGCGATAACTAAGTAAATAGTATAATGAATTTAATTTCTATTTTTTTTATTTGAAATCAAAATAATTTTGTATCATGGCTATTTATTCCAATACTAGTCAAAATGACTGCTACCTGTGAAAGTTTAAAAGTGTCCTGCAATCTGTTTACCGAACACGAATCATCCAGTTTACTCGTTTCGTACAACTTTTCACACGTTCTTAGAATTTTTACTGCGTATCATTCGGTATGATGGTGAAAATTATCAGGAAAATTCCGGATCGATCATGATGGTAATGCAAAAGTAATGCATTCATTCGAAAATGTATTTAGTCATTCATTTAAATCTGGAGACGTAGAATGTGTATTGAAGTTTTTGTTGAATGTCCCACTCATATTATATAATAAATAATAAAAAAAATAATTATATAACTTATAATAAACGACATATTATTTCAATTAGTGTGAGGTGAGAAAAATGAATATAAATATAAATTTTATGTAATCACCAGTTTTATTTTATTTTTATAAGTCCTGAAAATGGCACAACGATTGAAAATCTCTGAATTATTGGAAAAACTGAACGATATACAAATGGAATGCTCTGATATAGAGGATGATGAACTCTATGACAGTGAAGGTGAACCAGAAGGAATTGAAAATGAACTATTCGGTATTCACGATGAACTTTTTATAATGAGAATAGTTTTAATGAGCTTTCAGACAAAGAAAATGCTCAGAAGTCTTCAGAAAGTGATGGTGAATTTGAAAATATTTTTAATTCACGTAAAATAAGATGTGCTCGAGTGCTTTCAAGTTATGAAAATGAAAGTATACTACAAGATCATCAAACTGAAATTGCTGCAGACGGAACCAGTTGGGAAAAAATACAAGAAGGATCTAATGCTGGAAGATTCCAATTCCATGATATTTTTAAAGATATACCCGATCCAACAGGATATGCCAAAAAATATTATGAAAGGTGAATTTATGTTTCAACCAGTAGATGAACTTGCCACTGAAAATGTCATTGAAAGTGTAAAACCAGGGATGGAATCACGAGAAGTTAATATACAAACAACTTCAAAGAACTCACTTCGTTCACGCAAACTGTGTCAAATAGGGTAGTGTAATAATAATAAGACTACCACCATTTGTAATATCTGTAAAAAAAATGTATACGGAAAATGCACTCAAAAGAAAAATTAAATTTTGTAAGAAATGTGACAAATTATAACTTTTTGTACCAAATAATTGACTTTATGCTATAAGAATAACTTAACTTTGAAATGAAAATTATTTTATTTTTTTTTTACAAAAGCATATATTCTTTATTATATTTATTATCCTTATCGATGTGTAAGTGAGAAAATGTGCCAATCTCCATTTAGGAAACATGGCCTCAAGTGGGTTAATATGTAATACCAAAAATCTACTACATAACATGGAATTATTTTTGTAAGAAACTAATAAGTCAATAAATATAAAAATATACTATTATTACGAATTTTTTAAAGACCAGTCATTTTGACTGGTTTCGGTAGAAATAATTTCGTCTTAACTATCGGTAGTTCTAGTGTTAAAAGTAAAAAATTCTCACTCTACATGCAAGATTTTTATCAAGGTTATTTTCTACGCAATTTCATCTAAATTCTATACACTTGGCTTTATATATATATACACACAAGCATATATATCTTGGGTATTAGTGAGAGTAAATAAAATTTATACTTTAAGCGAATTTAAATGAATATAATATAATTGAATGCAAACTAGTATAAAGTTAACAGCCAATTAGGAAAAGAAATATTTTTTTCAGAAATGTGTGTTATACATTTTTATCATATATATGTGTATATATATATATATATATATAAATATATATGCATAGTCACACATACATCACTAAATACTAAACGAAAACATCACGGGAAATCGTAAAACTTTTATGATACCTCCGCATTATTCATACATACATATCAGTTTATATTTCCTTTTTATGATTTACTTTTACTCCATACAGTACATGGATGAAAAAACGGACAAATATATCATATTTACTTCTCGGAAAGATTTTTCGTTATTTTCCTTACTCAAATATCGAAAACTCAAACAAGTCTTTTGACATGGTGAAGATGCGTATCGTATTTACTGTTAGCTTGAACATATTGCTAAGAATAAGTACTTGAATACTACAGACACACATCTAATATATGTGTGTGTGCAAGAACATGCCAACGTATACGGTAAAATATAATAATAAAACGTGTCTTCTTCGAGTTATAAATGTTACTACGAATTTAACTTTGAGATACACGATATTAAATCATTAGTGGAATAATGAACGTGTAGGTACGTATATATATATCAAAACATGTTCTCCGTGAGATCTTATTAAAACGGTTTCAGTTTCAGTGATAAAATTAAGGCGGCGCGTGCGAGAGATTTTCAGACATGGTTTTAACCGTATTTCTTTATAAAATTTTCTTAATAAATTTTATGTATATATATACACATATATATATATATATATATATATATATATATATATATATATATATAAAATTAAATTATGTTGAATATACTCAAAGAATTGCTGTAATTATAGACTAATATAATACTGGACATATTGGAACATGGGAAGGTTTGACCCTACGGAAGGTTTGCACCTACTCAAAGTACCAAACTAATCACATTGCGAAAAATGTTCTGAAAATATTTTCATAAAAATAGAAGCACACAAATGTAATTTTCAAAAGGAGAAATCTGAAAACTTTATGTGAAACAAATTATTATTTTACAAAAAGAAAAAATGGGCCTATTAAATTATATTTTTTTGTTTACTGTGTAAACTAATATTTACTAGTAAAAAATATAAATAAAAAATATAATTAATCTCAGTTATTACTCGTTGCACTCTTATTTAATGATTTCAGGTGTGATTAAATCAAAAAAAAGTGCTGTTTATGTACATTTTTATACGTTCATGTCGAAATTGTGCTACTCGGGAGGTTTGACCCTATAGTTTCACTGTCAAAGTCAAGTTAATTTGACATTACGTTATCATGAAGTTAATTTTTTCACATAATATAGTGTAAATACAGGTAATATGTAATTATTTGTGATCATGTTCGAAAAAGAATGTATAATATCTTTTCTCGTGTTATTGAAGGTGTCAAATATTTCTGTCAACTTACAGGTGGAATTTATCTGGTGATTGTATCTAAAACTCCATCAGAAATTCGACCTCTGCCAAAAGCAACACCGAAAAAATGTAAGGCCAAGTAAAAGAGTAGTTAGTAGGATACTAACTGACACTTCGGTCATTAAACAAATTGCACGGGAATAAGAAACACGTCAACCGAAACGAAAAAGTACTGAGGAGAAAAGTAACGCGTGACTTGAAAAAAATCATTGAGAAAGTAGCAGAACGAGAGGGAAAAATTTGCAAAAAATCAAGCACCTTCAAAAACAGGGAAGAAAAAATGAAACGAAAACCGAAAATGTTCATAATTCTTTCTCCGCAGTGACTTGTACTTAATATTTTGTTTATAATGATATATCGGCGGAGCCATGTTATTATTTAACAAGTATTTGATAATAATAGTTGTATTAATAAGTTTATGATGAAATAAAGCAGATAATACACTGTTATTTGAAATTCCAGTGATTCATTTAAGACTATAGTCAAACGTCTCATAATTCGGAAGGTTTGGCCCTACTTCGAAAAACATTCAGTAAATTTTTTTAATTTGAACTAAAAATTCTTTAAAATTTATACGTATTGGGCATCGTATTCAATTAATATTCCACATTTAATTCCTGTGAAAAACATTGTTTTATTGATTTTTTGAAAATAGGGTCTAATCTTCTTATGTTCCCTTACACTCTTCATTTAGAAAATATGTAAAGATATTTGAAAATGAAATACATTTGGTAATGATGCAAAATTTAATTTTATTTACAATAATTTAGATCTAGAAATGAAAGAGAAGATATATATATATATATATATATATATATATATATATATATATATACACAGTGGGATCTCCTACAACGAAAAATGTTATAACGAACAATTGAAATCAATTAAAACAAGATGCTATCACGAACAGCGCGGGGAAATACCATTCTCTGATGTAGCACCGTACGCCATGATGATGAAGTGCCTATTGTGCAAGAAATTGTGTCTGTGGGGAGTACTATGGGCCAGGAGATCAATAAGGAGGACGTGAAGGATTTGGCGGAGGAACATAGGAAGGAGCTATTATTTGGAGAGCTAATAGAATTTCACAATGAAGAGGCAGAGGCACTGAAGCAAAGTTTAACTTTCAGGGACGAGAACGATGAAAAAGGTCAAAGAATTCCATTTGAGGATCTTTAAAATGTGTTTTCTTGCTGTGATAAACTGTCGAAACTTATAAAAGACTATCAACCGGATGTTGCCGCTGTGGGAAAAGGCTTTAATCATTTTAATGACACGTTGATGTCTGAGGAGTGTACAAAAATTCAGAATAAAGCAATCGAGCCTGGACTTATCGTTCAAAAGGTAGACAATCGCCCTCTAACTGTTGAACCTCCCACAGGACAGTCACCCAAAAGGAGTAGGGTTGACGACTGTTCTTCTTCCACCTTTATGTGTTTTTTTCTATGATTTTTATTAGTTTTGTCTGTATTTTCATTAACAATGAGGAACGATTCTTTACTTTGAAAATGTTAAATTAATTTTTTATTATTTTTATAGTTATATTTTTTATATTTTATTATATTTTTCCTGTTAAAATGATTGTGTTAAATAGTAACTTTGCTCTTGGCTCAGAATCTGGAACGGATTACCCCTAAATACAATATTTCATGTATGAGAGAACAAACCGATACTATAATGAACGAATTACGTTCGTTCTAGCATACTCCACTTTATATATATATATATATATATATATATATATATATATATATATATATATATATATATATGATACGAAAAACTCCATACAAAATAAAATAATAAGCAGTACTAATAGTAGACATTAATAGTGAAATTGATATTCTTATTAATATAATATCGTGTTATTGGTAGATAAAAACAGAAACTACTAAATAAATAAAACACATACAAAATATATCTTTGTACTCTAAAATTAAAGTATTATGTTGTTTCAGTTATAGAAGAACATATAAATAATTACAAACAAATATACATATATATATATATATATATATATATATATATATATATGTGTGTGTGTGTGTGTAATATTTTTATTTAAAACTTTGAACATTCCAAAATAAAAATGTACTTTTAATTAAAAATAAGTGGACATCACTTGAATACTTTCTTTACAGTTGTTATTAATTCTTTACACAAACGCGCGCTTATCTTGGACAACCGCTCGAAACTTTTCAAGAATTTCGTTAAACATTACTTTTTCATGTTTTACAGTTTTAAACGAAGTTACAGTAAAAATAAAAACAAATATTTTTCTTTAAGGAATTCACTAGTAACGTTACACTTTTCTAAATACTATATATTTCATTAGTTCTTCACGATATCGAATAAAAATATAACTCATGAAGTATTTTGTTCATATCACTGTAATTATTAGAATCGAAATGAAATCGATCCATTACAGTCAATTAAAGAATATTATTTGTAAACAAGTAAATAATGAAACTTTATAGTATTATAAAGAAAGGGACACTTTCACGGATGATTTTTTTACCCCACAAATAATATCAAACATTTTTACTGATCATAAATGCTTAATAAATTATTGTATTGTCGATCAATTTTGATTGTTACTTATGCGCGTTTTGATAGTAATTCCATCATTTTCAGGATACCAATATACAGAAAAATGAGGATAAAACAAATAAAGAAACAATTATTTTATCTTTCGCTCGCCAGTGAACATTTCATTAAAGAACTTTACTTATAAATAGCAACACACCCTCCAAAGTTTCAAAAAGATATTTTTATGCTTTTATACACATACATATTCACCTATACATACACACACACACACACATATATATATATATATATATATATATATATGTCTATATATATATATATATATACACCTGCAACCGAATTCAACACATTTAATAAGGTTGCCTTTAAATTGATACGAATTAATTATTTAGTTTCAATCCTGAAAGAATAATTCATTCGTTCAAAAATTTTATTTCGCCGTCATACATAAACGGCAGGTATACATAGAATAAGCTGGCCGTATAGTTTCCTTACATTTCTGCGTGTATCGCCCCATAAATAAAAATAAAAAAACAAACAACTCGACGCGCTTTCTTTTACTTTAATCTTGTTCATTTTAGTTTAGTTGCAGAGATGTGTCCCTGAGGGCTCGCGCACAGAATCAACAATGTTTCTTAATCATTCATGTTACGTGTAGGATTCAACAAGAACTGCAAAAGCACGGCTCGCGAATACTTGAACAGCATGCATTAAATGTACGTCAATATCAGCGAATTTTATATTATATATCGATTTATGATTCTTTTCTACTGAATAAGCGTAACAGAGAAAATCTACTTTAACACGTTCACATTTATAGCAGCTCGTTTTGAAAAATATACATGTTGTAAGATTGTCATGAAAAAATGAAACGTAATTAAAAGACAATATGTTTATTTTTCATGTAAGATTTAAAATTAAATATCTGTATGATATATATATATATATATATATATATATATGTATATGTATATATATATATATATATATATATATATATATATATATATATATATATATATATATATATATATATCGAGAGAGAAATGTGATGTTCAAACTATTTTCTTCTTCAAAAGGAAATAATTCCAATAGCATATGTACTTTTCATGAAGCCAAAAAAAACGTTATTTATTTTAAATCCATAAAATAATGTATATTATAAAAATGTATTTTATATTGTTTTTAAATAAATTTAATATGATTTAATTTTTGTTTCATCAGCAATATGATAGAAGTATTTAAAATAATTGATCATATTATTTATAAAAAAAAACTATTTTATATGTACTGGAAATCAATATACTGTTGGTAGAAAAATAATTGCAGTTCTTGTTTTCTAAATTCTAACCTTATTTTTTTCAGTGAAAGTGTCATTTCATCGCGTTTATGTCAATATCATTTTAAAGTGCATTTTCAGTGTGTATTTTAGTAACATAGGCTTCGGTTTTATTATTAGTTTTGGTTCAAATTGGGCTATTGAAATAAAAATGGAAAAGAAGTGAATAAGAGCTAATTTTTTGTACGAGTTCAAATCGGGTGGTAAAGTAGCAGAAAATGCTAGTCAACTAAACGATACTTTTGGTGTGGGTATTGTTAAGGAACGTACGGTGCAAATGGCTGTTCCAAAAATTTCGTACCAGGACGAGAGCCTTGAAGATGCAGAAGGTCGGCGGTGTCCTTACTCAGTTCATAACGACTAACCGAAAGCATTAGTTGAATCAGAATCACACACAACAATTCGACAACTTGCACAAAAGTTGAACGTCGCTCATCCAACAGTTCTGGACCACTTAAAACAGCTAGGAAAATCAAAAAAGCTTGACAAACGGGCGCCGCGCGAACTGAACGAAAACCGAACAAATCGCCGTTACGAAGTTTGTTCTACACTTCTTTTATGCATCAGAAACGATCCATTTCTCGATCGTATTGTAACGAGCGACGAAAAGTGGATCCTTGACGACAACAGAAAACGATCTTCACAATGGTTGAACAAAAATGAAGCCCCGAGCATTTCGCGAAACTGAAATTACACCAGAAGAAAATTATAGTAACTGTTTGGTGATCTACGCATGATATCATCCACTACAAGTTTTTGAACCCTGGCGAAACTATTACAGCTGAGAGTTATTGTCAAGATGACGAAAAAATGTATCTATAACTTCAACGTCTCGTCCCCGCACTGGTCAATCGAAGAGAGCAAATCCTGCTGCACTACAATGCACGACCATACGTCGCACGATTGACCCTATAAATGTTGAAAGAATTGGACTATGAAACATTGCCTCATCCATCAAACTCACCAGACATCTCGCCAACAGATATTATCACTGCCAAAAATGTATTTCGAGATTTTATCAATTCTAGAACTCCGGAATTTTAGACGACCGAAATATATAAACTTGTAATTAATTCGCAAAAATGTATTGATTCTAATGGTGGTTATTTCGATAAATGAAGTTAATTATCAACTGAGAAAAATGTATATAAATTTGAAGGTCATGAACAGCAATTATTTTTCTATATTTATTTTTTTTACATTCAGTTTAAAAATTCTGTTAAGCAAGCCTATAAAATTATATTTAAAATGGTTATTTTACTGATAAATATTTATCTGTATACATAAGGAAAAATACCCAATACAATAATGATCCGAATACTCAAAAAAAACACCCATTTTGAAAAAAAAACAATTGTTGATAACAGATCTCAAATGAAAATATATATTAACGTTATATGGGAAGAATAGAAATGAACATTATTCTAGTTAATTTGTGTATTTGCAGTGATATCGAATAAATAAGAAACATGTTTATTTGTATAGAATAATGAATGAAAAATTATAAAAAAATCGATAAAAAATGTTTTCGTGTTAAGTAACACTTAACCAGATATTATTAATTAAAATTGTGTCGAAAAGTAATAGTACTATACTCACATTATTTCTTGAATCAACATCAACAGGTTCTCGTAAAACTTTCTTCACGAAATCGGCATCATTTTTAATGACCGCTTCGTGCAGCAATAAATCATTTTTCAGTATACGTGCCCGTCGTTCCTGTTCTTCAGGTGTCGGCGTTGGAGATCGGCTTCCACTTACACGTAAATATGTGCACATCAGTTCTTGAGATTCCATATTGATCGATCGAACGACGGATTAAATATTAAATTATATTATATTTTTCAACTCTATAATCTAAACGCCACGCAGATATGCAAAATTGGAAGAACGGGTAGAAGAACGACTCACGTCATATAGAATAAATAACATCCAAACATATGTTTGTAAATAAATAAACCGTTTGTACAAAATATATGACTACCAGTAGTACTACACTCGTTGAAACGAATAAATGGACCCTTTTTACGTCATTGATATCGGTCTACTACTTCTCTTTTGATATGTTTCCTATCACATTGATTTCCGCTACACGATTTATCACATTTTGTTGTAAAACATGTGTATGTGCGCGTTGATATAATGCTCTATATTGAATATAAGCAGTGGAAGTAAATTATACAAGAGACTTTAATTTCAAAATATACATATGTAAATATTTGTTTTTTTTTCTTGTTTCATCTATAATTAAAAAATAGTATATCTAAAAATATCTCGACGAAATACATCTATTTATCAGAAAGCACGCTACGTCACAATCGTTTCGAGTCGTATGGAAAAATGCGCGTCGCACAAAGGGTGAGTGTGCGCGAACTAATTATCATTAGTCTATTTATGCGCGGTATGATTGCAATTCCCGCCAATTGTGGAGCGGCGACGCGGCGCGCACGGATGATACCGCATGGTTCACGGTTACCCGGCTCTAATTTAATTTACTGCCGTCGGCAGTTTACTTTGTGCGGCCGTGTTTATATTTTACTTTGAATAATAATAATTTGTCGGCTGATCTACGGTTACGTGTTCGGTTTGGTTTTAAACAAATACAGACGATTCACTTCCGTCCGCGCTGCGGTGATGTATCAATTCGATTTTCGATCTGCGACGATGTTAATCTGTAACAAAAAGCATATTGAGTTCATGTAAAATTTAGTTCTGAATTGGCAATACGATGAATTAAATTAAATTATAAGACTGAATCGTAAACGTTTTACACGAGGCACTAGAATACAATTTAATTTTATAAATTGTTTATATATATATATATATATATATATATATATAAATATAAATATAAATATTAGGTTGTAACATACCAAGTTGCCGAATTTCAGTCAGTCAGAGATCGACCGCGATTGAGAAAGGTTCTGTGCAATATTTTATAAGTTCAGCTATTTGGAATTGACTAATGTACTATACCCCTCAATTGTTTTTAAATACGGAGTTATTGTTTTTATTTTTTTTATACCCTTCAACACGATGGTGTCCACAAAAGATTTGCGTCCATTTTTTTTTATATGAGTTCAAATTGGGATACAATGCAGCGGTAGCAGGTAGAAATATCAATGGAGCTTTCGGAGAAGGGTCGGCTAGCCAGAGAACAATTCAATTATGGTTCAAAAAATTTCGTTCCGGTAATATGAATCTCGACAATGAGCCTCGAGGAAGGCCCAAAACGATTGTGAACGAAGAACATTTGAGAGACATGGTGGAAGCTAATCCACATACAACAGTTCGAGCTCTCGCATGTCATTTAAGTGTTAATGTTATGACTGTTTCTCGTCATCTTCCTGCAATAAGAAAGGTGAAAAAGCTGGATAAGTAGGTGCCGTTAATTGTCAGATGGTCAGAAATTGAGAAGGTTAGAGGTGTGTTCTTCATTGATGATTCGAAATGATAAAACGCCATTTTTAAAAAGTGGATTATGATAACATAAAATATCTGGACAATGGTTAAATACAAATAAAGCACCAGGATATACACCCAATCTGTCATTACACCAAAAAAATTTATGTTTACTGTGTGGTGGATAAATAAAGGAATAATCCATTTTTCTTTTTTAAAACCAAGAGAAGCAATTACGGCTTATTCATATTGTTGCGAAATCGACAATATGAATGAAAAATTAACAACAAAATAGCTAATGCTAATCACTAGATATGGTCCAATACTATTACAAGACAATGCTCGACCACACACATCTCGAATCACAATTTCCAAATTAAATTCACTAAATTATGAAATTTTACCGTATCCCCCTTGTTAATCAGATCTTTCACCGACAGGGTAACATCTATTTCGCCACTTGGGATATTATTTAAGAAATAAAAAATTCCGAAACCAAACAGAAGTGATTCAAGAATTCGAAGACTTTATAAGCTCTAAAAATGTGGATTTTTATAAAAATGGGATACGCAATCTAATTTCTTGTTGGAAAAAGACCATTGAACCTGATGGAGCTTATTTTGATTAAATGTATTTTATTTTTTGTTAAAAATATTGCGTTTTAATTCTCACCTACAAATTCCGCAATTTCATATATTACACCATAATATTATATATATTATTAAATAATTGCGGTTTTTACGTATCGAAATTATATTTATTAATCAAAAAAAGACCATTGACCTCACATTTCTCCCAACAAGAAACAAGTTCGTTTATTACTACAAGATGGAATTCTGAAGTCCTGGAATTAACGAATTCATCTAAACCACTTTGAGCGGATGCTTGATCTGTGAAAATCTTCTCTCGTATGAAATTACTCATATATTTAAAAAAATGATAATCTTTCGGAGACATGCCCGGAGAATAAGGTGGAGGAGGTAAGGTTTCATAACCCAGTCCATAGTCCATTTAATTTTTTTAAAGTCATTTGTGAGACGTGTGGTCGGGCATTGTGTCATGAAGAAGAACTGGTCCTCTTCGATTGACTAATGCTGGTCGTAAACGATACAACTTCTCATGTATTTTTCCAATTTCCTGACAATATTTTTTTGCTATTATTGTTTCATTAGAATTTAAGAAGTTGTAGTGAATGATGCCACTTGCCGACTACCAAACAGTGACCATAATCTTTTTTTCATGAAGCTTCGGTTTAGGAAACTGTTTTGGTATTCTCCTCGGTCTAGCCACTGTGGTGAATAATTCCGATTGTTGTAGAGAATCCACATTTCATCACATGTGATAATGCGATCAAGAAAGGGATCATTTTTGTTACGCAAAAGAAACGCATATATATATATATATATATATATATATATATAAATATATATATATATATACATATATATTTATATATATATATATATATATAAATATATATATATAAATATATATATATAAATATATATATATATATATATATGTATATATATATATATATATATATATATATATGTATATATATATCTTCATATATAAAATCAAAATTATCCACAAAAAATTCGATGATGTCGAATTATTTGTTTATGATGTCGAGATTTCTTTGTACCCAAATATGCTTATCTCATATAAAATAACACGTTGCAATATGTCTGCGCTAATATGATGATTATATAAACATACTAACATATACATATATATATATATATGTATATATATATATATATATATATATATATACATATATATATATATATATATATATATATAATAACACGTTGTAATATACATGTGAGAATTATTGAATTGACATAAGTGAGTTTTAAAAAATATGTTTATTGTTTTATTCGGTTACATGGCATGCTTATAACTGACAAGTGAGCGAGCGTAGCGAGCCCGGGGATTTGTGAGCGTAGTGAACCGGGGGCAAAACCCCCTAGTATATATATATATATATATATATATATATATATATATATATAACTTAAAATATTGAATAACTTTCAAACGTAAAAAATAAAGTATGTACTCGTACTTAAATAAATTAATAAAAAATATAGATATATTTACAACTTCCGTATGTCAGTTAAAATGAAAATAAATAACAACAATTTTAAAAATTCATAAAATGTACTTTGAAGTTATTCGAAAGTTTTAAAATATCGTTATTATAGTACGATAATATTTTAGACAGGCTAAAGAAAGTATATTTTTGAAACTAATTTATTCACTTAAAGTTATTCACATGAAATGTATAGTCTTTTAGAAGAAAGTCTTACATTTTTTATCGTTTCAATTTACCTCTCACACTAGTTTCGGATCAATGTGTTATGGGTGCGTGTAACATTTTACTATGTAGGTTGTTTTATATTAAAAAAGTTGTTATTTGAAACGGGATTGTTTCGAACTTATTGTTTTGGACGGCTAAGGGTTTATTTAAATTTAGAAACTTTACTGAAGTAAACTTGTCATGTGTAAACTATGACCAATAGTGACAAGAAGTTCGAACTCACTTTCGAGTTACATATGGTAAGTTTGTGGTCGGAAAGTACTTTTCCCTAATAAATTTTCCAATTGTGAGCACACCTCAAGGGGATAAGCTCAATGAAAACTTTTCTGAAACAACGATTAAAAGTAATGTTAACAATTATTATTGAAAATAATTTATGTCTTTGTACAACTGTGGAGTTAAATATTTTCGGTTTAAATGCATGTTCAGTATGAAAAAAAAACAACAGAAACATAAATAAATAATACAAATTATGAATATAATAAATATTGTTTCAATAAAATTTCAAAAACTTTCAACTGTGAAATACATTTAGATTATTTAATCTACTTTTATTCTGAACTGAAACTAAAATCATAGTACTGCTACAATGTTATTTTATTATAAATAATTTGAAACAAATATTTTTTCAATTGCTTATTTATGACTACTATTAAAACAGTCATTTTAAAATCAAACAGAATTAAAATGTAGAAATAAAAATCATCAAAAAAGAATAACACAATTAGTAATGAAAATACATGTTGATTAGAATGCATTTCATTATATATAATAGTAATATTTCAGCTTTCAAAATTTCTTTAAAGAAGATACACTACATCTATATATATCATTTATACAAAAATACCTTATTTTAAATATAAAATAATATACCGTGATCTTCAAATAATTGTAAACAAATTAAAAACGTACATTAGACAAAAAATACGAATAATAAAATGGTTCGCCGGATATATATATATATATATATATATATATATATATAATCTTTTTATTTTTTTGCTCTTTTAAATGTCTGTGAAAATAAATGGATTAAATATATAATGTTTTTAACAGAGAATGTTTTATATATATATATATATATATAGAGAGAGAGAGAGAGAGAAATGTCATGTGTGTATGTGTGCTTTTAAATTAAAGTTTTTTTCTAACTGTGATTTTAGAGAACAGTTTTTTAAGCATGTATACTATTTGAAATTATTATCATTTTTAAACTTTGTTATTACTCAAATCGTTAGAAAATTTAACCACATGCTAGTATATTAATAAACTAGTAAATAGTAATTATATTCTATTAATTGTTTTATTCTACAAACCAATATTATTCATTCTTTCATATCTGAACCAAATTTAGTCCTTATATTCGATAGAAACACAGTAGTTATTTAATAAATGTGTAATTATATTTTTATTATATTTAATAAAAACGTTGATTATATCAAGAACATTATGATATTAAACGAAATTTAATAATCAGAATAATTGTTGTTCTTGAAGGGTTTTAGAATGATGGTTTTGATTTTTCAGATAATAAATTTGGTTTATGTAACGATTTCTATCAAAAAACGTAACTGATATTCAAAATCGAATTATATTCGAAATCCTTACATTTCATATCAACAAACAGATTGGAAATTTAAAATTAATGTACAAGATTAACATTAGATTTTCAATGTGATATATTCAAAAAAAGTATGTACTCTATGAATTCCTTATAAGTTTTAAATAGACAAAAGCAAAACAAAAATACTATTCAAAGAAAGTAAAACAAATCGACCAAATTAAAAAAAAAATGAGTAGAAAATTTGAATATACAAATTATGTCATCACAGTTAATTAATCTCTGTTATATTATTATGAGTTTATAACAAAATCGCGAAATAAGTTGTAAAAATAAGGAGCCTACAAAAGTGAAGAACTGAGTGAAATATTTTTGAAAAATACTGGGCGATACTGTTTCCAAAAGTGATTTCATTGAAGAAATAATGTAAAATGTTCAAAAAACATTCATCCATACATAGTACTATGAAACATACCTGTCTAAATATTAAACTTCATATATATATATATATATATATATATATATATATATATATATCTGTTTTTTCAATATGATATGTAAGAGCGTACCGGACGCATATACAAAAAGTCTATAAAATTTTAAACTGCAATTACTTGAACACTCATATAGTCTACTGCTCTTAATGTATTTGGTTTATTCCCGTATATTATTAACCCTTTCCATTCGACTGTCTCCTCTGAGGGGATATCGTAAATCTAACAAATAACAATATTTTTTATAAAACATGAATTAATAAAAGTATTTTTGACTGTATATTTTTGATTATATATATATCATTTTTTTAAATATTTGAGTACTTTCCTACGAGAGAAGATTTTCACAGATTAAGCATCCGCTCACAATGCTTTAGATGAATTCGTTAATTCCAGGACTCCAGAATTCTATCTTGTAGAAATAAACGTGATTAATAAATATAATTTTTAACTGATATATGAGTATATACTCGATACATAAAAACCGCTATAATTTTTGCACTAAACTTTATATATATATATATACACAGCGTTCTTCTTTCACTACACTAACAATTACACATACGCATTGGCTGTCTTAACAATAGAAATAAATATAACTGTAATAAAGAATCAATTAGTAATTGAATTTTTAATTTTTATACATTTACTTTTACTTATTTATTAATCTTTAGGAAGTCTTCTTGTATAATAAGGAAATATATAAGAGATTATTTTGTTCTTTTTCTGTTATATATACTTATATATATATATACGAGTATATATATATATATATGATTTCTGTGCTATTAATCAACAAGTTATTTTTTTTCTAAAATTGACAGCGAGGCAATAAAAGCATTAAGACTTTCTTACATCTTAATAATCAAGATAAAAAGTTGACAGTAATTGAAGTTTATACAAGTTATCTGTTATTAATATATATATATATATATATATATATATATGTTTGTGATATTTCTCTCTCTTTCTCTCTCTCTCTCTATATATATATCATATTATATAATATAATCTAATTATAATTTTAATAAAACACATTAGTCTCGCGGTGTGCAAGTGTAATGTTTGAGAATCTGATAAAAAAAATAATAATCATTCCTATAAAAATAAGAATGGAACGATGAGACAGAAATAGCAAGAACCAAGAAAAGGCTGTTTTTCAATGTACACATTGTAATTTCCAATATTGGTTATTTGTACAGACGCATATGTATAAATATATGCCAAAACGGTACCTCTATTTAAAAAAAAATGCGTATCAAAAATAATTAAAAATTAAATTATTTATGGATACGAACAATCATTTAATTAACAAATAAAAGTGGATACCTTTTTTGTTAATAAAAGATTCTGCCATTTGTTATTTTACATAAAAATAATGATACTTGTATGTGGATGTATATGTTTATATATATATATATATATATATATATATATATATATATATATATATATATATATATATATATATATATATATATATATATATATATATATATATATACATATAAATTATTTTAACAAAGCAATGATATTTTCAATCCATTTCCCCTTGAAGCTCTATTTTAATTAAATACGAAAAACATGTAACAAGTACATTCATTGAAAGGACAAATGTTTTTCTAAGATGTGTAATGAAAAAAAAACTACACGACAGAAAGCAAACATTGCGTTAATTGGACAACGCTGAAACTAATTAGATTTATTTCCTGTTGGTATGGTTGTTTATTTATTTCTATAACATATACACAAATGTGAATCCTTATAATGAATCATATGCACAAGGAAATGTCGTTTTCATTTTTGCCATAATAAGATAAAAATAATTAATATGAGTTTAGTTTTATTCGTTTCATTTTTAATTATAATTAAAATAAATGTATCGTTAATTAATAATGGTAGTATTTAAGTTTGTCTTTTATGAAAAAATATACAGTAATTATTTTTGATACTCGTAGATGCATACCATATATATATATATATATATATATATATATGTGTGTGTGTGTGTGTGTGTGTGTGTGTATCTATATTTATATAGCTTTGAAAAAATATTTTATTATATCGTTCAGTGTTTTTGATGTTGATATCCCGGGTTTAATTTGAGTTTTTAATTATGTAATATTAATTTTAACCCTTTACTTGATACTGTTGACCAGCAACTTCGGCAGTCTTTTGCACGGAAGCTTTTGGAATAGAAATTTTTGTTTTGAAAGGAAAAAAGTGCTTACGAATTTACTTACATTTATTTATTTTATAAGTATGCTTTGTTCTAATGTAAATTAAGCTTGAATTTAACACTTTGTAATTCGTCGTGGTATAGTAACTCTGGAAACAGTCTCCCATGCGCGTTCTGGGTTTATTTAAACAATTATTGCAGTAATCATTAGTTTGACGTCTCCCACCCTTTTCCTTTCTCTTGGAACATACAACACAATCCCTTTTTTAAATTTTCTCATCATATGAAGCTTTCCATTTAACTTAATTTTGGAGGTGGAAGCAGAAGTTCTTGTTCTCTCCTGGCGAAAATTTCCCATTAGTTGGTCGATTAAGAGTTTTTGATATTTCAAGTGTGTCAACTGAGTCTCATTTTTATTATGTTTTACATTTTTATATTGAATGTACGAATTGATAACAGATATTTCCATTCCCCGAAAGAACAATTCCCACCGTTACTTTTTTCAAAAAGCAATAACTCATAACAATTTCGCATGTCTCTATAGAGGAGCCAACGGGTTTTTGGAATATATGATGAGTGTCCCCGTAGCGGAGCTAACAGAATGCAAAGGGTTTTAGATTTAATAATAATAAATGATAAGTCCAAACATATTTTATAAATGATAATAATTTACTCCTTACAAATAGCACAAAAATATTTTTTTTAAATTTGATTTTTTCCCCAAATCAAATTTTTCATCCCACAACCACAAAAAAAGATATTTTGATTAAAAATGTTTAATATATCATTATTGATCAATTTTTAATTGTGTTTATGCGGATTTCAATGTCAATATCATCATCTACAGAGCGACAATGTAAAATCGCCATGACACCGCTTTTTATCTATCTTGGTGCTCCGAAGATAATGGCATCGCCAACGAAATACCCATGGGAAACAACAATAATTAATAATTATTCATTAAACATTTTTAACCAGAAAAATGTTTTATTATGGGGCGAAAAAGTGTTCATTTGTAAAAGTGAATTCGGTCGCAATATAAAAACTGTATTGATCCATTATTGTTAATTATTTTAATTACATTTTTGTGTAATATGTGGGGAGAGAGCTAAAAATTTATTTGTAAGGTGTATATAGGTGTGTATAGGCTACATCACCAAAAATCTATGATTGATAAATCTACTATGTGCACTAATTAATTCGATGCCTTTTTTATAGAAAATAAATGTTTATGGAAAAATTAAATACTCGTATATTTCAATCCTTAAAATGTCCTCCATGATTTTGTATAAGTTTGTTCCATCTGTCAGGTAATTGAGGAATCCTTGATCGAAAATGTCGGCTTTGAGTCGATGAAGTTATGATGCATTTTCAGCTCTCTTCTATTGTTTTAACATTTATTGTATGTTTTATGCTTCACAACATCTTCCTCAAAGTTGAACAAATTATCCATGCGGGTTCAGGAGTATTTTCTTTCAACAAGGTATTGCAGATTTATCGCAAGATAAATATGCAATACCTAATACGCTGCTTTTCGGACGTCATTATATTTATTATTATTTTGTGGGATTATGCCACTTGCTTCGCCAAGGTATATAGTGTTTTTAAATGTTAAGGTTGACACTTCAAAATCTTAAAACGACGAAATAATATTTAATTTTAAAACAGAGTTATGATTGATTCAATTTAAACGTACAGAATTAATTTTTGTATCTAATATAAAGTAACTGTAATTAACTTTGTAAGTAATTTTATTTGTACAATTTACATATTCACAGTTTCCTGGAACCAGTTGTTTAATATACAGCGCAGATGATAAGTTCTTCATTAGATCTAAAACAATTTCTCTTCAGGATTTCTTTGAGCAGTGAAAACAAGAAGAATTTACAAGTTACAGATGAGACACTAAATGAGTTAAAATAATGCTTTTCACATAAAAAAACAGTCGTTTGCTTACCAGCAGACCGAGTTACTGGAAATTATTTTGTCCTTGGGACCTCAATTGTTGTTTCGTCACACCTCATATCTGGTGACTAGATGGTTCAAAAAGGCCCGTCTTTCCTTCTCAATTTGTTTCAGATTCACATTTGGCAGGACAACACGTTACTGTTTCTGCTCCAGCGCTGATTACATGGAATCGAACGGGAACAGAACCGTGATATTCCGTGATAATGTAATGTGCTCTTCCATAAGAATTTTTCATTCTTTGAGCCAGATGTCAAATTGTGATTCGTCTGTCTTTGTCAAAGATTTCATGTACTTGTGAGATTTTGTCATGTGTTTTCAAAGATGTTTACTGACTTGGTCTTGGATCAACTGCGACAATTCTCGTTTACTCTGACTCACTTATTCCATTTGAATACTGATTTTTTCCTCGGACACTCATTATATAAGCTTCACTCATTTTTTTAAGTATTTATGACGCACTTAAACCACGCCTAACACAGTAACGAACAATATAATACTCTTACAGTAAGTAACCTATGTTACAACTACAGCTTTGAGGTTGACACCACAACCATTTTCGCATATATTAGACGCGGAATAATGAGCAGGCACTATATGAATTAATCCACTAAGGTCGAATAAAAAGCCTCTAATGGCGAAAACCCGAATGTCATGCGGTACACAAAAACAGAGTGCTATTCCACGAATTAAATTATCAGCCCTCGTATGTTTTTAATATAAACATTTTATTCTGTTTTTACTAAAATGAATTTCCATGGAGACATAAATGAACTGTGTTATTAATTATGATATATCTGTGTATATACAATTTAATAGAAAATATTTGTATTAACAAAATTTTATTACATTATTTAACAAAATTCAATATAAAATAAAATTTATACATTAAATTACTATCAACTACTGTACAAAATAGAAAGTTTGAATGAGTGTATTTGGACTGAAGTAATGATAGTCAGTTTTAAAACTAAATACTTCGTATCGAAAAGAAAACATACAGAAAATTGCAGAGAAGAAAGTCGTGCCAAAAAGAAAACGTACGTTGTGAATAGATCGAATAATGTTTCAATTAGACAGTGAAACGTCTGGAAAGAATTCATTGAATAGATATGCGATTTGTGATTCGAGCAACAATGTGTTTTTCGAACGATGCTGGCTTTCATAAAGCGGTACGAATTGGGCGATAACGTTACCCGATCCAGACCAATTAAACGGTCGGCCAGTGAGCCAGTGTCGTCTCCTCTCGCCGTGTTCGGCCGAATTCAATTTAAAATGTTACACCGACGGCAACGAAATGATTAGATTACAGCAAATGTATCACGTCGTAAATCACAATACATATCCAACGCGCACGTATACTCTCACACCCACATTATCCTGCCTCTCTTCGTATGAACGCACGGACATTTGCATATGTTTTCCGGTCGTATGTATATAGTACGTCCTGATTTAACATCACAGGTACGATGATAAATTCACATATGTGTAAATAATATGTCAACGTATAATCGGTAAACGAAGAAGAAATAGCTCTGAATTCGTTCCATATTAAATATACACATAGTATATGTAATCATTTGTACGGCTTTTAAATGTAAATAAATATAATAAAGTAGTAGGTTGGTAGAAAAATAATTGCGGGTTTATCACATTCATATTCATATACATTTTTTATTTTAAGTGGTCCAGAACTGTTGAATGGCTGATGGATGTTGAAAAATTGTTGTATAAATTTGCAGTTTGGTCTAATTGTTTATTTATTTTTATAGTAACGATGGTATTAGGTTAGTAAAAAAATAATTGCAGTTTATAACCTTCAAATTCATATACATTTTTTAATTTAAGTGGTCCAGAACTGTTGGATGACTGATGGATGTTGAAAAATTGTTGTATAAATTTGCAGATTGGTCTAATTGTTGATTTATTTTTATAGTAACGATGGTATTAGGTTAGTAAAAAAATAATTGCAGTTTATAACCTTCAAATTCATATACATTTTTTTAATTTCAGTGCTTTTAAGTGGTTCATAACTGTTGGGTGACTATCGCCCAATTTTGTGTAAGCTCTCGAATTGTTGTGCGTGGTTCTGATTCGACTAACGCCTTCAGTTGATCGTTATGAATTGAAGAACAACGCCCGCAACCTTCTTCATCTTCAATGCTCTCGTCCCCAGCACGAAATGTTTGGAACCACCATTGCACCGCACGTTCCTTAACAGTACCCACACCAAAAGTATCGTTTAGTTTACGAGCAGTTTCTGCTGCTTTAGCACCCATTTTGAACTCGTATAAAAAATTGCTCTTGTTTTTTTTCTTTTCCATCTTTAATTCAATAGTCCACTTTGAAGCAAAATTAATAATAAAACCAAAGTCCAATTACCAAATTACCAAAATACAGATCGAAAAATGCTCTTTAAAATGATATTAACATGAACACGATGAAATGACACTTTCATTGAAAAAAAATAAAGTTAGAATTATATTATCATTCACAGACAGACTATGTTTCGCCACTTGGAATATGATTTAGGAAATAAAAAATTCCGAAATCAAACAGAAGTGATTTAAGGATTCGAAGACTTTATAAGCTATAAAAATGTCGATTTTATGAAAATTAGATAAACTAATTTCTCGTCGCCAAAAGACCATTGAAGCTGATGGAGCTTATTTTATTAAATATATTTTGTTTTGTTAAAAATAATGCGTTTTAATTCTCACCTACAAATTCCGCAATTTCATATGTTACACCCTAATATTTATTAGACAAATTATGCTTACGTTCAAAAATGATTCTAAATAAAAGAAATAGGTGCATGAAAAATATTTTTTAAACAATTCATCAAGTACACTTGTAACTTCAAAGATTTTCTTAGCAACTACTGTCAGTTGAATATGACTGATATTTAATTTTACCGGCAGTCGTTGATTGGTGGCGGTTATTGGGGCTTTAGAGCGTTTCGACAACTAAGGTCATTAGCGCCCGAGCAATCATTGATATCATTCGTACAATACAGCTTAAATTTAAACATGAGAAAATAAATAAGAAAATGTTCATAAGAAAATTAATGTTTTTAAATACTAAACACGTGTAATTTTATTATCCTTCGATTCTGATATTTCTGTATAAATAATCTCGATAACAGGCACGCATTTCACGGTTTACGCTAGAATTCACGCGTCCAAAAACTCGACTGACTGACGACGCTGCAAGAGTCTGAAAATACGTGATTATTATACGAATGAATTAAATGCATGAGACGACAGCGCACTGTTAACGGAACGTCGCATATTTTTCGTTTTTCAATTTTCTCATCGAAATAAATATCGTCGAGCAGATTAAATGGAATTCAATAGATGTATATAAGTATATTCATTTTTTCTACTTACAAACAGTTGGAAAAATATTTTCAAACGAACGATATCCACGTTAAATATCTTTATGTTGTTGATACGCAGGATGAATGTTAAAAAAAATAAAATAGGTACCATGGAATACTCTTATTTAATTTTTAATAGAGTATCCGTTTAAAGTGCCTTCAAACTTTTAGGTTGGTAGAAAATAATTTCTAAATACTAAACTTAATGTTTTTCAATGAAAATGTCATTTCATTGTATTCATGTTAATATCATTTTAAAGAGCATTTTTCGGTCTATATTTTGGTAATAACCACTTTGGTTTGATTATTAATTTTGCTTCAAATTGGGCTATTGAATTAAAGATGGAAATGAAACAAAGAAGAGCAATTTTTATGAGTTCAAAACGGGTGCTAAAGCAGCAGAAACTGCTCGTAAACTAAACGATGCTTTTGGTGTGGGTACTGTTAAGGCAATGGTGGTTCCAAACATTTCGTGCTGGGGACGAGAGCCTTAGATTTTATTAGGAGATTAATCGATAGAGTACGGTGGTAGAGTATATACTTTACTAGCATAATGTAAACACTTTGGGGTAGTGAAAGTAGAGTACTGGAATAAAAGATAGTAGCGAGTAGAGTGGATAACATATATGGAATAATACAGTCTATTATCCTCTTACCCGCCATAAATTTACCATGAGGGCTGGTTTACATTAGGATAGTAAGCGGTAGAGTATACTAGTCTGCTTTTTTCTAGACTTCTACTCTACCAGCACTTATAGTCTGGTCCGTTTACAGAAAGCTAGTGGTTTGGTAGAGAAGAGTTTAGTTTCAAATTTAAAACAACCAATCACCATCCTCCGTAAATAAAAACAAAATTTATAAATACACATTTCGCGCCTGATTACTCGACTCTACTGTAATAATTGCGGTAAATTTGTGATGAGAGAAGAGGCTAGTAGAGTATACTATTCCACATGTGCTATCCACTCTACTCTGCTCGCTACTATCTTTAGTATTCTACTTTCATTATCCCAAAGTGTTTACATTATGCTAGTAACAGGATACCGTACTCTACCGCTTACTATCCTAATGTAAATCAAGCATAATTATTGTAGTAGAGTAGTCGGGTGCGAAACGTGTATTTACATGTTTTGTTTTTATTTACGGAGGTTGTTGATTGGTTGCTTTAAACTTCAAACTAAGCTCTTCTCGACCAAACCATTAGTTTTGTGTAAATGAACCAAATTGTAGATGCTGGTAGAGTAGACGTCTAGAGAAAAATTAGGCTAGTATACTCTACCACTTGCTATCCTAATGTAAGCCATCCTTAAAAGTAATGATTTCATAAAGAATCCTATTGTTAATAACTCAAACAACTGATGAAACTATTTGAAGATAAAAATAAGCAATTGTATAGAGAATTCTTAGTGATATAAAAAAGAGGAAGGAAGTCTGATACTAGAATAGTATTAGTTTGGTAGGAAAATAATTGCGGTTTTTGTTTTCTGAATTCTAACTTTAATTTTGTTCAATAAAAGTGTCATTCCATTGTGTTCATGTTAATATCATTTTAAAATGCATTTTTCTGTCTGTATTTTGGTAATATCGACTTTGGTTTTATCATTGATTTTGGTTCAAATTGAGCAATTCAATTAAAGATGGAAAAGAAGCGAATTCTAGCAATTTTTTGTATGGGTTGAAAACGGATGGTAATGCTTTATCATCCGTTGTCATTTAGTTTACAAGCATTTTCTGCTGTTGCAGAAAATGCTTGTAAACTAAATGATGCTTTTGGTGTGGATACTGTTAACAAACGTGCAATGCAATGGTGATTATAAAAATTTCCTGCTGGAGACGAGAGCGTTGAAGATGAAGAAGGTTGTAGGCGTCATTCTTTAATTCATAACGACCAACTGAAGGCGTTAGTCGAATCAGAACCACGTACAACAATTCGAGAGCTTACACAAAATTGGGCGTTAGTCATCCAACAGTTCTGGACCACTTAAAAACACTTAAATTGAAAAATGTATATGAATTCGAAGGTTATAAACCGCAATTATTTTTTTACTAACCTAATACCATCGTTACTATAAAAATAAATCATTAATTAAACCAAACTGCAAATATATACAACAATTTTTCTTTCAGTGCTATTGAGAACTAAACTTTCTGGACTGAATAAAATACATAATACTAGGAAAGAACACATTTCTCGAAATACATTTTAAAAAGTAAAAATTAATAAATAATGTTTTCTGATAAAATTTCTTCTTATTACCACGAATTCAAGCAAACATGAAACCGATTAATGAATAATATCAGAAATACATAAAGAAAAAGCTCAATACTCATACTATAATTTGTTATTTTATTATTATAATATTAATGTACGAAATAAAAAAAAACTGTAAACTAATGTAACATTTCTTGAAGAATAATATTTTATTTTTTGGGTTTTAAAATGTTATTCTTTTTTATATTAAAAATAATATTATTCTCTTTTTGAATTTGTTTATAATTCAATAAACAAAAGATTAATTTATTGATTTGATTGAAGTGACGATAATAATCTTTCTTTAATATCACTACATATCATAAAGGTGTATTAATTATCATTCTTATCAAAAATCAACTTTATACATTATATACATACATGCATATATATATATATATATATGTATATATATATATATATATATTAAATATAAAAAACCAAGTAAAGTAAGTAAATGTAATAAATTGTTTAGTCAATTAATAATTAACAGTTTAATAATTAACAGTTTCTTTTTTACTAATAATTATAAGAAGTTAAAATGTAGATAATGAATATTTAGTATATATCCATTAAATACAGGTATGAACATACGCAATTATATGAGTTTATATATATATATATATATATATATATAAATATATATATATATATATAAACACACATATTTCATTGGATTTAAATAAAAGTTACAGTTGTTAGTGTTTCTGACATTTCAGGAAATTAAATGTATATTTGCTATTATAACATCCATATGTGATATATATATATATATATATATATATATATATATATATATGTATGTATGTATATAATGAGATGATTTGAGTAAAATATTCATATTTAACCGTAGGCAAAAACCTCAAATAAAATGATATAACCATTAATTCATGACCGACCATTTCGACATTGTTTGATTTCCATTATGTTTAATCCAATTATACTCCAATTTCGTTCATTTTAATTAAATCATTCCATTCGCTTTGATGTTTGCTCACTGTTCATTGTATTATATACACACATAAATATTTTAACTAAATTATAATATTGAAAAGAACCTGATACTCTTTCTTCCCTTCGCTGATTTTAAAATACGAATTGTATATATACTTATATTTATATATATATATATATATATATATATATATATATATATATATATATATTCATATTCATTTGACGTTTCAATTTCATGATATACATTTAATTTTGTATTTCAGATGTAGCTCTTTTATTCGCACACGCTGCCCTAATAATAGCGTAGTTTCAAATCTGGTTTCTTTCTTTTCAAAAGATCAAAAACCTTCTCGGACAATTAAAACTGAAGTAAATATAAAAACATATGTATTTCAAGTACGTTCTGAGAACAGTTCTCGTAAATAAAAGAAATGTTTTGTATTGAAACGTAACGCTCGAATGAAAGTTCAGTTAATTAATACACAATTCTTCCATCGACAATCTGTACACAAATGTTTTAATGCTTACACGTACCCATGAATTAATTAATAATTTATTTTTAACTCCAATTGTGTACGTCGAATACAATCGACGATCATTCTGAAAATTATTACGCAGCATTCAAATTGTGACCTTTTGACAATTTGAATTTGAATGTTATTTGTTTTCAAAAACATGTTTCAGTTTATACTTTGAATAAATTTGTTCGTTATTATTTTTGAAACAATACAATTCTACAAAATAACATACATACATACATTTATGCATATATATATATATATATATATATATATATATGTATATGTATATACACATATTAAAAAACATTAAGTACGACTAAACATAAATATCAAATAAAGGGGAATTTTCTCATACATTCTAACATATTTCATTCATTTGAATTAAAGTTTTAATTGCATGTTATTATAAAACCCTAACTGTAATTTTAATTTAAACTATTTTTATAAACAATATATTATTTGATTAACTATTGATTAAATAATCTGAAACAAATATGTAATAAACTCATTAGATAGTTTTTTTTTAAATGAAACACAAAAATCATGATTTAATTATACATTTTTCACAATTCTTTTATGAGTAAATTTTCATATAATATGCTTTGAATAAACATTGAGAAATAATATATACACCAAAAATTGAAGCAAAACTTATTTTATTAGTTTCAAAAACACTGACTCTCATTTATAATTTACTTATTCCGTTTAGAATAGATAAACATGATATCAAGAACTTTTCTTAAATTAAATTGAACTTTTCTCATTCATTTACTGTACTTTCAAGAACAGTTTCGTTTACTGTGTCATTGGTATTTTATTTATAGAAATATTAACTTATAACTTCGGTTTATTATTTGTTGAATCGTGACGATTTCTTAGATTGATTTTCTCTCTCTTAATAACAAAATCGAAATACAGGTTATGTAATAATCAATATTTTTTTTAAAAAAAAAAAACTAGAGATAAAAATGTGTAAAAATAACTACTAGTAATCATATACTCTTCATATTGAATAAATATTTAAGAAAGCGAACATTCTCGTAACTTATATTAGGTGTATAAATAAATTCGGTACCTTTTTTATAGAAAATTAATGATTACAGAAAAATGGAATACATTTCAATCTTCGATGTATCCCCCATTATTTTGTATAACTGCTCTATCTGTCGAGCACTTGACGAATCCCTTGTAGAAAACAAGATAACACCTCTGAGTCGATGAACTTGTATTACATTTTTGGACCTCTTCAACTGTTTTAAAATTTTATGCATGTTTTATGCGTCTCAGCACCATCCCCAAAGCTGTGAAAAGCACTTCCGCTGCTTTGGCAGCATTTTTTTAATAGGTATGCGAAAAGTATGCAAAACCTAATATGCTGCTTTTCGGACGCCATCGTGTTCACTATTATTTTGTGAGGTTATGTCAACTGCTTGGCCATAGTGTTATACTGTTTTAAATGGATAGGATATAGTGTTTTAAATGTTAAGTTTGGTACTTGAAAGTCTTAAAATCTCGAGAAAATATTTTAGTTCAGAACAGAGTTATGATTGATTCAATTTAAAATTAATTTTTACATCTAATATCAAGTTAGAAATAATGAAGAGTTAATTGTACTTTATTATTTTTTTTTTCAAAAAGTATGTTTTTAATTTTTATTTCCTAACGCAGCGACGTGTATAAAAGTCCTTCCAGTTACACGTTTGAAAATTATTAATTCAGTTTAACGACAGAATTAATTTTTACACCTAATAAATAACTATATTGCACTGGCGTATCTATTATATAAAATAAATACTGAATTTATTATTAATTAAAATGTATTTGATTGAAAGTTTTGTAGTTATATTTTTAATCATTATTATTTTTATACAACCTGATAAAATTATATTCATATACAGATATATATATATATATATATATATATATATATATATATATATATATATAAACACCTCTGCACATATTATAAAATTAAAGGGATAAATAATACTATAATTAATGGTATATATCATTACCAATAAAGTACACAAAATATATATATGTGTACATACACATGTGTAGACATATTTGTAAAAACATACATAAATATACCAATAGTGTATACATACATACATATATATATATATATATATATATATATATATATATATATATATATAAACACCTCTGTACATATTATAAAATTAAAGGGGTAAGTAATACTATAATTAATGGTATATATATAATTACCAATAAAGTATACAAAATATATATTATGTACATACACATGTGTCGACATATTTGTAAAAACATACATAAATATACCAATAGTGTATACATACATATATATATATATATATATATATGTGTGTGTGTGTGTGTGTATGTATGTTTGTACTTATTGATATGTATTAAATTATTCACAAAAATATATACATTAAAACAGAAATGATAATATACAATGAAATATCAGATACTGACTGTAATTTATTTTAAATATACAATACTAATGGAATATTTGTATGTATGTATGTATGTATGTATATATATATATATATATATATATATATATATATATATATTTATATATATATATATATATATACAAATATTAATTTTTATGGAAATTGTTTAGCAAACAATTTTATCGAATATTTTTACGCCATAGAAAATAAAGTGAACATCATTGACAATATAAACATTTCTATCATATTCTGCATACAATGTAAGTTATTTCCTACGTGACACTCTATTACATGCCGGGAAATTGATTTCTTCTTTTGTAAATATTTGTTCAAGCGTGACGGAAAGAATTATGTTATGTAGATATATAAAACATGTAAATATACTAACAGCATTTTTTCTGTGTACTTAAAAACTATGCGTGAAAAATCACTAATGTTAAAAATCATAGATTCACGCTCAGCCACGAATAACCACCTTCACACATACACACGCATATATATATATATATATATATAACTTTGTGTTACATAACAGAGTCCATCTACATCTAATACTAATATAAAGTTACCAGATAAAATAATTCAACGAGTAGGCATGAATCTTTTGTCCTTATTGTTCTTAGAAAATAATTAGAATATGAGTTATTTGTCATAATTAATTGTAATATTAGATATAAATAGTAAGAAATTCAAAGAGTTAAGAATTAAGATGGCTGAACACTCAATATATATATATATATATATATATGATTCGGGTTTCAATTTCAATTTAATTAATGCTATATTTTGTCTCTTTGATGATTACACAACGCAATATTGAATAATATCTACACGCATGTACTTTAAAATTAAGACACTAATTATTATTTTCACCGGATTAAGAAAAGTACTGTCAATTTGCTGATATTCATGTAAAAATCATCCAGAATCATGAAAAAAATTTATTATTTGATTCTAACCAACTAAATACTGGCATAATAAAGAATGTGAAAACACATGTTGAGAAAGTGCTACAAAAATGTACGAAAACTATTTATAAAGTGCAGAACATAAAGACACATCTTTCAATTAGACTGGTATTATTAAGAAAGTTTTTTTCTTCATTTAATATTGTCTGAAAAATTATTGTTATTTTTCTTATCACTTTGTGTGGTTGTTGTTCCATTTGAAATCAATTCTTTTTGTTGATTTGTGATTTTTTTCAATCATAAAAAAATATTCCGTTATTCAATGAAACGAAATATTCACGAATCATTAGGCGGTTACATTTTTTTTAATCTCAAAAGAAAAATATCTTAAGCTCTAAGAAAAATATATTCCTGAATATTGTGTAGTTTTATTTAAAAGACTTGACTAATTTAAACGAGATTTTGTTGGGAAGTGAATTTACAATATGACTCAATTTTTATTCAAATAACATAAATATTTGAATCAATGGTTTTATAAATTTCGATCACTTTGAAGAATTTTCGATTTTAAAATTTTGAAAAAATGTTTATTACAAATGCTATAGATTAAAATTTATTACGATGATATTTTATGCACAAAAAGTATTCAAAAGCTATGAAAATATATTTAAATTAAAAATAAATATATTTTGGTTTTTTAAGACACTTTTTTAATATAATTCATATTTTATACGATTTATTTTAAGAGAAACTTCTAAAATTGTGTCAATCCGTTAAATAGGAATAACAATTTCAATTTATTCACAAGTTTATTTTAATAGCTAATAACATAATACAATGATTGTTTAACGATGATTATCCTTAAAACAAATTATTATAAAAAAAATCAATTAAATTAATGGATCAAAATAATTGAGAAATCTTTTTTAACGAAATAACTGTACTTTATTTTATATACAGGCACTCTAACAAAATTACTAATAAAGAAAATATATTTTATTGAAAAAATAAATATTATCAGTAAATAAATATTGAAAATTTGTTCCGATTTTCAAAACGTTCATAGAAAGCTCATATATAGTCTCTTTCTCTCTTTATATATATATATATATACATATATATATATATATATATATATATATATATATATATATATATATATAGAATGATTCAATTTTAGCTTCCACATGGAAGAATTAAACGGGAGCGCAGAGGTTAGGAGAAGTCATGTTATTCTTTTAGTATTTTAGTCCAATTCAATACTAAAATTCAATTGAACTAAATGTTAAATGACATGTTTTTTTTTAATTTTAGCATTTTTTTTAATACTTTCGTGTAGGGGCTACGTTAAATCAGCCCTATACATGCATCTCTCTCTCTATCTCTCTCTCTCTCTCTCTATATATATATATATACATATACGTGTGTATACACATATATAAAAGAAGAAGAGAAACAATTATTTAAAAATATTTGTCTCACTCTAAATAATAATAATAATGAAATAAAATATATAATTAAAAACTTTTAACATGGTTGCAAGTTTATTCATTTCCTTCTTTATTCCTTTATGTGTATTATATAAATAAATAAGTATAAACACAACTCTCATATACATACATATATATATATATATATATATATATATATATATATTTATACGTCATTTTCATATTAATTTATTTTTCTCTCTGATTTTATTTTTATTTATAATATTCTTACGGGAAAATTAAATATGTCGTATTATATATATCAGGATGTAATTTATAAAATGTGATATTTTGAATAAAATACAGAAAAAGATGTTTCAAATGTATGGAACATGAAGCACAAAATTATAAACGCCGACAGATCAAATAATAAATAATAAGTTTGCGATTTCATTTAACTGTACGGCATATAAACAGTACTCGTCGAACCGTACAATCCGGTTCGGTTCGAACGCGACAAATAAGCTCACTTCAAACACAAAAGTTTGTGCAAACAATCGAAATATACATGTTTATTGACGCGATAAAGATAAAACGTACAATGAAGACAATAGACAAGTAAACAATTTGAATGTCTGCGCTTGGAAAACGGAAAAAAGGACACTGTTCAAAATTAACCTTTTTGGAAATTGGAACAGTGTTGAAATTCGATAAAGGACGGCACATATTTAAATCAATAATATCCGTTTGTACTTACATAAAGGTTGATTTAATCTCTCATGAAGTATATCTTTTCTATAAAAAAATATATAAAAAGAATATTAAATTCTATCATTGCTAATTACCCATTACTAGTAGTAAATGTTTATAGTAATAGTAGTAATATGTAATAATGTAGTACTAGTAGTAATGTATTGAATAGATAATTATTTACATATTATACTTTAAGAATATCTTAAATATAAAAAGAATAATGCATTGATACACACACACATATACACACACACACATATATATATATACATAAATTAGTTTTTAAATTTGTTATAAAAATAAAATTTCCGAGAACACAGGTAACCTGTGATGGAATATTTAGAACGTCGGAAACGCGCTTATACTTTTTTTATATAATCAAACTTTTCATAATTAATGAACGTTTAAATTTTTAATATAAAGAAGAGTGCTCGTTCTTTTTATACACACATAAATATACACAGGATGATTCAAGTTAGGTTTCCAGATGAGAGAATTAAATAAAATCTCAAAAATTCAAAAAAATCATGTTATTTTTTATTTAGTGTTCAAGTTCGGTTCAATACTAAAATAAAATTGAATTAAAATACTAAAGAAAAAATAACATGATTTTGTTAATACTTTCATGTGAAAGCCTAAATTGAATCTCCTATATATATATATATATATATATATATATATATATATATATATGGGTCGTTTGATAAGTTTGGTAAAAAAGTAAGTCAAACACCGTTTTTTTTTTTTGGGAGAAAAACGATTTTATTTCACGACATAGTCTCCATTGAATGCTTTCAACTTGGTCCAGCGAGTCTGTAAAATACACATTGACGGCGGCGATGACATCCTCATTGGGAGAGTATTTCTTCTCACCGAGCCAAATTTTCAAGTATGGGAAGAGGAAGAATTCGCACGAGAACAAGTCCGAAGAATAGAGCGGATGGGGAATCAATTAGAAGCCTAAATTCGTGTAATTTTGTCATTGCGACTGTCGATTTATGTGATTGCTCGTTGTCCTGGTGAAAGAACACTTTTTTGTGCGTCAATCTTGTCCGTTTTTGTTTCAGTTCTTTTTTCAAACGGTCCAATAATGTTGCATAGTAAACTCCTGTTATAGTTTTTCCCTTTGTTAAGTAGTCGATCAGGATAATTGCTTGTGAATCCCAAAAAAACAGTGACTATCACCTTCTCAGGCGCCAAACGGTCTTCGCCTTCTTAGGATCACTTTCACAGTCGTTGTCCACTGCTTTGACTGCTGCTTCGACTCAAGTGTGTAGTGGTGGATCCATATTTAATCGAAGACATGATGATGAATCGACGCAAAAAGGCCTGCTCATTTTTTTCGATTTTTTCGGCAAGTGCTACAATGCTCGCTTCAGACAAATTGATTCTTGTTAGCTGTGATGTTACCAAATGAATAACAGTACCACATCATTGAAATTTACCAAACTTATCAAATGACCCACATATATATATATATATATATATATATATAAACAAATCTAATATATTATCACAAGGGTTTTCCACTTGAAATCAATTCTTGTTAATTTTTAAATATTTTCGATGTAGTAATCCATCCCGATTCTAATTTAAAATGTTATAAGTGATTATAATTATTACATATATATATATATATATATATATATATATATATATATATATATATATTGTATTAGATTTGAAAATATTAATAATGAAATAAATTTACTTAAATTACTGTTCTCAATTTCAATTATTGATTCTTTAAATCAATTAAATCGCAAACTAATCAATTTAATTGCACAAAAAGTGTAACCAAGTACATATAATATGTACTACAATATATATAATTATTTTACATGTATACACGTATAAAATAATCATAAAAGTCCATTGGAAAATATGTTTGTACTTCTGTGAAGCAATGTTTTCTCTAACATTTATTTTTAACATTAAACAAAAAAATATTACAACCAATTTATTTCTCAAGTTGATAGTTACCTCTATTATATATGCTGATATTCTGCTCGGTTTTATATATTTTCATTGCATTATTACTAGAAAATAATGTTTATATTTATTAAAGTAAACAACCGAAGCAAATAAGGCACTGTTCTTTTTTATTCTTGTTTTATCAATGTTGTTTTTGCCCGTCTATTTTGTTTCGTTTACTTAATAACGTATGTGTATTTACAAAATGAAATGAATAAAATACCAAAAAACATATTATATATATATAAAAACCAATTTCATTTCAAATTCAACAGAATCAAATCTATCTATTTTTAGAACTCAACATCATATTGTTTTGTTTGAAACTGAGACGTATGAATTTACTACGACGAAATATCTCTCTCTCTCTCTCTCTATATATATATATATATATGTATATGTATATATATATGTATATGTATATACATATATACATATATACATATATACATATATACATATATATATATATATATATATATATATATATATATATCTATATATATATATATATATATATATGATTATTTGAATAATATTTGGCTTTAAAAATCTGATAAGTTTTAAAACCTATTATCATTCAAAACAATCCAATTTTATGGATATACTTTCCAAGACGGTCTACTTTATATCGAAGATATCGACAGAATTGTACATAATAAATAATGAATTGATTTCGAACGGAAGCAATCTGTTCCGGCACAAATTTATGAAACTCTCTGTGACGTGTATTTTTCTTTTTTTCATTCACAGTTCGATGTTGGTGTTTTCAATTTAGAAAAATTTACACCCCAGTTCTTCTTTCTAGAACAATGTGTCGAAACAAAAAACCGTAACAGTCGATATATCATAAAATATGGATTTAATAATAGTTTTTGATTGCTTTCTTTACATTTACGTTTAACATTTGTAATATGAGGGTAATATCGATGTGTATAAGTAAGTATGTAGTTTATTAGTTTTTGTATAAAGCTCTGTAAGTCAATATATAAAAATTGAAAATATTTTTTTATATAATATTTAACCGTAATAAGTGAGTAATATTTTATATATATATATATATATATATATATATATATCTTAGTTTATATATATATATATATATATTAGTTTGGTACAAAAATAATTGCGGTTCTTATGTATAAGGACGCATATATCAGTTAAAAATTATATTTATTAACCAAAATAAATACCATTGGCTTACACATATTTCTCCCAACGGGAATCAAGTTTGTTTATTCCTACAGGATAAAAATCCTTCTCTCGTAGGAAATTACTAAAATGTTTAAAAATATGATAATCTGTCGGAGACACGTCCGGAGAGTAAAGTGAGTGAAATAAGGTTTCATAACCCAATTCATTTATTTTTTTTAAAGTCATGTGTGAGACGTGTAGTCTGGTGTTGTCATGAAGAAGAATTCGTCCTCTTCGATTGGCCGTTAACGATGCAATTTCTCATGTATTTTTTCAATTTCCTGTCAATATTTGTCCTGCTCTTATTGTTTTACCAGGATTTAAGAAGGTGTAGTGAATGATACCACTTGCCGATCACCAAACAGTGACTATATTTTTTTCATGGAGGTTCGGTTTAGGAAACTCTTTTGTTGCTTCTCCTCGGTCTCGCCACTGTGGTAAACATTTCCGATTGTTGTCAAGAATCCACATTTCATCACATGTGACAATCGATCAAGAAAGGGATCATTTTTGTTATGCAAAAGAATCGCAGAGCAGACTTCGTATCGCCGAATTACTTAATGTACATTTAGTTCATACGACACACATTTATCCATCTTTTTTATTTTTCCAATTAGGCTAAAATGTCGAACAACTGTTGAATGATCAACATTGAGTTCTACCACTTCTCGAGTTATTTTACGTGGGTCCGCTTCAATAATGTTTCTTAAATCATTATTGTCTATAGCTTAAGGACATTCATAACCCTCATCAAGGTTTTCGTTTTCATAACGAAATTTTTGGAACCAGTGTTGAGCTGTACGTTTAATAATTGACTCTTCACCAAAAACAAATTTGATATTTCGAACAGTTTCAGTTACTTTACATCCCAATTTAAACTCATACATCTAAATCGAGCGAATTTGCTTTTTTTTTTCCTTGACTAATTTAAGAAGTTATATCCAACAATACTAAAGAATGAAAAAAATAGACATAATCTGAAATCAGTAGTGCTAATTTTATAGTTTACATTGATGTATCACATGATTACAATAAAAGATAACGGTCACTAGAAAATTCAGCGCCAAACTTAGCATGATAAAAACCGCAATTATTTTTGCCCCAACCTAATAATTATTTAGTTTATTAACTTTTTATAAAGCTTTGTAAGTCAATATATAAAATTACAAATATTTTTTATATAACACAACCGTAATAAGTAAGTAGTATTATATATATATATATATATATATATATATATATATATATATATATATGTGTATATATATATATATATATATATATATATATATATATATATATATATATATATATATATATATACATATATATATATATATATATATTTATATATATATATATATATATATATATATATATATATATATATATATATATATATATATATATATATATATATGTATGTATATATGTATATATATATACGTATAATGTAAAAATATATTGTGTAATAATTAACATGGATATAAAATATATATTTTCTTAATCAATTCAAACTTTTCCTTCTAATTGATTGTGAATTTCTGGAACAGGCCAGTAAATAATTAATCAGTCAATCAATCACTTTCAACTCAAAATGCAGCCTTCAATGAAATAATTAGTCGATTAACTCTTCAAATATCCGTAACAAACAGGAACAACAGCAACGTTAGAGAAAATCTGCTCGAGAGAACAGTTTTTCACGCGGAACATACAAAAAATAAATCTTGCAATATCAAACATTTCAATTCATGTAAGTCATGTGACGTATGCAAATATTTCAATTCATACGTGTCGTAATCTTTTCATATTACAGTACGCTAGAGATTCGCATTCGAAGAAAACATTTTTCTCTTTTGATTTTCATCTATAGAGAGGATTGTTTTTGTATTCTGTCCACATGTGTACATTTATAAATAAAAGATTAATTTAAAATCATAACGCACTGATATACAATAATTTATTATAAAAAAAACACTGATAAATAAATGTAATTTATATTCAGTCAACTAAGAAGATGCGACACTTGAGAATAATAAAATTAAAGAAAACGAAAAGTATACACGATTAGAAAATTGTCACGACTAGTTGATTGAATTACTACGCTCTCAATCGTTCGGACACCACGATCCAACTAAATGAGATTTATTTTCATTGTTTATTTTGAAATTATACACGTGCTATTGTTTAAATCTTCTTACAGCATCGGCGACGTATTCGTCGGTCGACCAATATAAATCTCATGCTGGAAAGCACGAAATTCAATAAAGAAAGCTTAAAATGAAGACATAGATACCGACAGAAATAATACTTTTGTACACAATAAAATCCTTTTTTATTATGAGACTTGACTGCTTAATTACAAAAAAATATAGCTGTATGTGCTTTCAGAATTGACCGTTTATTAAAGTTTACATGTTTTTTATCATTATAAAACTACAATTAAATATGTGTGAATAAAACTGAAAAATATATTATTTTCATTTTTTATATTTAAATAGTTTTTTGATCTCTCAATTAACGTCATTAAGGTATGCGTGAATATTTTTAGACTGTGTATCAACAAAACAGGTATTCAATATATATTTTTATTATTTTTTATATACTCTTATTTACCTTTAAATAAATGTATTAGAATAATGTATAAACTAAACACAAAACTGATATTAATATTCTTCAAAATAACTACAAATATTAATAAATGTTATCTATAAAAATAATAATATTCTTTCAATTACGAAACTCTTAAAAAAACCTAAACAAATATAAAAAAGTTTATTTAATACAATATAATTTTCATGCAATAAACGTGTTTCATACAAAATATGCTATTTCTTTCAAATTTTTTCAATGTTACGTGTTAGGCTACGTTTGGCGAAAATATTTAAAAGTATATATTCTGTTAACATTTTATAAGGTACTTAAAACTTTTCATCCGATTCGCTAAACTTTTATATAAAACAAAAAATGAAAGATAATTGCTTACATTTCAATTTAAAAGGTAATTGTCAATGTATTCTTTTTTGAATAAAATATCACTCGCTTTTTCTGAAACTCTTAATTAACTTTACATCAATCCTTAATAAATCAACTGAATAGTCCAAATAAACTTCTTTTTTTCGTTTTTTTCATTTTAATATTCTGGTATTAATATGTTAATTTTCGAATTAAATAATCTGCGTATGCAATAAAATAAAATATTTTATTTTATTATATATATATGTATATATAATTTATATATATATATATATATATATATAATTTATACATATATATATATATATATGTATATATATATATATATGGTTCTCGGTAATTTTTTCATTTTTAACTTGTACAAACAATGAACATATATTTGTTTCTTACGAGTTGTATTATATATTAATTTTTACTTTTAAATAAGTATTCATAGAATGAGATTAAAATGTATTGATACTGACCGATGGAATTAAATCTTAAATAAAATGTCTTAGAACTAAATTATTTTTTTTCGTTGTATACAAAGTGTTATTTTTGCATTAAGCTCTTTCTATTAATTATTATTTCTTAACTGACAGTTTATTTAAATCTGGCATTATATGACTAGATAATATTGTTCATAACCTATTCATTTTAGATTATCTTTATTGAAAACTATTTGAAAAATTCTAGTATATTATTTAATTTACACTTAGAAATATATTTGTAGCATTCTGTGCTTGAATGTTTCAGAATGTAACGAATGTTTGCTTAAATAATTCCTGATTCATTAACATATCATTGTACGATTTCATTGATGATCGTGTGAAGTATTTTAATATCGCATATTATTGATTTTCTAAGACTTGCACATGCCTTAAGTTTTCTCACATTGTTTCCTTAGTATATCATACAAAATAAAATTAATTTCAAATGTTTTACAAATGGTTATAATTATTAATCTTATTGATATATTTGTTTTTAATTAATATTTTTTGGTACAATGTAGTTCTAATACCGCGGATAATATAAATGTGGTTAATATAGTGTGGATAAATTCACTTTCATAACTAATTTATTTTTCGATTTCACAAATCACAAATACATTTTGAACCAAATATGTTCAATAAATAATTATCATTTTTGATGGTTGCTTATGCGTATCTGTGTAACGATGATATTTTCTTTAGAGCCAAAAAATTTACAAATTTCTGTATTATGATACTTGATCAGAGGTTTTTACAAATTTTGACCACAACATTTTCCACCAAATATTTTCGATACGAGATCTCGCATCACCGTGTTAATATTGGCTATCGATTTTCATATCGTCGACGTAGCTAATCACAGTAAACAATTTGAAAAACGAGAGGAATCAACCAATCAGCACATGTTTCAAGTCACTATTTGACAGTGAATCGGTGAGAGCAATTTGTGTGATTTTTCGATGTTTTCTTAAAATAGGATTCGTTGGGTAAGTGTTTATTTTCTTGATTGTATAGATCGTCTGTTTCATTTTTAATATAATCCTAACATGAAAAATGTGTGCTTGTAAATTTTCACTACTGAAATATTAAAAAGTTCGAAGAAGTCTTAGAAGTACTGTAAATAACTTGGTTTATATTTTTAAGTAAAATGTATGTGAAGTTAAAATAAATAAAAGGAAAATATATCAGATAAAATATATGCTAGATGAGATAAACAGAAAATTTCAAGAGTGTTATCATGGAACCAGAGAAATGAGTGTTGACGACTCCATGATAAAATTCGAGTGCAGATCTGTACTAAATCAATATATACCTATGAAACCTATAAAAAGGGGGTATAAATTATGGTGTTTGGCAGATCAAAGAGGATTTATCAAACAAATTATAATATATCAAAGAAAGATGAAGAAATGAGAAAAAAGTTTTCTGATTTTTTACTAGGAGGAAGAGTGGTACTGAAGTTGACTGAAGACGAATAGGGAAAGAATAAAGTTGTATACTTTGACAATTTTTTTTCTTCGATTGCATTGATGGAGAAATTAAAGACTGAGAGGATTTATGCATGTGGAATAATTAAATTGAATCGTAATGGGTTTCTTAATAACATAGAAACTGACTCTAAACAGAATAGAGCAGATTAATACTTTAGATTTTTAAGCCTAGATATAGAATATTGGAAGTGGAAAGATAACAACGTAGTATATTTAGTATCTAATTTCCATGGAAATGAAGAAGCTACTGCTTCGCGTAAAGAAGAAGAGAGTTCGAGGTCAACGTCAGGATTACAAACAATTTATGTGAGGGGTGTATATCGCTGACCAGTTGATATCATTATATTATGTAGATCGGAAATCACCAAAATGGTGGCATAGATTTTTTTAGGGCGTAATGGATACAGGATCAATGCCTATATTGTGCACGGAATTATATTTGAAAAAAAAACACGGTAAAAGATTTCAGAAGGTCAATTGCACAAGGACTGATGACTATGAAGGATGCTGCTCAGCATTAAAGGATATCTAGAGAGAATCCCGCAAACCCAGGCTCATCAAAGCTACAGAGATCAAATTATTCAACACTGGGAGATGTAAGACTGGGGAACAGAGGTATTCATTGGCCAACATTTGTGAAAAATACAGGAAGGTGTGAAGTATGCAGCATGAAGGAGATACAATCTAAACCCATTCGAAATGTCCTCATTGGAATGTTATTTTGGGTTTGAATGATAAAATAATTGTTTTCTTAAGTATCAAGAAGCTAATTTGTAATTTTAATAAGATGAACAATTTTAATTCAAATTATTTTTTTAAGGTTCCTAACAATTTTCTAATCAAGGTCTTAAAAATCATACCTATAATTCTAATTAAAATCTGAAAAAGTATGTGTTTCTTCTCAAACACTTTAAACATATTTTTTTTTTAATGTCAGAATCTTTATATATTTCTAGTAGCTCGTAGGAAAGGGTTAAGTATCATTTATATATATAACATTTTTCAATATAAAATAATCAACTGATGATATATTTATTATACAAATCCAATAAACATTTTTTTCATTTCCTCAGGAAATAAATTGCACTTCATATTGTAACATATTTCTTACATAAAATAATTAAATCAATAAAAAATCCTATTAATACTTTCAAAAATGTAATAAATATTATATTACCTTTCTATTCTTGTATTTTCTCGTTTAATTGTTACACGTTATTCTTATGAAAAGAGAAATTACCAACGCTTTAACGTGTAACCGACGAACCTTTCTTCTCTTAGTAGACATTCAATTAAACACAATGTCGGAGTTTTATACAAATTCCCTATTCTTTTTGATATCCGAAAATAGAATGAATTGAATTGTTTTCTATGTTCGCCGCGAGGACGCCTAGAAGCGGTAGAGACGTCCGCAAAACGGAATAATTTTCCGGTTTCGCTCGGGAAACAGGGGCAACAAAATTGTAATTCAGTCGCGTTCATAAAAAATGGATATAATGTCCGCATCTTTTTTTCAGTTCAGCGCCCCTGGTGCCCGCTACTTTCATACGTATGTATGTACGTATGAAACATGTTTTATCGTTCCGTATGCATATCCCACGTTAGATGGCTAGAGATGCGTGCACTAAACTCTGGAGGCCCGTTTGGTGTAGATTCGGTGAATTGTAAATTTTGTTTGGACATTCGCCACACACCAAAATATATCTACACATTCGTATATACAAACAAATATATGTGTATGTGTATATATATATATATATATATATATATATATATATATATATATATGTGTGTATGTATGTATGTATATATATGTATGAATATATGTATATATATATATATATATATATTAGAGAGAGAGATTCTGGAGAGAGCTTCGTCTCCAGTTATTACATAATCGAAATTGTAATTTCATATGTAAATATCTCCTGGTAGCTATATTACATTAATTGAATTATTCAAGGAAGCAAAACGGCTTTACGGCAGTGGTTTACGTTCAACCCCCTGAAACACAAAATCGAGTCGCACTCAACCTATTCCACATGATGAAAAATTGATTGATTTATGGATACTCCCAGACTTACGCAGGTGGATCGTTCCACAGAATATTACTCAAGTCAAAACGTATACATGTCAGATCATACACTAGTGTTATACAAGTATGTTCTCGACAATAAAGTTACGCTTAAGAGTAAACATTAAGTACAGGCACATACGCAGAAATAACGCCTGTACATTCGTGTAATATCAAACGCTTTACCTGATGTATACAGTACTGTACATTGCTGCCTAAAATAATAAGAATCATGTGAAGCTTGTATTTTCTGAGAGTTACGGTTATGGGATTGTACATGTGTATGTCATTAATTTCAATATATATTGTGGACGCAAACCTTGTTGGAGAATTTCATGCAAACTTTGTGTGACATACATGATTTTTGCTCAGAAAATTAATAAAAGCACAAATAAAAATGTGATATATTGGGTAGGCCAATAAGTACTGTCGGATATCTCGGTTAATTTTTTTATATAGAAATCTTTTTTAAACAATGTATTGACCGTTATTAATCAATGAATTTTTGTCATCTTGTAGAGCAGTTTCATAATACCATCCTCCCAGAATTTGTTATGTTTTTCGGCAAAAAAATCTTGAAACATGCATTTCGCAGGCCTCTAAAGAATCATTTTTTTCACATTAAGCAAATTTTGTAAAGAACGAAATAAATGAAAATCTGATGGTGCTAAGTACGGTGAATATGATGGATGAATAAGAACATTCCAATTCAGCTGTGTCAATTTTTGCCGAGTCTGTAGAGATATGTATGGCCTCGCGTTATCTCGGTGGAGAACTACTCTTTTCCTATTGGGAAATTCTGGTCGTTTTTCCTTAATGTTCTTTTTCAGTGAACAGTATTCATCAGAATTAATGATTTGATTAAGCTGGAGGAAATTATAAAACAGTACTCCTTTCTAATCCCACAGAACACATAACATGACTTTCTTGGAATGTAAACCGGCTTTGGAAGAAGTTAACGAGGTTGATCCTGGTTTACTCCAATGTCTTTTCATATCACATTATTATAAAAAATTAATTTTTTATCCTCAGTAATAATCCGCTTCAAAAATGGTTCGTTCTAATTGCATTTTAGTAATGAATCGTAAGTTGAAATTCAATCGACCAAATTTCTTTCTCTTAAATTGTGTGGAACTCAGACATCATATCTGGAAGCCATACTAAGTTCATCCAAATGGTTTTCAACTCTGTATTTCGATATTCTTAACATTTTATCAATTTCTTGTTTGGTATAAGGTGGATTGTTTTTAATTAAACAAGAGATTTGATCGTTATTAATCTCGATAGATCTGCTAGAGAGTTTATCAACGATGAGACTAAAATCTCCATCAAAAAACTTTTTCAACCATCGCTGCACTATTCTTTCACTCACAGCACCATCATCGTGCAAATTAGAAATCTTTTTAACCGCATTTTTACCTTTACGGAAATAAAGCATAATTTCACGAAAACACATCTTCTAATTGTTCATCTTCAAATCAAAAGAAATACTAAAAAAATAAGTAAATATAATGATTTTTTTAAATAAATTACACGTTAAAGCTTCAACTTGTAGAACTGTACATGCGTTTTGTATGTTAAGAATTGTCTTTTGGTTCAAAAACATCAGAAACGATCTCTTATGAAAAAATCCGACTACTTATTGGCCAACCCAATAATCACATGAAGCCAATTTTATTTTTTCCCTTAAAGTAAAATTGGCTTCACGTACAGAAAATTTGTATCTGTTGATTAGATGTTTATTCTGTTTATGATGTATTTAAACCAAAATTTAACTTACCAAAGTATGTAAGTATGAGTCTATGTATGTAGAATCTACATAAGTCAGGGAGTGTCTGTATATTTAAATACATCTATTTAATCATATTACAACCAACACATGATATTGTCAGCGTAATGTAAGGCGATAAGAAAGTTATTGTAAACATAATTTGATTTATATGACTTATGCTTATTAACAGAATTTAACAACAAATTAAACAACGTTTTTGTTACCGAAATAGGAAATATTCATTCATATTTCCCACGATTATATAAATACAACTATTAATAAAGACACATTTCAAGATAACATTGTATTTGGATAATTTTTTTATCATTATTGATTATTACACCATTTCAATATGAAAGTAAAAATTATTTCATTTTTTATAATCTAGAAGTTACTTTGTTCTTAAAATATGTATTTGTCTGCAATATTTTATATACATAAAATCTTACTATTTTCATAACATTCGACTCGATAAAAATTCCTTCATTTATATAAACTAGGGGGATTCTCCCCCTGCTCGCTGCGCTCGCAAACTCCCAAGCTCGATGCGTTCGTCCACTTGTCAATTATAAGCATGCACATGTACCGAATGAAAATAAACATATCAAAGAAATAAGTCGACGTTATGGATACATACATATATATATATATATATATAAAATATACGTGAGTAGTTTGATAAGTTTGGTAAATTTCAAATGATGTGGCACCATCATTTATTTGGTAACGTTGTGGCTATCAAGTGTTACTTTTCAAACCAGTACAGGCCAAATTTCATCCAGAACCGATGCTTTGTTCGCATTCTATAAATAGTTTAAGCGAGCATTGTGGCAGTTGTCGCAAAAATGGAAGAAAACGAGCAGGCCATTTTGCGTCGTTTTATCACCGTGGATGAAACATAGATCCACCACTACACACTTAAGTCGAGGCAGCGATCAAAGTAGTGGACAACGACTGGTGAAAATGCGCCGAAGAATGCGAAGACCATTTTGTCGGCTGAGAAGGTAATGACTACTGTTTTTTTGGGATTCCCAAGGAATCATTCTGATCGACTACTTAACGAAAGGAAATATGATAACAGGAGCCTATTATACAACATTATTTGACAGTTTAAACGAAAATCTTTAACAAGAAAGTAAAAGTCTACCGATGAAGGTGAAGACCGTTTTGTCGACTGGGAAGTTGATGGCCACTATTTTTTTGGAATTCCCAAGGAATCATCTTGATTGACTACTTAAAGAAGGGAAAAACGATAACAGGAGCCTGGTATGTAACATTATTGAACCGTGAATGAATTGAAACAAAAACGGCCACAAACAAGTGCTGTTTCACCAGGATAACGCTCTGTCCCACAAATCGACTGTCGCAGTAGCAAAATTGCACGAATTAGGCTTCGAATTGATTCCTCATCCATCTTATTCTCCAGACTTAGCCCCGTGCGACTTCTTCTTCTTTCCAAACTTGGAAATATGGCTCATTGGGAAGAAATTCTCGTCGAATGAGGATATCATCGCCGCCATCAATGCTTATTTTGCACACCCGATGGACCAAGTGTATAGCTCTCAATGGAAACAATGTTGGGAAATAAAATCGATTTTTCCAAAGAACGGTGTTTAACTTTCTTTTTTACCATACTTATCGAAGGGCCCTCGTATATGAAAGGGAATGTTATGGAATATTATAAAAAACAGTCTAGCCTTTTCTATATTAAAGGGAAGAGAGAAATATAACAACCACTTATCGGTTAATAAGTTCAGTCCGTTTTTTTTAAAAAAATCAAAGTGTAATAAGTGATTATATTAGATAATATTACAAGTTGAAAAATATTTTCTACAGATATTGAGACACATTTAAGCCTTAGTACTCGTGTAAATCTGTGATGTACTAACAAATGTAATTCAAGATTTATCGAATCTTCTTGACTAGAATGACCAAACTGATAAAGAATTTATAGATTTGTTTGAATTTTTGACAAAAGTCATAATAATTTCATTAGAAATAAATGATATTCAGTTGATATAGATTATAAAATGATTAGATGGATCCAAATATGCATTCAAAATATAACTTAGTATAAAAATAGAAAATATACCATCAAATAAATATTCAGTATGTTTAAGAGTATCTCAGAGAAATATAACTGGTTCTTTTTGTTTTATTCGTTAACAATCTTCCAAATCATATTTAATCAAAAATTCGTCTTTTTGTCAATCTATAAAGAGACGTTAATAAACTTTTAATTGAACAGAGTATACATGTATATATATATATACAGTATTTTAAAAATTAATAAATTGATTAATACATGAGAAGACCTATATAAGATTTTTGTATTAAATTTCAATTAATAGCCAGTATGAATTATACTGTCGCAAATGTATCGTAATCGAAATCAGTTCAGTAGAATAAAACAAAGCTCTTATATCCCCTTGTATATATTTTCAATATGTGGGAAAAAAACACAGCTGAACTTCATTAGCTTAACGCTTACTCTTTATTATTCTAAAATGAATTGCGGAGCGCTACGCGTTCAGCGAAGCCGACTGCGACCGGCAGCAATAAACATGTTTGTGCGATACTCTGTACCCTCCTGTTGTTACTGTTTCCGACACTGCTGAATTATGTATACCTGGTTAGTTTTTTTATTTATTTATTTATGGAAGAAACTCTTTGTATTTGTTAGAATGTTATCATACGGATTGTTATTTATTCGCAAACACACATACATATATACCTATTTTATTATAATATATCTGTTGGTAGTAATTTGATATGTTTATTCTCTTTTCACAGAACCGTTCTCATTGTGTCGTCTGTAAAAAATTTTTTCATACGACAGAATTTTAATTAGGCCGTATGTTCATTGAAAAAAATATTTTGTTTAAATTTTATTAAAAATAAATTGAATAGATGATTTAAATTTTTAATTCGTTTTATATATGTGATTTGATATTTCTGTTCATAATTTATGAGAACGTAAATATCACATCTGAATTTATAATTATGTGATGTGTTCTTAATTACACATTGATGTCAATATTTGAAAATATATTTTATAATATTTATAATTCATATTAATTTTTTGACATTAACTTTTATATTTCCAAGAAACAGCGACATTTTTTCTCATATAAATATAAATTGAAAATAAGTACACCTATATGAGTACACCGATTACAATAAAAGATATACTAAAGTGTAAAAACATATGAAAGCTAAAACCATCATTTATATATTTAGTCATATGTTTAGGTCATTTGATAAAAAAAATAAACGATTGATCATTAACTATATTCATTCACAGAAATATCTCTTTCGCTTGAATATATTGTATAACGTTTTTATAGAAATGTACAGATATACAAATGAAACAGTAAAATCGTGAAAATACTTAGTGAAAAAGTTGCTTTAGTTACTAATATAACATCTTGTTACATGATACGTTTAGAAACCTAATTAAACGATTCATGTCGGAGTATTCTAAAGGTTGTAAAAATACTAGATTAGACTGCGAAGATATATCAAAATTTATTTTAAAGAATTAATTAGACTAGATTTAAGAAAGCGAATACATAAAAATATAACTAGTTTAATTGTTCCGAAATTTTTTTAAACAACAGCAACATATAATTTAATCATTTTAAAGAAATAGAGTAAACCTTTCTGAATTTAACTGAAAAATACCAAAAAATAGTGAACAAAATTTAAAAGAATAACAAAAATCTTTTCAAAAATAATATAAATAAATCAAAAAAAGTTATTGTACTTGAAATTAATTGATACATTAATTAACTTTTAATGAATAATAACAGAACCTGAACTAACAAGTTACTCAAATATTGTATTTTTACAGAAGCATGTACAGAATGTAAAATTTGAAAAATAAAAATTTTAGAAAATTCAAAACATCTTTCCGTATTCTTATTATAAAAAAAAACATTACAAAACTCGTATTAACTGAGCAATAGTATTAAAAATAGAAATCTTGCAAATATCGTGCAGCAAGCGTGATGAACCTTCTTAGAGCACTTCAAAAGCAGATATTTACCAAAGAAGATTGTGCTATCAGTCTGATATAACTTCAAAGGTATTGTGTATTTTGAGCTGCTTACAAGGAAACAAACCATTAATTTGGACATGTTCTATCGTTAACCGGATAAATTAAATGATATCAAATAGAAGAGTCCAGAACTGTAAATCGGAAAGGTGTTGTGTTCCACCGTGATAACGCTAGACCACATACAAGTTTGGTCACTTTTCAAAAATTGTTGCAGCTTGGATGGACCATATTCGCTAGACCTGGCACCATTATATTATCATTTGTTTCGTTCTTTTCAAAATGTTTTGAACGCTAAGATCTTCACTGCTGATGAAGATATCAAATCGTTATTGGAACTGTTTTTTTTTACCGAAAAAGATAAGAACTTTTTTGAGCACGGAATCATGAATTTTCCTGAAAGATGGCAAAAAGTAATCGAACAAAATGGGCAATATATTGTTTAATAAAGTTTTTGTTTCCCATAAAAAATTCACTTTTCTTTTACATAGAAAAAAAATCAATTACTTTTTGGCCAACCCAATACAGAAAATTGAAATTTTTTTTAATAAGACATAATAATGTATCCCAAACCTTGATTAAAAATATATAATTGGATTAAGACAGTACTTTATTTAGCGAAATGAATAAATAATTTTTAAAATATAAAAAAATATTGTTAATGAGGTATTATTACTTTTTAATAAAGTAAATTTAATATACAATTTATTTATTTTTAATATTACTCAACCACCGTAAGAAAATTGAGTTTAAAAATATTTTTTTGTCTCCTAATTTTACAATTAAAATTATTTCAGAAACAACTACTGAATTCGCTATTTTTATGTATAATTAGATATTTAAATAAATAAAATAAAGTATGTTAAAAGGAATAATAAAATCAATATGTAGAAATAATGTACTTAAATATTATAAATGTGAACGTTTTTTCTTTGTTTATTTTTCTTGCTCTATTTATTTTTAGCTCGTTTATTTTATGTGTTTATTCAGAAATACGAACGGAAAATTTTCTTTCGGAAAGTCTAATCATATATTATCTATGTATATTTGCATTGCATGTACTATATACAATTATCTAAAAACGCATTTGAGATTTTACGATACAATTTCGAATGGAATTGTTATTCGATTGAGATCTCATAATAAAAGACAATATACTTTTGATTGCTTCAATTAGTCATCCGAATAAAACAAACTGGCTGAATAGTGTGGTCGTATTATAGTCGACGCTTTACTCAACGGAATGGTCGAATTTTATTATATCAAAAGAACTATGTATGCGTACGAATAGATGTGGGAGATGTTTACATGTATTTGTGAAACCGTAAACCCGAGTGACCGGATAGAGAAATAAATGCGCCTCGACGGCGACTGACGGACGAGAGCGATCTCGTTTCAGACACTGACATGTATTGTATTCGACTCGCCACTTCACGGCGCCACCACCATCGCCATTCACCGACGCCTCCGCCGTCACCGTCGCTACATATTTTCCGTCTTGTCGTTCACCGAAAAACTTTTCAGCGCTGCTTAAGTATCCTGTCAGCGTGTTTCGTTTACCTGTATATATCATACTGTTGACGATGTCGTCGTCACCTTGATTACAGTCTTTAATAAATAATAAGGCAGATAATCGTCAGTATTTTCATTAAAGTTGTGTAATTCTTTCCTTGTGTTTCCTTTGTGTGAATATTTTAAGAGCAGTTTATTTAATTTTAGTTTAGTTACATTGTCAGCAAGATAAATAATTTATAACACAACTTCCTTCACAAAAACTATAATATTATTCGTAATATTAATTAAATAATGTAAATAAATCAGTTTTCCTAAGAATTGGACAACCGAGTTTTGTTTTCAAAACTAATTCTAACCTGCGAAGAAGTATTTTTTATTTATTTTATAAAATCTAATCAAATGTTCAATACAAACAGAAGATAATTAGATTTTGTATGATTCATATTTTTAATATCATACTTTTTAACACTGTTTATATGTCCAAAATTCAATTCAGAAAAGTAGCTAACCCATTTAGACCCTGTGGACATTATAATATACAGTTATTTTAAAATTTTATAATATATAAATTAATTATTTGACACCAATTCACCATATGTGTCCTTAAAGACAAACTAATAATAATAAATTCTCGTTCTTTAAGGAATCACTTTCACTCCGCTTTAAATTTATAATTTTCAATAATACTCATGCTGAAAAACTATGAAAAATCAATGAAAAAGATATTTTTATCTTGGTTAAACCCCTATCACCTACAATCAACAGAAAAATATTTTTTCCTCACAAAATTAATTCAGATCTGAATGGGTTAAACAAAAAACCAGTAATATATATATATATATATATATATATATATATATATATATATATATATTATTATTATTCTACTACATATATTTGAATCAGGTTAGAATTGATAAAGAAAAACATTTACATATTATTTCTTTTTTCACCCCACGAATCATCAAAGTGTCTGATAAAAAATGTTCAATAAATGATTACTGATCCTTTTGAATTGTTATTTACATACATTTCAATGGTAATTCCATCATTTTCAGAAAAATATTACTTTTCTGTATCGTAACGCTCTGAAAATGATAGCAACGCCATCGAAATATACATAAGAAAAAATGATTGTTAAACATTTTTGATCAGACAAACATTTTGTGATCTGCGAGAAGTAAAAATAGTTTATTTAAGAAAGTGAATTTAACCACAGTTCAAAACTGTATTGTGAAAAAAATTATCTCGAGTAATCAAAATGATTCAATTACTCGAACCATTTATAAAATTAAATTATTATATAAATTTTATATATCAATTATTTAATTAATTGATGACGACTTCTATTTCATTGTTCCTGTCATCTATTAATACCAACGGACCAAAATTGGAATTAAATATATAACAAGACTCTTACTTTATTCACTCGAAACATGAAATGATGACAGGCTGTGGATTAAAGTTTCGGTCATGTCTTCATCATTTTATCTTATGCTACAGACAGATTATGAACGACGTTTGCCTGTGCGTGATCGTGTGTCTCGACACACTGAACAAATCCATGCGTATAATCAATAGTTAATTAATGTTATTCCGTAGGTAAATTAGTAGTACACCTACAACATCAGCTCTCCATTCATATTTCAGAATGAACTCTTGACTTTGCGTACGAGATTTCATTACGAATTTATGCACAGGCCAACAATGATGAGATAACAAGGATGTATTGACTTACAGTGTAATCTTTTGAATACATTGTAATACTTTTTACAGTGAAATACTTTGAAAAAAGATTTTGAGAAGTTGAACAATCTAGAATACTTGTATTATCTTCAAAATTTTACAGAAGCTCTGTCATCAAGTATGTTTATATGAGATAAAAATAAATAGTGATATTATACAATATGTATAATGAAACATTATAAAAATAAGCAAAAGACTACAAAATAAATAAAAAAGCATATTGAATCAATGGTTAATATGTTCAAAATTCAAATCTCGCCATCTAATAAATAATATGCTTCGTTTAAATAATTTACAAGTTTCAATTCCTATTTAAAATTTAAAAAATAAACAAAAAGTAAAAATAAATACTCTAAATGCTAGTTTATTATACATTTGCTTTAAATTTCATAAAAACTATAATAAATTTTATCGACTATATTATTTTAAATACATTTTAAACAGTAAAACTGCACTGAAAATATTTTATCGCTTAATACATTAAACAATGTTCAATTAACGCTCGATATGAATCATTAATATAATATTAAATCAAACACTGAATTACAACAGTATAATAATATGCATATATTATTTTTTTATTCTTTTATAGAAGTACACAAAAGAATTCATTTAAATAATAAAAAAATAAAACGATTTTAATAAAATCATTATTATTTAATGAAAAATTTTATGCTTATGAAGTATGCATGAAAACAAATATAATTATTTTAAACATTTAAAAAAATATAAAATATAACATAGTTTCGTAATTGATATTTTTTTTTTGAAAAAATTGCAAATATAACACGATTCAATTACAAAATTACATTAAATGAAAGGTAAATCTATTACGTATACCTTATTCGTGATACTTTTTTGAAAAATGAATAAAAAATTATTAAAGAATATTAACAAAATATATTCAAAAATTCAAAGTTTACAAAATATATTCACATATATATATATATATATATATATATATATATATATATATATATATATATATATATATATATATACTGAAGTAATTAAATTTTCATTTCATTCACATCCAGATGTATTCTATCCAAACAGAAAAAGATTTCTTATTAGCAACGCACCAGACATACTCGTACTTATTCAATTCTGATCTAAATATAGCTTACATTTAGCTCCTGTTTGTAATTGCAAATGTATAATCGATAGGCTAATGGCTAGGGAAGTAAATTGATGTATAAATAATAGCTTCGACATCGCTTTGTATAATATATACATTATACATACACTTACAATACACACTCACACACACACACACGCATATATATATATATAAATATATATACATATCTCAACATTTTCATACACGACAGATCTTAAAACATTTCATTAAATAGATACAGGAAATTCAATTAACTCATTTGAAAATTTCCGTACAGGTTACTAAAAACAATAGCTTTTCTCTGTAGGGCAAAGTTCTCTCTCTCTCTCTCTGTATATATATATATATATATATAATTATATATCTTTTAACAATTGATTATAAAACTTAGCCTATACAATGATTGGTAGAACATATTTTAAATGTTTCCAATTATAAAAAGTATAATTATATATATATATATATATATATATGTATGTATGTATGTATGTATGTATGTACGTATATAATTTTTATCTTGAAATATTATCTGATTTTAATATTTATTTATATTATGAATATAAAGTGTATTTCGTATTAAGAAGGGTTAAAGTAAAATGTTTCTCTTCTTTATAGTATACTAACAGTTATTTAAATTAATTCTTAAATTATAGATGATAAAATTAAAGGAAACGTGCAAAAGACAGGATAAGTGTTCATTTATTAATTCCTAATATATATATATATATATATATATATATATCCATACATACATACATACATATATATATATATAAACATGTGTGTGTGTAATTTCTTGTTTTTCAAATAATAAGGTATCATTTAATAAACTGTAAATAATTCATCTAAAAGTGTATTCGATTACTTTAGAGTATTAAAGTAGTATTAAAAAAATATATTAAAATGTATATGAGTTTCTATAATAATTTCATTGACATTTTCAGTATCAACTAAAAAATAATTGAAATAAAAAATGACCAAGTGTGTTCATATAAAGCCATTATTATCGTATCAAATTATATATTCGATTTTTTTACACTTTTTTAAATTGTTCTAACGAAACAAAGCAGAAAACTTGTTAAATAGGTAAACTTGTCAAGACATAATGAGAATAATATACAAAATTTTACATATTAACATAAATAAAATTTGTCATACTTATTTTAAATAAATATATGAAATTTTTTCAAATTAAAATAGCTGTTAAACAATAATTTTAATCAATTTGTAAATTTTTATGCTAAAGTATAAACTTTGATTTGAGTTTCAAATATACGAGTACACTAACCAAAAAAATGCCAGTGCTCTCTACGAATACAGTTTTCCATAATCTCATTTTAACATGTTCATGTTAATAATATTCATAAAGATATGCAATTTTTTAAAATTAATACGCACTCTTGTTTATATTTGGCACGAAACTAAGTTATATTGTTCATGACATAATAATATAACATAATATTCATGACTTAATATAAATACTTTAGATTGGAAAATATACAGTTTACATTATTGAATATGATTTGAAGTAGAACGCGAAGAAAGATTAATCTTTGTAAACTTTATAAAGAAGTAATGCCATAAAATAATAATGTACATAAAACTTTTTTGTAAATATTATTCCTTTTTCATTGTATAAGAATTACTTAGAGGAAAAACCTTTCGATAACAATTGAGAATATATGTTTAATAACATACTTATAAGTAAATAAAACCTTATAATAAATATTTTATAACATATATATATATATATATATATATATATATATATCATTTATCTTAAAAATAATAAATTATATAAAAAAGTCTTTCATACTTTATTAAATAAAAATGTTAATAATAATTTCTCAAAGTATTTAATACATTTGAATCGGTCATTTCAAAAACTACATGATACGTTTTTTTCAAAACTAATTTTTTTATCGAAATTAGATCCTTGAGTGTAGCCTCATATTCAGCATAAAAAATACATTAGCCACGTTGTGCTAGCTGTCGAGCCTGATTATTTTTTATTGCCTAGTTACCGTGACTTTGGAATTATTAAAAAAACTACGAAAACATGATCGTACACATGAGCCAAAACTTACGTTCATATGGTTACTCAATCCAGTATAAAATTTTAAGTAAATAAAGTACAAACTGAGGAGATTTTTGAATTCAAAAAATGGTGGCCTCCGTTTTACAAAAAAACTGTTTATCAACTGAATCTTATGGGAGAAGAGTTCCGAAAAACTAGAGAAACATTTGCTCCTTCAACATACATGAGCTTTCAATACGATGCTTATAAAGTTGGGATGATGGAGACTGAGGAATTCATAGATGGTTCATCAAAAAACACATTTCAGCTACTAAAACATACTACAGCTGTGATGTCACTTCCATCTACGAAATCATATGGATCGAAAACTTCAATAAAGTATAAAAAATATACAATTCACAAAAATATACAAAAAAAAAATCAAAACAAGTTAAAGATACCATCTTGGAAGAGTACATGTCATTTTATAACGAAATATTCAGCTGACCAACCGAAGAAATAGAAAAAACTGCTAGAATTCGATGGCGAAAATGAGTATGCACCTTAATATTAGATTATAAGCGAGATACATATTTGTGTGCTATAAAATAATGTTTTTTTAGCAAAGAATCATAATAAAAAAAATCTTTTTTAAACAATTTATTATTCCCTGCAAAACAACATAACTCGAAACAATTTTTGTTGATTTTTTCAATACATTAAGGTTTTA
>CM068315.1:8646509-8699009 GCA_034766995.1 Acanthacorydalis orientalis
ATATATATATATATAGTGTGTTTGTGTGTGTGAAAAAAAAATAATATCTTATTTTTACTACAGGGCAAGAAGGTAAAAGCAAGAACATTTCTCTTAATAATCTTAAGACTTTGTAATGAAAATAAACGATGTGCATGCTCCTGCAATATTTAACTGTCTTTATAAATTAATTACGACATTCGTCCACTCAATAAAATTCAATAGTGTTCCATTATTACTTTATACGTATATTTGCTTAAATATAAATTTATGCGCTCAATGAAATGAAGTCAGAATGAATTGTTAAATTTATTAATTACATATCCAATGTTATATAAGTTAATTCTTACTTTCTTATGCGAAAAAATGAAAAAAATCCTTTAAAAAAATTACAAGTTCTTTAAATATTACTGATTTTTTTACAAATTTTAAAAATATTTAACAATTCGTATAAAAAAATTAAAGTTATAAAACTTTATGAAAATTAATTCACTGAAAGTAAACAATACTCAATCACATCCGGATAAAAAGAAACATTCATATACAAAATCGCGTAAATTATTATACTTTCATAATTAAGTGTAATGAAAATACAAGAGCATCGAATAAATAGTTACAATTAACACTCTTGGTGTTGTTTAATTACATATCGTGCTTCGAACGCGTTCTCTTTAAACGAGACGTGTGGCGATAGCCACTCTATGAAAGCACGACATCGCGACTTATATAATTAAACCGTGAATCTTAAGCAAACTGTCAGTGAATAGAAGGGCAAATAAGATAACAAGCACACGTAATTGTGTGTCCTCCCTTATCGGAGTCTAAATCGATGGTAATAATGACCGTTCCTATGGATACAGAGGAGTTTACTTTTAATTGTACGATTCACATAATTTCTGTTACTCGTCTCTTTCCTTACACCTACGTGCATAAAGTTATATGTATATATATATATATATATATATATATATATATATATATATGTATATATATATACGAGTATATATATATATGTATATATATACGATGTATATATATATACTCGTATATGTATATAAATACAAGTTCAAATCTAATTTTAGGGTGGGATCATTTTCAATAGGAAAATAAATGTCCCCTTAACTGAATATTTTATTCATTCAATTGTATTGTATTGTAATTTAATTGTAAGTGTTAATATTTACAATAATACACATACACACAAATATATATACAAACATATACATACAACAAACATATACATACACATACATAAACATATACATACATAAACATACATACATATACATACAAACATATATACATGCATATATGCATACATACATATATATATATATATATATATATATATATATATATATACAAATTAATTCGATGTCTTTTTATGGAAAATGAATGTTAACAGAAAAATAGAATATGTCAATCCACAAAATATCCTCCATTATTTTGTATAACATTTTTCCATATGTCAGGCAACTGACGAATTCCCTGTCAAAATAAAGATGACAACTATGAGTCGATGAAGTCGTAATACATTTTCGAACCTCCTCCACTATTTTAGCATTTTTTGTATGTTTTATGTGTCACAACATCTTCCCCCAAAGCTCAACAAAACATTTCCGCTACTTCATCAGTATTTTTTTTCGACTGGAATACGAAAAGTATTCAATGCCTAATGTGTTCCTTTTCGGACGCCATCGTGTTCATTACTGATTTGTGAGGTTATGGCAACTGCTTGGCCAAGTTATATAGTATTTTTAAATATTAAGTTTGGCATTTGAAAATAGTAAAACGACCAGAAAATATTTTAATTTAAAACAGATTTATGATTGATTACATTTAAAGCCGCAGAATTATATATATATATATATATATATATATATATATGTAGGACTGAAACCAAAACCGTAACCGGTAAAAACAGTTTCATTTCAGTAACCGAAACTGTTATTTTTTCAAAACGAAAAACTGAAACCAAAGTCAAATAAAAAGTGAAAACTGCTTTATATCGATTTCCAAGAAAAATTTAATTTTTCAATTTGACTTGGGGAAATTCGAAATATCCGTATCAGAATTTTTGTTTTTGTTTTTTCATTTTTTTTGAAAATCAGGTTTTCAATATCAATGCGTACTTTCACTATGCCACAAACAAATGTCTGACTGTATATATGCCCATAAAATGAACAGTGAAAACGCTCCATATTTTATATTAGTAATAAACTTAAGAAATAAGCAAGGATTGAAATCGAAACCGTAACCAGTAAAAACCGTTTCATTTCAGTTATCGAAACGCAAAGTGATATTTTTGCAGAACGAAAAACCGAAACCTGAACGTTATTTTGATTAGGTTTCAATATATATATATATATATATATATATATATATATATATATTTATATATATGTATATATATATATATGTGTGTATATATATATATAAATAAAAATAAGCAAGCTGCATAGTTGATTTCACAAGACCCTCTGTATAGGATGCAATAATCTTGTGGTTACCACAATGTTATCAACATGGTTAATTTACACTTGGAGACAATAATCGTCTTGTAATACCATCGCATTAATTTACATAGTTTTATAAAATAGCAAATGAGAAATTCAAATATGGATATATATATATATATATAATACATATATAAAATACATATATATATATATATATAATACATATATATATACACATAATTTATATACATATATATATATATATATATAGAGAGAGAGAGAGAGACAGAGAATGAAACGAAATGATTAAAAATAAAAATTTAACATAAATCAATTGAAATTAATACAATAAATATCTATAATATTAAAGACCAATATTATTTCCATATGTATAAAGTTCATATAATTACTGACTTAGAATTTGTCATTTGGTACTGATTATTTTTCATTAACTCTCTCGTCTTATTTTTTTACTATATATATATATTACTAGCACAGACATGTTCTCATTCATGATTTTATTCTGTTATTAGTAAAGTCAATATTTAATATCAAATTAGCAATTATTTTCAATTTGATGATTTTTCATCATAATGTACAAATTGAATGCCAATTTATAACCTTTTTTCATAATCTAGATGAAAAATAGTTGTGATTGTTCATATACTTGCAATATTTTATAAACAGCATAAATGTAAGAAGCAACGAATTAAATTACTTTAATTCGATCTGTATATGTCGAGTTATTCCTTAATTTTTTTCCGAAAATGTGCAATTGTTCCATAGGCTTAGAGATTCAAGGTGAATAGAGAAAATAAAATAGAATAAATACGAAAAATTAAGTGGATTGGGGATATAACAGGAAGAATAAAGGTGTTGAAATGAAAATGGATGGGGATATTTAAATACGAGATGATAATAAAAACAAGAAAAACTCATCAACTGACAACAATTAGTCATATTTATATATATATATATATATATATATATATGTATTGTTCTTTAATATTATTATTTTAACTATACATTACATACCACTCGTTTAAAATAAAACTGATGTTAATATAGATATCCTCCATATGTCGAAATATATAGAGAATATTGTAAACTCTCTGTTTGTTTAAGACTGGCGATGAAATTATATAAACAGACTCTCATGTGCATATACCTTTTAATCACCTGAAGGTATCAAGAACTAGAATTACAACATTTCAAGACAGATACGTTTGAGGCAAATTCTAATTGATACGATTACTCCACAATAACTTATTTAATACAAAAGTGTGTAGGTAAGTATATGTATGTATGTATGTATGTATGTATATATATATATATATATATATATTTATATTTGTATATATATATATATATATATATATATTTATATTTGTATATATATATATATATATATGTATATATAAATATATATATATATATATAAATATATATATACTTATATATATATGTATATATGTATGTATATATTAATTTTATATATTTATTTTAATTATTCATTAGTGACAAAAAGTGGATTCTAGATACTTATGTACCACCGTATATCAAATGATACGTATTTCTCGCTACTGTACAGGATATATGATTTACTCTGTTCGTTTAAGACTATCGATTAATTAATATAAACATATTTTGATGTGTATACACCTTTTAATTTTCTGAAGGTATCGGGAACTAAAATTATAACATTACAATACACATAAACTTGAGACACATTTTTATTTATGCGATTATCACTGATTTAATGAAAAGTATGAATATATACATATGCTTATACATACATACATGCATAAATATATATATATATATATATATATATATATACATATTTATATATATACATATATATATATATACATATATATGTATATATATATTTATATTATATATATATATATATATATACATATATATATATATATATTTATGTATAGATAGATAGATAGATATTGATATCTATCATCATCGATCACTTCAATATACTATAGAACAAAATAGTATGTTGAAAGGTATGTTTCACATTTTTCCTCTACTGATAAAATTAGTTTCGAGTCCTATGTCAACAAATTAATTTTGTCCTGTAACAATAATGTTGAAATATGAGACCTTTCCACATTTAATAGATGATAGCACTTATTCCGTATCGAGAACGTCTAAATAAAAAATACTTTCTTCATTTTTTACTCTCGCTCTCTTTCTCTCTGTATATATATATATATATATATATATATATATATATATGTATATGTATATATGACAAAATATATACACATTATATGCCCACACAGAAAAAAGAATTAATGTCAACAATATACAATTTAACAAATTCACAAGCTCTATAGTCGTAAAAAGAAGTCGTTTACTCCAACATAAAATAAAAATATGTGACATGAAAATACACCACGTAAATAATTTCAAATTTTGGTATTTTTATAAAACTACATATTTATGGAAAAGTACGATCTATTATTTAAAATATCATGAAGAAACAGTTTTTATCGCCTAATATATTTTTTCATGCAACAATAGAAATGGCATTAATTATAAAATAAATGTTAACTTTTAGTGTACAGTAAATATACCTTTCATATATTATATACATACATAATATACACAGAGCATTTTTTATACCTTAAGCAAGTGTTTATCCTTTTATGCCCTAAATAAGTTTTACACACCGCTGAATAAAATGAAATCAGACAAATTGATGTTATTTGAAAAAGTGAGTGTATATTCTTCTTTTTCTTTTCAGTAAGCTGTTTTTATATATATATATATATATATATATATATATATATATATATATATATGTAATATCGAATAAAAAATATATAGAATTAAAAAGACATACATGGAAATTTAAAATAACGTGTAGAAGAATAGAAGAATTGGTTTCTTGTTAACTACTGCTTTCAACAACTAACCGAATAGTTGAAAATCGTTACAAAAGCCAACAAAAGGTAGTTATTATTATTTTTATACTTAATGTTCAAATAATCTATTGATAAAATCTATTATATGAATTTTTTGCTTCCTTGGTGCATATAATTTTTCATAGACAATTTGAAAGCGTTCTCTTAGAAGTTTTTAAGTACGATAAAAAATTTGATTCATTTTATAAACAAGAAACCCAGCATACAAACCATTATTTAATAATGACGAAATAGAAATGCTATTTATTTTCAAAAATATGTTGTTACAAATTTTCGACCGTATTTTCACCCTATTATTTTGAATACAGTGTCATATGTACATCATACACAGTCATATATATATATATATATATATATATATATGTATATAAATATTATAATATCAAAATTATCCACAAAAATCTTATAAAATGACACGTTCCCAAAAATAATCTATTTGCAAAATAATAATCTACAAGAATGTTTATATAGACATACTAACATATATATTGTATGTATATATATATATATATATATATATATATATATTTATTTATTTATTTATTTGCGTCACGACTGATTGAAAAATAACAATATTACATTCGGTGCGAGAACATCAATATTTGTTAGTGTGTTATTCAATAAAACTGAAAAAAGCACAACAATAAGATTTCTCCTTCACGCAGTGAAATTTGGAAGAAGAAAAATACGTAAATAGGACACAAATATAATTTTTCATCTTTACCCTGCACTATTTCTTCTTCTTGTAGTATAAAATGCACACTCTCGGCGAATATTCGAAGAAAATACACGCGTCACAAAATTGTACGACGTGCCGTTACACATGGAATGCATAACGAGATATTGGAAAATAAAAAAAATATGTTCATACTCTCATATATATATATATATATATATATATATATATATATGTATATATATATATATATATATATGTTATTAGTATTCAATCTTTTGAGAAGTTGTATACTTCTCAAAAGATTGTTTTTTCGATAAAAATTCTTTATTTCGTTATTTATTATGTTCCAAAATAATATTCATACAATGGTACATTATAAGCATTTCCAGAAAGAAAATGCTACGAAGCAGAAAGCTTTATAAATTAAATTAAAAACAGTAACAAAAAAAAATATTAATCCGATAAATGATTGATGTGCTTGTTAAATGAAAAAAAGTATTCTTATTTCTTCCCCGAACGATTCAATAAACGGTACAATAATATTGAAATGCTGTCAGAAACAAAATGGTAACGTAGCAACGATACAAATATGATAAGTAGGTCAGCTAGGAATATGAAATAAGGAGAACTCTGTACATTTGACTTGATTAATATTCCTTCATTACCGCCATCAATTATAATAATACATGACTCGATGTTTGAAATAATAATTATTATTACTATTATATTATCAAATTAGTTATACAGACTGATTTTATTATTTTGATCGCCGAGAACTTAATTTAAGAAAAACAAGATAGAAATCTACATTAAGAGAACTATCTCTACTAAAGTCATATATATTCATTTTAATAATTCTAAGGAAAGAATATTGACGAAAATATTATTATTAGAAACAATAATATTCAAGCGGACATAAAATTAGAAATAAATAATTAAAATTCGTAATTCATTCAAACATTATCTTGTTTAGTTAATTTTATAAAAATAATATATATATATATATATATATATATATATATATATATATATATATAAATATATATAGTAGGGAGCTTCGCTCCCTGCTAGCTTCGCTCATCAAACCCTGGGATCGCTACGCTCGGCCACTTTTTAACTATAAACCTGTACGTACAACCGAATGAACAATAACAATAAACATATTTTTTAAAACTCATTATGTCTGTTTAATTATTATCAGATATATAGCAAAATAATCGTTTTATATATATATATATATATATATATATATGATAGTATATCTATATAAAAATGGTAATAGATTATTTTTGCAACCTTTTAGTTTTTTGTGATTAAATACTATATATATAGAGAGAGAGAGAGAGGGAGAGAGAGAAAGGCGCATACACGTATGCTTCATTTATAGCGAAGGATGCGATTCTGAAAACAGAACTGTAGTAACAGTAACTGAATCAGCTCTGCAAAATTACTCTTAACTACATAATTTTACTTATTACGAGGTATAATTAATAAATGCGATTTTACAAACATATTTTATAGTTTCATAAATAATACTGAAAGAAAAACTAACTTAAGTTAGATGTGTTTATCAATGATACGTAACATGTATGTACATATATGTGTATATATATATATATATATATATATACATAATATATATATAATATATATATATATATATATATATATATAATAAATATAAATATATATATATAAATGTATATATATATATATAAATATATATATATATATATGTAAATATACATTAATATATATATATATATATATATATATATATATACATATTTATATAAATATATGTATATAGTCAAAATTATCGTTTACTTCTAAATATTATAATATAAAAATAAGTACAACTATAAAGTAATCCACAACACAATATGGTCTTGAAACTTGTTAATTCACTTTCATTAATGAATTCTTTGTTTAATTGCAAACCACAAAAAAGTCTGACCAGAAATGTTTTTTAATTTTTCTCATGTGCATTTCTATAGTTATTTCATCATTTTCAAATCGATAAGGTACAGAGATGAAATTGGAGACATTACCAATCATTTTATCAACTGTTGAAAAATTGAAATGTTTTCACAGTTTATTTTTTAAGAGAAACATACTTAACTTTCTATCTCAGATTGTTAAATAAATATTGTTTCTACTCCTTTTTATGTACGAGAATGTCATTAGTTTCACAGATATAATTCATTCACTCAAAATATAATCTATTCTAGCGAATTCTCAACAATCTTTTATTACCACTTTTATTCACCTATATATCATACATATATATATATATATATATATATATATATATATATATATATATATATATATATATATATATATATATATATATATATATATATTCATATATTTATTTTTTTATCTACTTGTTATACTTGCATATTTTGTACAAATAAAATATTTTTTAATTTTAAATTTTTTCTGCCCAAATTTGATACTAACAAGATACGCTAAGTAGATAAACGCAGGCTATATAAATATATTTGATACATATACGTATGTCGTACATTCACAACATTCAAATTTACAAATTTAGCTTTTGAATTAAATCCTTGCTTTGTGTTCACCCCTCAGTCTGTCAATGATAACATACGATATAATTCCTCTAATGTAAATTAATATAACATCATAGAGCGTATTTCCATTAAAATATTACACATTCACAAACGCATACCTATATATATATATATATATATATATATATATATATATATATATATATATATATATATATATACATACATAAATCAGTTTGAACTTGCATGTTTTTTTTTCGTGTGTAACAACTAAAATTTAATTTCCTTTTAATGTGTCAATATTTTGATCTCTTTGTGTATACACTTATTTTTTAGGTTGTATTATAATTAAGAAAATGAAGTATATTTATTTATTTTTAAGATCAACCTGCAAAGAAACGAATGTTGCATACTGTATAAATTTCAAATGAGGTGAGATAAAACAGTTGTAACAAAAGTATTTGAAAAGTAACCGGTATTTTTATAGTGAACATACGAAAGTACTAAAAATGATTTCCGAATTTTATTGTGGATAAATTTAATATATTGCGCGAAAAAATTCTTGAAAGCCACCAGATACAAATTTCAAAGAAATTAAAAATTTAATTGAATATAATGGACGTTTAAAATATGGAGAAACTACATAGAAATTAAATATATCACATTTTACAGTGTTTGAACAACGCTTTAAATAAAAAAAGAATCTGACTTAGATGAATGGTGAAGTTATTTGCTCAAATGTTTAAATCGTACTAAATGGATGTCTCGTATTCACATCTTCACAAAATCACAACAAAAAAATCAATTTTTAGATCGAATTTTAACTTAGGATGAAAAAACTGAATTTCATATCTGAACATGCAGTAAAAAAGTAATTGATAAAAACTAAGTCAAATTCTTTTCGGAGGCTCCAAAAACGTTACTAACCTCAAAGAAAATTTAATCCACAAGCGCTTGGTGAGATTTATTGGTTGATTATTGGGGTTTTAGGACATTTCAACAGCTATGGTCATTAGCACCCGTTGAGATTTATTGATAACAGATAAAACATTTAACAGAATCACTCAAAAAACGGGCATTATTAATCAACAGAAAAGATGTCATATTACAACATTACAAAATTCAATAGATCATTATTGATTATTTTATTTTCACGGGTGCTAATGACCTTAGCTGTCGAAGTGCTCTAAAACCCCAATAAAAAAACAACCACCATCACCTTCAGAACCAAATATAGAAAAATTTTTTGTAGGAGAGAGATTTATTAATTATAAGTACGATTTTTTATCATAGTGCTATAAAAAAATAGTTATATTAGTTTGTTAGGAAAATAATTGCGGTTTTTGTTTTTTGAATTCTAAACTTTTTTTCAATGAAAATGTAATTTCATTGTATTCATGTTACTATCATTTTAAAGTGCATTTTTCGGTCTATATTTCGGTAGTATCGACTTCGGTTTTATTATTAACTTTTCTTCAAATTGGGCTATTGAATCAAAGATGAAAAAGAAGCAAATAAGAGCAATTTTTTGTATGAGTTGGGTGGTAAAGCAGCAGAAACTGCTTGTAAGCTAAACAATGCTTTTGGTGTGGGTACTGTTAAGAAACGTACGGTGCAATGGTGATTACACAAATTTCGTGCTGGGGACGAGAGCGTTGAAGATGAAGAAGGTCGCGAGTGTCGTTTTTCAATTTATAACGAGCAACTAAAGACGTTAGTTGAATGGGAATCATGCACAACAATGCAAACACTTGCACAAAAGTTAGGCGTTAGTCATCAAACAGTTCTGAACCACTTAAAACAGCTAAGAAAAATCAAAAAAGAGAAAAATGTATACGAATTTGAAAGTCATAAACCGCAATTATTTCTCTTTCAACCTAATAGAAAGATTTTAAGTACGTTTATATTTCAGATAATCCGTTAACATTCAGTTTTTTTCGTTCAAAAAATACTATTAAATTGTTAAAAAAACGAGATAACTTATCATTTCATTTAAACATGCTTAATGTTGTAAATGAAAAAAATATTTACAAATGATTATTTAATTATTTTATCGATAGTTCTCTATAATTTCTTATTTAATCAATTTGCTTGTATTGTTTATAAATTTTGAAATTCATAACACACAAAGTTAAAACAGAATGTTTTTTTTTAAATTCGTACAAAAGCATAGGAGGAATTGATTTGAGATAAAATTATTCACTATAAAAAACAACAAACAATTTAATACACCATTAATGAATCACTTATAAATATAACAGTCAGTGAATTTTTTTTTAATTTATATTGACGTCTATAATAATAATATCTGAATGAGTTTATGATATTAGAATATATAAAATATTATGATACTGATGTATCAAATAAGTAATAAATGGAAAAATGCAAAATGTGATAAATAAAAAACTGAAAAATAATCAGATTAATCAGATCACTTAAACGATACATCTTCATTCATTCAAAAATGCTTATAAAGTGCTCTTGTACTCTCTTTATTGTTAAAAAGAAAGATTTCGAAGAGATGAACAGATTTTTAAACGAGTAACGTCGATCATAAATGTTGATATCATATTATACTTAATTATCTGTTTAATGAAATCGTTCATCGCCGTTCGATCGTTCAATTCACGCTGATGTTGCAATAATATTAATACTGAAATAACCCGACACAATTTCGAAATGTCATTATCGCGAGAATCCGCAAAAAATAAATGAAAACGTATGAATTTATTGTTCGATTGATCGGCATTCGAAATGAAATACCTGTTTGTTTTCATAATTATTGGAAACGCGTGTATCAAACAAAACGAATTCGTCTCACGCTTCGATAGGTAATCCGTTCACCTCGATATCAACACGAGTCGTTATTTGACGTGACCTGAGATAAACGTTTTTATTATTCGTTTCTCTATTCGTCGTATTTAATTTCATCGAGAAGATACAACTGTGGACGATATCGAATTGATTTTATTTGATAATATAAGTTTCTATTTACTTCGCTGGTACACATAGATGAATCTACATGAATACATGCAAACGTATATGTATATGTATGTATATATATACAGGTGATTCAACTTAAGTTTCCACACGAAAGTATTAAAAAAACGCAAAATTAAAATAAAAACATGTTATCCCCCATTTAGTATCTTAGTTCAATTGTATTTTAATATTCAATTAAACCAAAATATTAGGTTGGTGCAGAAATAATTCCGGTTTTTATCATTTTAAATTTAGCGCCGATTTTTCTAGTTACCGTTATCTTTTTCATTGTTTAGTATTGTTGGATATAACCTCTCAAATTAGTCATGGAAAAAAGGATGTTCGCTTATGAGTTTAAATTGGGACACAGCAACAGAAATTCCTCAAAATATCAATTTTTGGCGAAGATTCAATAGTGAACGTACTGCTCGACACTGATCCCAAAAATTTCGTAATGGAAACGAAATCCTTGATGATGGGAAGGGTCGTGGATGTCAATTTCGTAATAAAAACGAAAGCCTTAATGATAAAGTGGGTTTTGGACGCCATTCAGCTATAGACAATAATGGTTTAAGAAACATTATTGAAGCGGACCCATGTAAAACAACTCGAGAGGTGGAAGAAGTACTCAGTGTTGACCATTCAATAGTTGTTCGATATTTGAGCCTAATTGGAAAAACAAAAAAGCTTGATAAATTGGTGCCGTATGAACTAAACGAACATTAAGCAATTCAACGTTAAGAAGTCTGCTCTGCGCTTCTTTTGGATAACAAAAATGATTCTTTTCTTGATCGCATTGTCACATGTGATGAAAAGTGGATTCTCTAGAACAATCTAAAACGTTCATCACAGTGTCTAGACCGAAGAGAAGCACCAAAACAGTTTCCTAAATCGAAGCTCCATGAAAAACAATTATGGTCACTGTTTGGTGGTCAGCAAGTGGCATCATTCACTACAACTTCTTAATGGTGAAACAATAACAGCAAAAAAATATTGACAGGAAATTGAAAAAATACGTGAGAAATTGCATCGTTAATGGTTAGCATTAGTCCATTGAAGAGGACCAATTCTTTTTCATGACACAACGCCCCATCGCACCTCTCACAAATTATTTTAAAAAAATTAAATGAACTGCATTATAAAGTCTTACCTCATCCCCACCTTATTCTTTGGACCTGTCTCCGATAGATTATCATTTTATTACACATTTGAATAATTTCCTACGACAGAGAAGGTTTTTAAATATCAAGCATCAGTCCAAAGCGCTTTCGATGAATTCGTTAATTCCTGGACTGCATAATTCTATCTTGTAGGAATAAACAAACTTGTTTCCCGTTGGAAGTAATGTGTGCAGGCCAATGATCTTTATTTTGATTAATAAATATATTTTTAACTGACATACGCGTCTTTATACTCCATACGCAGAAACCGCAATTATTTTTACACCAACCTAATACTAAATCAAAAAATATATGAATTTTCTTAACCGTTGCGCCTTTTTTTAATACTTCCATATGGAAGGCTTAATTGAATCACCTGTATATATTCTTAAGACAGTACATAAAGAAAATATATATGTAAATAACATGCTAGTGATTTGTTCTGACAAACGTTGGAAGCACAGATACATAATCTGACATACGTTAGAAACGGAGACATTAAAGGGCTTATAAATATTGTATAGTTCAATTATAATGTAGATTATTCCTTTCTCTGAAAATGGCATCATTTATTATGTACATAATACGAAATAGAAACAATTCGTCAACATAAAATAAATTGAAATTATATAAAAAAATAATTATAGCTACGATACATACGCAGTGTAAAAACATTTTGTTGTAACGAATAAAAACATATTACTGTTGACACTCTCTTTTTAGATTCAGAAATGTGCGAGTATTAACATAATTGTAGCTACAAAAACATCAATCATTTATCATTTTCGGTTTTTATTTAATTATAACTATAAATATCTGTGAAGTGTTTTAACAATGATATCGCATAAATACACGTGTTTATTGTTATATACATTTCGGTTTGGAATTTCAACAGTATGAATAGTATTATGATACTTAGTTGAAAAAAATGAAATGATTAATTACGCTGTCAAAAATTGATTTTCATAAATATGTATTTTATCTACTTGATCCATTTTGAAAAAAAAACTGAATCGAATTGAACCAATATTCGAATGTAATATGAAAATTGCAAAATTTTAGACAGGAAGAAATGAAACAGGTGTTAAAAATGAACGGCTATGAAATTAAATTGGAAATTAACAAAACGATCTTGATAGCGATGAACTGCAGTAAGGTTAACAGAATCATTAAAAATTAATGAATACAATTATAATGAAATAAATTTTCTTACGGAGACCAGCATAAAAATTGTTCTAGAGAAGAAATCCCATAAGTTACAAGAGAATGATGAGTCAAAGATAACCTAAATTAGAAATCGATTGAACTGAAAGTAATTATATTTTCTATTCAATACAAATTTCATCTCTTTCATAAGAATGTAATTAAATAAATACAACAAATATCGATTAATGAATTAAACAATAAGTTATTCTCGACATATACAACTAAAAAAAAACAAATTTTCTTTCAGAAATGAATTCTTGTTTCATCCCAAAAACCATGAACATTGTCAAAAATATTCAATAAATATTAGTGATCATTTGTATGGCGATATTATCATCATTTACAGAACGACAAGGTACAGACAAATATTTTATGGCTTATGAGACGAAAAAATAATTCATTTGTGAACATGAATTTAGTCAATGTATCAGAACTGTATGGAGAAAATCTTTTTTTTATTGTTAGTTGTACTTCACTGAAAGGCTTTAATTAAGACTATAAAATAATTAAGACTATAAAAATTAATTAAGACCATATTTTCCAACAACATCTATACTGTTAAAAACAATATAATTGATGTTATATATTTTAAATAACTCTACTCCATTTTGTAGAACAAAATCTTTAAGTTACATTTGTTAATGAATGTGAAATGTAATTTACTATTAACAGAAGTCTGAAATAAAAATGTATTTTTTATAAAAATTACCAACTTTAGAGATTTTAAAATGTTGAACCTTATTAAAAAATTAATATATATATCATTCAAACAAAAAATTGAATGAAATAACAACTAGCCATTTAAAATATTTTCAAAAAATATAAAACAATAAATGAGACTTTCTGTAAGTTGCACAATTGTTCAAAAAATTTCAATACTTTAATACTCGTAAGACTTCGATACTTTTAAAATGTTGAACCTTATTAAAATATTAATATACGAGTATATGATTCAAACAAAAAAATGAATGAAAACAACTAGCCATTTAAAATATTTTCAAAAAATATAAAACAATAAATGAGACTTTCTATAAGTTGCATAATTGTTCAAAAAATTTCAATACTTTAATACTTTTAAGACTTCGATACTTTTGAAATGTAGAACCTTATTAAAATATTAATATATATGATTCAAACAAAAAATTTAATAAAATAACAACTAGCTATTTAAAATATTTTCAAAAAATATAAAACAATAAATGAGACTTTCTATAAGTTGCATTTAATTAATACTTGTTCAAAAAAATTAAATACTATAATATATCACACATAACAATTATATATCAGATACAAAAGTTATCATTAAATTTTTAATAATAGTTGATAATATATTCATTTATTTTGAATTATTACAATTAATGCAAAAATATTGAAATCAAAAAAAGGAATAAAATACTTTACTTTAGAATTTTTTACTTTTGTAAAACGGAATGATGAACAAATATCAAATTTATAAAAATAATTTGAATTTGATCCGTTTAACTAATTTATAAAGATAAATTATATGAATAAATAAAATTTTAAAACCAGTTTATATGACGACATTTATGCTTTTCTCTTGTCTGTATGCATATATATATATATATATATATATATATATATATATATATATATAATGTTATATCATTTTTTTTTAAGTTTGTGTGCATATAAATGAGAGAGTTACATATGCATGTGTATATTTATATGTACAGTTATATTTCCATTACTACGGAACTAATGTGAAACAAGTAACGAGTAACGCTATACGAGGTAGAATCGTAATTAGTCTGCAAAACGAATAATTAGATTGTAATTAGTGGACTCCGACGTATATTGCATTATTATATAAAATTCCACGCTTGGTAACTAGGTGAAATGTAATTATGTGCAGCAGTGTACTCATATACCGCCGTCCACTTTGCTGCAGTACGGAGTAATGTTGTTAATATCCATTGATTAGACTACGAGACACAAAGTTGATATATTATGTTACATCAGCATCTATGTTCAGATAAGAACAGTGCCACTAATGACACTAAAATTCTTCTATCATATGAATTTTAATTATTATAACAATAAAAATGTATTAATCATGATTGGGTATATATTGTTTTTTTTTTAATTACAATAAAATAAACTATTTTATCGAGACTAGCAAAAAAGATGTTTTAATGAAAAATCATATACGAAGGCAATTTGAAAACGTCACGGGTTAACTATAAAAGAATATAACTTGTGTTTTTAAATTACTTTTATTTTTCAATATGGTCCCCCTGAACTTCAATACATTCCATCCAGCAATGCTCAAGTACTTTAATGCCTTCCCAGAAATCATTTTCTTGGTGGTCCTCAAAGTAGTGATTCACTGTTGCTATCAGTTCTTCATCTGACGAAAATCGCCTACCACCAAGGATTTTTTTAAGTTTTGGGAACAGATGGAAATCTAACGGGGCCAAATCTGGAGAACAGGCTGAATGGGGCAGCAAGTCGTGCGAGTTTTGATATGGATACAACACTTGTATGGGGATGTGCATTGTCTTGATGGAAAATGATTTTTTTCTTTGATAAACCCGGTCTTTCCTCATGAATTGTTTGATCAAGTCGATCCAAAAATTTAGCATAATACTCTCCCGTTATCGTCTGATCCTCTGGAAGATAGTCAATTAGCATGATCCCTTTAGCATTCCAAAAAATTTAAGCCATAACTTTTCCAGCAGATAACATTGAGTTTGCTTACTTTGGTGATGGAAAATCATCATGCTTCCATTGCTTTGATTGCTGTTTTGACTCTGGAGTGAAATGATGAATCCAAGTCACAAATTGTCGGATAAAGTCAGTCTTAAATCGATTCAGTCTTGGAAAATTTGTATTCGAATGTGTTTATGATTGTCAGTAAGCGCGGCACCCATCTTGTCGATAGCTTTTTCATACCTAACTCTTCAGTTAGGATGTGATACACGCATTCATCTGAAACGCCTACAACCTTATCAATTTCGAATACTTCCAATCGCCGATCTTGTAAAGCAATATCGTGCACTTTGTGGATGATTTCTTCTCTCGTTTTCGAACGTCCACTACGCGGATTATCTTCTGAGCTTGCACGGCCACATTTAAATTCATCTGCCCACTTTTTACGATTATATACGAAAGGTGCACCATCAACCAGTACATTTTTCATCTCATTAAAGATTTCTGTTGGCTTTAAGCTTTTTTAAACAAAAAAACTCTCACCGCACGATGTTCAACTTTATCAATTTCAACAACGGCACAAAAAGAGCTTTATTTGAATTGACGTTTGCAACAAACTGCTTGACACATTAATTATAGACCTTCAGGTAACCTATAAGATAGATATCGCTTTCTGGTGCTTCACAAATATTTAAAATATAACCGCCACATATGTTAGACCATGAACTTTTCAAACCATCCTCGTATTTTGTAGGGCGAATGATGAACCAAAGATCATCTCGATTAGACATCGATTGAACTCAAAATAATTCTATTTTCTATTTTCTTACTGTTTGATTGACCAAAAAACAAGAGATATATAATTATAAAATTTCAAGTCAAGAGACGTTTTATTTATATATTAAAAATATATAATGAATGTGTGCTTAATTAATAACGTTTCATTTAAAATGGAAATATATATATATATATATATATATATATATATATATATATATATATATATATATATATACATATATATATATATGTATATATATATATATAGGTATATATATAATTTTTTATAGGTATATATATATATATATATATATTGCAATTTTAAATGAAATGTTATTAATTAAGCACACATTCATTATATATTTTTAATACATAAATAAAACGTCTCTTGACTTGAAAGTTTATAATTATATATCTCTTGTTTTTTGTCAAACAGTAAAGTTATTTTTAAGTATGTGTTAAGAATAATATATATATATATATATATATATATATATATATAGGTACTTATTGTGTATGTTAATATTTGCGCTTCCTTACATATTAACTAATTATATAAAAAAATATAACAAATTATTAAAACAAATATTGTAAATTTTTCGCAGACAACTTAAAATTTTTGTATCTATTTTAAGAATGAAAGTACTAACTACAGTGTATAGAGCAAAATGTCGGTCTTATACGCAAACAATATATAACGAGTTAAATGACACCAACACAAATTAAGTTTTGCATATTAATTATACAACTCCAATAAAACGAATGAAAACATTGTTTCGCGCTTAGCATTACCAACGGTGTAATTGTCATAAATTACAATATCTAGTACAAAGATTTCTTTAAAACATCACACGTTAATAAATATGTGCCATGCGTGCAATTTTCAACATGTAGTAGAATATTATCGATTTTATATGAGCTTGTTTCACTATATGTAGTGAGGTTGTTCACTTAAGCACCTATACTAAAATTTTAGTCGTTCTAAACGTCAAAAAGTAATGGTAATTTATGACAATCAATTTATTCCTATGTGCTATATACGAATTTAAATTTCGTCGGAGTGCATATTTTTTTTAAAAATATCTATTTTCTTCTGAAATGTGTATATATTTGCTACTTACAATTATACCATTTTTTTAAGTGATTCTATGAAGAGCAAATCATTATCATCTGTAAATGAAATAAAATACTTGAATAAAATATGAATTATCTGATACAAGTTATTTTTAATGCAAAATACATTCCGAACTCTCATTCTGTTAAATAAAAACATTATTTAATTGAAATTTATTTTTCGATTATAAAGCATTATCTATCTATCTATCTATCTATTTATATATATATATATATATATATATATATATACACATATATATAGAGAGAGAGTGTGTGATAGAGAGAGAGAGAGTGATTCAATTTATACTTCCACATGAAGTTATTAAAAAAAATTGCGAAAATTGAAAAAGTCATGCTATTTTTTATTAAGTATTTTAGTTCAGTTGTATTTTAGTATTGAATTGAACTAAAATACTAAATAAAAAATAACATGATTTTTTTAATTTCTGAATTTTTTTTTAATAATTTCATGTGAAAGCTTAAATTGAATCAACTTTATATATATATATATATATATAGTGCCATATTTTTTGATATCGATTACTAATAACATCAAATTCTCTAAGGATATTTTATTGAATACTCATTGTTTATTGATCAATATATCTAGGGTAATTAAAATGCATGAAAAAGTATCTGTTATAAGTAATTGACATTTTCTGTCCATATATTCTCACAATAGTAAAAACACTTATTGATTATCAATACTATTTTGTATATTAAGTTTATAATTTGAAAAGTCTAGTTATTAATTAACATACGTTAAGTTCATCACGCACAAAGATGGTTTTGTTGACAATTTAATACTCTCTCACCCTCTCTCTTTATATATATATATATATATATATATATATATGTGTGTGTGTGTGTGTGTCTGTGTATACTTGAAGGTATGCACGAAGTTTCTTTTGTTATTTGATATAACCATTATGTAACCGCAACATTCAGCCATCCATAAACCAATTTGTGTAATACTGTTATGTCTGCGTACCCGAATATTAATTAAGAAGCGATGGAATGAATATACGGAAAAAGAGAGAAAATGAAAGGTAGCCGTTAAAATATTGTAATCGTGGGTAAAATTTTAAATTAAACGAATTTCATTACAACTAATTTTTTTAGTCGATGTTAATTAAGAAAAGTAGTACTTGCAGTACAACGATTAATAGTACATGAAAAAAGTCTTTTAACAAATGATTAACTTTTCACAAAACATTTAGTATCTGAGCTTGCGAATTTCTATGAAAGGAAATATACAAACAGTCGTTTCAGTTTATTCATATAATTAATTTATATGAAAAAGAATAAATTATTTAAGACAAAACAATTATACAAATAAGTCTAACATCGTTGAATTCAACATTTACTATTCATTATCTGTATAATTATTTTTTTACATGACGGGTCGAAAAAATATCCAATTTAGTGTATAAACATTTATTACTGAAATATAAAATGGATTAGTAAATTAAAATAATTTTGACGTTTACACAAAAACATCCTCATGAACAACAATACGAATTCATATCTATTGAAATGAAATTAATATAAAAGAATTGAAAAATGTATCAAAAACAAATCAAACTCATAATTATGGTCACAAATAGATGTTTATATCAGCGTTATGAAAATAATGTCATTGTCATCGAAACGAGGATGACGTCAATAGAAAATAAACATTTGTTTTGAACATTTTAATAAATAAAATGTGAATGGTATTTAAAACATAATTCATTTATAAAAATGAATTTAACAACGATGTCGAACTTTACATATAAGTACAATTATCTCAAATAATACAAAGTGATTTTAATTATCTTAAAATGGTATATTAATAATCAAGTAGAACTTCCAGGCATGGATTGTACTTCAATACTTGATTGTTCTAAGAGTTCTTCTTCATATATTGATAACATAAAATATATAGTTACTTATGTGTAATATTTTAAAGTAAAAATAAATTTCATTTCTCTTATTATAGAGAAATTCATTTTAATATACCAATTTATGGATGAAAATTATTTTATCTTATCAACCAAAATTTTCGTAAAATATCTATACCGTACTATAAATAAATTTTGTCCTTTTTTCTATCGACGGTTTGTTGGTTATTAGGGTTTTAGGTCGCTTCGGCAGCTAAGGTTATTAGATCCAGTTTTTATATTGAAATTTGATGAAAATAACTACTAATAAAGTGATTAATATTAATACATTGTGATGCTGGTCTTCCTCTTTTTGGATCCACTAAGTGTTTAATGATTGACTAATTATGATCACTAGTTTCAGAACTTAGGTAGGTTTTGAAGACTGACGTGCCAAAACTACTAATGGAAAACAAACAGACGCTTCAAAAGAACGAAGACCAACAGGACAACATATTAACGAGAACAGAAATATAAAAATATATAATTAGATGGTTGATATTTAAATCATATAAAAAATCGTATCGATTTCTAATAAAGTTCGCAATTATAAATGACTTAACGTTATCTGCATAAATATAAAAATATCTCGTTGAACAATTTATGGCTACTATTTTATTATATAATTACTAGTATATAGCCCGTCAAAATTGACGGAAAAATAGAAAGAAACATAGATAGGAAAAACTGTTTACTGGTTTTTATAATATATTTAAACATAAAAAAATATTTAAGAACGAAACATAATGAATTAAACTTGAAACCTATGAGCTGACAAAGCAGATATTTCAACAAAATCAAAATGTGGGTTTTTATATGTATAAAATATATGATGTATGTGAACATTACAGTACAGAAAATTAAAATGCATTATAGATTATACAAATTTCGAAAACTAAATAATACTACCATTTCATTAAAGTATTTATGAAATTGATAAAAAAATAATTACTGAATAGTATCTTCAGTAAGTTGTTACTGTATGAAAATTATGTTGATTTGTATAATAAAGTACTTATACAATACTTATCAAAACTTGGTTAAAACTAAATCTGTATTTTAATTGAAAACAGTACGATTTTTTAAAAAATAGAAGCCATTCATGAACCACAAAAATGATAACTAAATATAATATGCAATGTTTATCTAAAAAAATAATTTATCATTTGCTTATAAATTAAAATACAAGCGAATAACATAAAAAAAAATCACTATTAACACTAGATTTGCCAAGGGGTCAAAATGATTTGTTTGGTCATTTCTTATAAGCATTATTCATTTTCAGTTAATCTTATTTTCTAAATTTTTTTCTGACTTCTATTGAAATATCTGAATAATTAATTCTGTAAAGTAGTTTTCTTCTTTTCTTGTTTTTTTTTCTGTAAAATGTATATGTAGTATACCTACATAGGCCAAGATGAGTCATTTTAACCGCTCGCGGAACGTAGATAAACTTTTGATTTCAGAAGTTTCTCATAAAAGAACCGTATAATTCAAATACTTTTTTAGCAAACTAAATATATTTCAGTGTATATATATATATATATATATATGTTGTAAAACATTGCCAAAAGATATAAATTTTATGTTTGCTCAATTGTTGCATTCTCTTTTACTTTTTACATATCTCATATCTCTCGCTTGTTGGAAAGCTTTGTTGGGGAAAGATGAAGTGAGATCATCAGTACCTTTGGATGAATTTGTCGTCATGAAACTTATAGAGCCATATACTGAATGTGGGAGAACAGTAACAAAAGATAATTTCTTCACCAGTTTGTCACTAGCAATAAAGCTAATAACTAAAAGATCTACTTCAGTTGGCACCATTAAACAAAATAAGAGAAAAATGCCTAAACCTGCAAGACTAAAGAAGTACAATATGTCTCGCTTATCAACAATTCTTTATAAATCACAAAATTGTACTCTTACTATAATAAATAAATAAATATATATATATATATATATATATATACATACACACACACACACACATATATATATATATATATATATATATATATATATAAGTAAATCTAGTAAAAAAGTATTGTTATTGAATTCAAAATATAAATCGGTTAAAATTGAAGAAGAGTTTGCCTGAATTGTAGTATTTTATAACAGTACCAAATTTGGCGTAGATATGACGGACCAAATGGCTATAAAATATACTGTGAAAGCTGGACCCCGAAGATGGGCTTTACAAGTATTTTATAATATCTTAGATCTTGCCGGAATAAATGCCTGGATATTGCACAACGAAACAACCGGGGAAAATATGCCAGAAAAAGATTTATTATTTCAGATAACTGAAGAACTTTTAAGTGATTATAAAGATCTAACTGGACGATCCTCAACAGAATCAGAACAAATACTTGCGTATACACCATCGAAAAAAACAGACAGATATTTCGATGAAACGTAAACGATGTCAAATAGCATATTGTACAAATAACAAAACAAATAATATTTGTGGTGCTTGTGATAAACGTGTATGTGGTAAATGATTGATTTTAACCTGTAAAAAATGTATTTGAATTGTGTGATTATTTTAAAAATTATCATAATTATTATTAAGTTTATTTTCAATCTTCGTCAAATAAAACAAATATATATATATATATAAATGCATGAAATTCCATGTATTTTTTTAAATGATTTGTTCTTTTCAAAAACAAGTCATTTAACGCATCCTGTAGAAACAGGTATACGTCAATCGTCGGTAGTTCTAGTGTTAATCTTCACTCACATATTGAAATTTCTTTTCAAAAAAAGAAATGAAGATATTTAAAATGAGCAAATGTTATCTACCAAAATTATCTCATATTTTTATCCTATATTTATCATCTATTAAGTTTCTCATACAATTTCAGTTCAGTTCAGTCTTAAATTTAATCAACAACGGTAGTGTCTTTCACACAAAATGATAAAACATTATTCTACAAAAAATATGTAAATATATTATAACAGAATGTCCAACTGAAAATTTAAAAAATGTTTCTATTTACTCAATAAAGATATTAATATAATTCTAGACAACCAAATATCCTGATCAATGAAGTAAAAAATATATTCAGTTTGTAAATATCTCTAATTTGAATGCTGTAAATATTTTTACTACAATTAATTTATTTCTAAATACAAATAATTCTATAATGATTATTTTATTTAAAAATTCACACACAGAAACGAACGCGTACATATGTGTGTATATATATATATATATATATATATATATATATATGACTGGAATCCATAATCAACCAATCAACAATCATGATGATAATTACTTAAATTTCTTCAATACGACATTATTATACTACTTGAATTTTAATTTTTAATCCTTTATGTAATATCCTTATTTAATCTGTGAAAAGATGATAATTTTCCATGTATTAAATATTACACACATTAATATGTGAATTCAAGTTATCACAAACTCGTAATTAAATAATTTCACGATTTTAGTATACAAATTTATTAACAAGTATAATAATTAATGTATCATAATAACAGAATTGACAGCTAATAATCTTTTAAAATGTTTAAAACCTATCAATAACAGTTATTCGTAAATACAAAGTAAATAATTCCAGGTAATAGTCAACGAACCGATAAACTCGTCAAATAAAATACGATTGGAAATATAAAATGTTTATATCAAAATAGAAAATTGTAGTTTATCATTAGTTAAATATTACGTTTATGATATATTACTCTAAAAAAAATATTGTTAAATTATTTAATGAATGATTAAGATAAAATATATTCCTCTGTCTAAAAGGATAGCATTTTGATTACTACATAATATTAATTTAATGAAAAAATAGATTAAAAAAATTAGTGTTTTTAATATATATATTTTTTCATATTTCAGTAATTTTATAGGATATTTTATATTAGTTATAAAAAAATACTCTATATTAATCACTTTCTATAAATTTGAATTTTATAGTTTAAAACTATATATTTTTGGTGGAAAAATATTTATTTCTCTTTTAATCATTAAATATAATTTAACTGTAACACAAATAAAATTTTATTTTTTTATAAAAGTATACAATTAAAAATTGTTTATATTGAAGATATTCAATTTGATTCTTAATATGTTTATTTGTATTTGATTACTGTATTAATAAGTTAATTAGGTAAATTTTGTTAATTATTTGTAAGAATATAAATAAATAACAAAATGTATCAACATTCACTTTTACTGAAATGTATTCGGTTGGTAGAAAATAATTGCGGTTTATGATCTTCAGATTCATATACATTTTTAATTCAAATGGTGATCCAGAACTGTTGGATGACTAACGTCTAAATTTTGTGCAAACTCTCGAATTGTTGTACGGTTCTGATTCAACTAACGCTTTCAGGTGGTCGTTATGAACTGAAGAACGACGCTCGCGACCTTCTTCATCTTCAAGGTTCTCGTCCGCAGCACGAAATTTTTGGAACCACCATTGCATCGTACGTTCCTGAACTGTACCCACACTAAAAGTATCGTTTACTTTACGAGCAGTTTCTACTGCGTTGCCGCCCGTTTTGAACTCATAAAAAAAGTTACTGTTATTTGTTTCTTTTCCATCTTTAATTCAATGCCCCAGTTTGAAGTAAAATTGTTAATAAAACCAATATCGATGTTAACAAAATACAGACCGAAAAATGTACTTCAAATAATATTATTATAAACATAATGAAATTACATTTTCGTTAAAAAATATTAAGGTTAGAATTCAGAAAACAAAAATCGCAATTATTTTCCTACCAACATAATAATTTAAGATTACAAATGGATTCAAATATTTTATAAAAAGTAATACAAATTATTTCATTCTAGTTCCCATTACTTAAAAACTCATATATGCATGGCTTACAAATGAATTAATGTTGTACTTATTTTCTGAACTAAATTCCTATTATAAGACTATAATACGTTTTGAGTAATACTATATGTTCCATATGTACATAAAAACACTTTTCTAGCATACAATAGGGAACGCTTTCTAAATTTTGAAAATATAGAAGAATTAAATTAAACCTGTGTTTAATATGAAAAGAACATAAAGGCAGTGTCTACTCCTTTTCTCGTAAAAACAAACTCGTTCTGACATTATCAAATTAACAGCGAACATTGTATATACACGACGTTCGTTTTTCTCTCGAAAAGAATTTTATCACAACTACGAAAGGTAAATATTTTTTGTATATTTTTAGATCTTAGTTATTACTTTTTAACATGTATGTATAAAGAATATTGGCTGGCTTTATATTAATATTACAAGAAATATGTATTTTCTAGGAATCTTGTTTATAAATTGAAATTTGTTTTGTAAAGACTGTTACACTATAACTGTTTACATACCCAACTAAAATTAATGTTTATTTAAATAGATTCGACAATCAAAAAGTACATAAATGCATTTAGTTATCGATTTATCGATTTAATTTAAGCTTTCTTTAACCTTTTATTATGCATATTAAAAATAATATACATTTCAAATATTAATACTTTAAAGATTCGAAATATATTGTAAATACATCTAATTATAAATGATACATACAATGAGAATGTTAATACTAATTGAAGCTCTACAAACCTCACATGGGATATAACAATCATTTGTATAATAAATTAATTACATTTCCACGGAACGACTATAAAGAACTGTTAGAAATGATATTTTTTTTAAAAAAAAATGCGTCGATGGAGATCTAAATTTTAAAACAGGTACGTAATTAGTAAATTATGATTTAAAAAATACTTTTATATTTCGCCAGACACTTATTTAACAAAACAAGAAAAAATCTCTCTTGGAATTAATTTGTTTCATTATAATATTATGTAGTTTACTCGATTTTTGTATCGAACCGTTTTAAAGTCTTATAAAATTGTATACAACTTCATGAAATAGTACCGGATGTTACAACTGAAAAATTCATTAATTATTTGTAATACTTAAGTGAAGAATTTATGTAGCTAGTACTATTTGATAAAATGATCAATTTGTAAATAATATTTAATATGGTTAAAATATCTCAAAGAAAAGTATAATAATACGAAGAAAACCAAGTAAAAAAATATATAAAAAATAAATCTACCGCTTAATGAAACAAATTTTAAAAAGAAAATTAATACAATTAAACATATAGCAATCAATAGTGGATTAAATACAAATATAATAAACAGACTATTAAAAGAAAACTCTAATAAAATAAACAAATCGTAACCAACGTTAATACACAATGGGTAAACATATATAAATAAAGATATATATATATATATATAATAAAACCTTTAAAAAATATAATATAAAAAGCCTTTAAAACAGAAAAAAACAACTTAAATCTCAAATAGGAAACAGTAATATATACAAGCTAAGCGGAGTATATAAATTAAAATGGCATACATGTCATACAGAATATATTGCTCATACGGGCAGAAAATTTAAAGACAGAAATAAAAAAAAGTTAATTGTTAAAGATGGTCGAGAGAAAAAGGTGTAAAGTTAGATAAAATTAAATTACAGGAGACTGAGGAAATAAAATTGCAGGGCATGAAGATCAGAAATCGTTTCTACCGCAAACGAGTTTCTTTAAATAACACTTTTTAATAAATTTAGTTTTTCATTATTTCAGATCATTCAAGACAGGTAGCTTAAGTATATGAAAGCTACAAGAGAAATTATGAAATAATCGTTTGATTAAGCCACTTTGAAAGTAATAACGTAGATTTTTGGAATATAAATCCATTAATAAAAAAGTATACCTCTAATAACTTACATCTTCATTTTATATATGTTTTTAATTATTCTCAAATTGTCGAATTGTACACACCCATTACTTAGAGCTAACAATAAGATGCATTAAACGCCAAGGACGCATAAGAACATAGCGCTCAAACTCTCAAATCATAGAAAATTTCTATAATGATTTCCTTGTGCAATAAAATTGATTTTCTATAATTAAAACACTATATTCTGAATTATTTAACATATTTTTTAAAACTTATTATTAAAAAGTTTATTCATTCATTTCTTACTACCATAAAAGGCGTTACTATATTAAATTTTGATCTCTTCATACAAATTTCTCAGTGAAACAATTGTAAATGGCAATTTTCAAATTCAATTTTCAACACAAGTCATCACTTTTAAATATTAATCGATTGAACTACTATATTCACAAGAATACCTAATAGTGAAAACAAAATAGAAAAAGGTGCTCCCTGAAAATGAAATAAAAATATCCTCGCTCATACGTAAGTGACTCCTTAATAAGTGTGTACTTATATATATATATATATATATATATATATATATATATATATATATATATATGTATATGTATATATATTACAGTTGACCCTCACCGAACGACTGATCGCACAACGACCGGGATTAATGAAGCACGCATTGCTCACCACAAGAGGATCATATCTCGCAAAATAACGACAATGGCTGACTGCACTACAGTGTGGTGGGGTAAAAATAACCTCCTTCTGAAGACGCTTCTTCTTCTTGACAATGTCATAGTCATGATCCCAACTTAACCTTATATCTGATGTCTCAGTATGATTTCATAAAGATTAAGTTCTTGCACTTAACACCACACCTTTACTGCAGCCCATGGAGAAACAGGTAATTTCTAACTTTAAGAAACTATATACAATGAGAATGTTTAGGGGATGTTTCTATTTTGCCCAAAACAATAAAATGACCCTTAGAGATTTTCGAAAAAAGCATTATAACATCCTCCATTCTATGAAATTGATTGCGAATTCATGGAGTGATGTCACTGTACATACACTAAACACCAGTAGACCATTATGGCCTAATGTGGTGCATGATCGTGATTTTGATGCTTTAGAAATAGGTAAAGGCAGTCCACTATGAATAGATCTTTTATCAAAGCCTCAACTTCCTCCCAATCTAGTGCCACTGCCACAAAGAGGGCTAGAATTGATTCCCCTTCTAGTAGTGAATTACCAGAAATCTTCATGGAGGATGATTTTTCCTTTAAAGACTAGCATTGTTAAATGACCGCTTTGTGCCACCATCGAATAAAAACAGATTATTAACAACGAAAAAAGATAAAGAAAAATAATTTATTATCACGTCTTGTACGTACCTTTAAAATTAAATTTTATCTAATGTGCGGTTAGGATTTTGGTGACTTTGCACCAATTAGAAAGTTTACATATTAAGTGCCGTGTACAACGACGGTTTAAAAGAACGACCGTTAGTCCTGCACCAATTACGGTCGCACATCGAGGGTCTACTGTATGTATATATATATATATATATATATATATATATGTACATATATATATATATATATATATATGTATATATATATATATATATATAATATTTTTTGTGTATATAAGACATTTAAAAATAGGTATCAATAATAAAAATTACCAGCAAAGATATGACATGGCTGCGAGATAAATTTAATCTATCTTTCAAAAATCTAAGAAAACTATTAATTTTTTACATTGAATAACTTGATGTAGATATTCACTTGAGGTTTATTTAAATTACAAAATCTCCCATCGCTAGAAGAATAATCCAGTAAAATATATAAAAAGATATGACCGTGTACATACATTTTAACATATATATATATATATATATATATATATATATATATATATATATACATACGTTTAAATATACTAAAACCCTATTCTTGCGTGTGCATATTACAATATACAGAAATATAAAAGGGTTTCACTTATCAGTGCATGCAACAAGCGAGTACGGACACCGCCTACGTTTTACAAACATTAGAGTTTCACTATTTCCCACCGAAAGAAAATCAATGGTTAACAAATTTGCATTTGGGATTCGATACTTGTGTTTTTTTTATATACTCTTAAACACTTTTAGAGAGTTTTTAAAAATTTATCTCGACATTATTGTGCGTGATCGTAATGTATATGTGTATATATATATATACATATTTAGATATACATTCATACATATACGAGTATAACACACACACACATATATATATATATATATATATATATATATCTTTTTTTCATTTTTTTATCATAGTGCTTTTTAAAACATGGGTGCTAAGTGTACTTAATATCAAATTTCTCTTCATAATATTCAATACATTCATTCGACAGTATAAATAGCTATATAAAAAAATAATAGATAGTGATTGTAAAGAATGTTGATATTCAATTAGATTGAATAAATGTCTTTTTATATCAAACTTTATTCTTACTTATTGGAAAATTTGTGCTAATAAACACTACACGTTATATACAATGACTCATGATATGTTGAAGATATATTGCATTAGAATGAAAAATGTGAATTTACAGATGTTGCCAGTACGTTAAATTAACAATGAAATTTTTATAAAAAAGACCGGTTATTCAGCAAAAAATTTATTAATAACTGTGCTTTTTTTAATCTTAACGGCTGAGTTTTTCAATTTCAACTTATGTTTTTCTTGAACGTTATTTTATAACATTTAACTTTCATTCAAATTTAAAATCGTTTACCAGCACTAAATTACTTCAAACGTTATAAATAGAAAAATAATAAGAGGTAAACTTAGTCGTCCAATTTAAAAAAGTGCTATTAAGTAAAAATTAAGCATTTTTCACAAAAAAATATAACATCATTTTTTATTGTTTTCGTACTTATAATAATGACATACTTTTTATATTCATTTTATTATGTATATAGCAGGGTCGTTTGATAAGTATGGTAAAAAAGCAAGTTAAACTCCGTTTATGAAGAAAATCGATTTTATTTCTCGACAGTCTATTGAGCGCTATTCACTTGGTCCAGAAAGTCTGCAAAATATGCATTGAATGGCGACGATAATATCCTAATTCGACGCAAATTTCTTTCCATCGAGCCAAATTTTTAAGTTTGGGAAGAGAAAGAAATCGCACAGGGCCAAGATCGGAGAATAGGCTGGATGAGGAATCAACTCAAAGCCTAATTCGTGTAATTTTGCAATTGCGACGGTCGATTTGTAGGACGGCGCGTTGTCCTGGTGAAAGAAAACTTTTTTGTGCGCCAATCTGGGCCATTCTTGTTTTAGTTCTTCTTTCAAACGGTTCAATAATGTTTCACAATAGACTCCTGTTCTCGTTTTTCTCTTCGTTAAGTAGTCAATCAGGATGATTCCTTGGGAATCACAAAAACCGGGACCATCATCACCCAGTCAACAAAACGGTCTTCGTCTTCTTCGACACATTTTTACTAGTCGTTGTCCACTGCATTGAATGCTGCTTCAACTCATGTGTGAAGTGGTGAATCCATGTTTCATCCACGGTGACGAATCGATGCAAAAAGATCACCTCGTTTTTCTTTGCAACAACTACTACAATGTTCACTTCAAACATCTGTAGAACGTGAATAACGTGTCATTTCTGGCTGAAATTTCACCTATGCTAGTTTGAAAACTGACACTTGTTCGCCGTGACGTTACGAAATAAATGGCGGCACCACATTATAGAAATTTACCAAACTTTTCAAACAACCCACGTGTATATATATATATATATATATACCACTTTTCTAAATTACTGTATAAATAAATAAATGACGCATTCGAAAATACAAAAGCAGACGTCCTTTTTATCATGAATTTTCATGACGAAAGTGTACTCTCGAACGAACAGGTGCATTTCTCTCTCATTCTGAACTTAGTTTCCTGAAATGAGTATCGAACCACAAGCATGCCATGTTTAATTCGTGAAATATCTTCACAACTGTTCCGTTTAAGCGCGTTACGGTGAGGATTAGAAATTACATTCATCACTTGTAATGTTTATCGCTCACATCTTTTAATACAAAAAACAGTTATAATTTAAAAGTTCTGCTAATCGTCCCACCAAACACAATTTCTCGTTAAAATACATTACTGACGTTTAAATAAAATTAGATATTTGATAATATAATAAAATAAATTTATTTGTTAATATAATCACTTTACTTAAACCGATATATGTGTTTGTATGTATATATGTATGTATATATGTATGTATATATATATATATATATATATATATATATATATATATATATATGAAAAAAATTAGTACACAAATACTTATAAACGACTTGTGATATTTCCCGAGAGGTTATGAGTTTGTTTGTTGTGTTTGGTTCTGAAGAAGAAATGTATTTCACATCTATTTCTCATAGAAATTCTCGTGTGTATGTGTGCGTGTACACCAATGGAATTCCAAATGTCACGATACGAATTTATTTCAGGTTATTTTCGAAATACAATTTAGATTCATGCCCTGTTTCCAAAAACTATTTATTCAGCAATCTCCTTTGTTCGAACAATGTAAACTGTAAAGTTCATTATTATTTTATTATATAACTTACAAAAGATAAAAAGCGATTATAAAAGTCATCAGTTGCAACAATATTATCTGAAATCATATTACTCGATTCATGTTTTTGTTAATATTTTGTTAATATTAAAGTAACATTTAAATATTCAAAATAAATTAATACTCAATTAATAACTTATTAAATATTCAAAATAAATTAATGAACATTCGAATGGGGAGAACTGAACTATATTTCAATATTTTATAAAATCGTTTCCATTATATTTTTAACTCTTATAAACAACTTGTACTAACGAAATTTTATTCCTACCAATCGATGGCAATACACATATTCTTCGAGCGCTAAGGTATAAAAAAGCTCATTTTGTGCCTTGGCGCTCTAAAGAAGATAACATCTCTATTTAAATGTCAATTAAAAAAAATAACATGTTCAAATAATTAATTATGAAATATTTTTGATCAGAAAAGTCCTGTCTTGTTTACAGGGAAGCAAACAATTGTGTTGAAACTGAATTTAGTCAGTCAAAAAGCACAATTAAACTTTTTTATTAGAATTGTTAAAAATTAACAAAAAATTGCTATATAATCTAAATCAAATCCTTATATGTTTGGGCAAATATAATTATTTAAACAAATAAAATCAAGTACACAAATACATTATACTCATGTACATACATATAAGAGTACAGTAGAAATTCAATTATCCGGAAAATCGATTATCCGGCCAGATAATTATTATATATATATATATATATACGTTATAATGGTACATCAGACAAATCATTTTTTTTAACATAAACAATCATATTATGATTGAATGAAATTGAGATAAGCTAATGAATATTCTATCGATGTCTAAATTGATTTTGTTTGTTATTTTTTCTGGCACTTGTAGGATTTTCTGGCATATTTTTCAGCACATTTCGATTTGTTCCTTAAATCAGTTATCATTTAACCATTAAACTGATTCTTTGGTGCGATTTAATAAATTTGTTTGGTAAAATCGATACAGAAAAATGTAAAAAAAGAAAGCGTATAGTGCTCACATTAGATGATGAACTTAAAATCGTTGTTTTGATGAAAAATGGTATTAAAGTACAGAAAATGTGTCATGATTACAACATTGGATCATCAACTGTCAATGGCCTAAAGAAAAATTAAGCAGACATTTTGAAATTTCACGAAGAGAAAGAAGAACTTCGCCCCACCCAACAATTAGCCATGTTCATGTCATCAGAGCAATTGAAGATATCATGAAATATTTAGAAAAACAGGACGAGGCTAATGATCTGAAGGAAAAGACTTTGCTGTGATACATTAGACATAGCTGCAGCTAAACTTCTTGTTTCCAAGAAACAACAAAAAAGAAACTGATTTTTTTCTAAATATTTTTTTTAAATCCAAAAACAACGTACATAACATACATAAATACATATATATATATATATATATATATACACATATATATATATATATATATATATAATAATTACACTCAATAAATATCTTCATTACACAACTTAAATAATTATTTGTGCACTTTCATTAATTCAAAAAACCATACAATCTGCTTATCTGGAAATTTCGTTATCCAGCAAAGCCATGACAGATGTTATGCCGGATAACCGGAGGTCTACTGTATACATATATAAGTATAAAATTCTCGTCAAATTATAGTTTCCCTTGCAATAAACAATCATTTTTACAAACTTTTAGTCGAATAAATATTTTTATTTCATGAAAAAAACAAAGGAGATAAAAATATTTAATTAAACATTATTTTTATTCATAGAATGTATTATAAATGCATTCACTTTTAAACCGAATACTTGTATACGTGTAAGGAAATAATTTTTGATTGATTTAAATTTTTGAGAATAATATTTGGTATCAAATGAGTTACTACATTTATAAACGTACCAATTTTAGAATATGTAAATATATGTAACATTTATAGACACCAAATAGATTTTTAAATTGAAACTACATTTTAAAAATATTATTTTTTGCAAGTGTGTCTTAAAACAAAAAAAATATACTGCTTCTTAACGCTATTTCATAACACCTCCTCGTAAAAAAAAATAATTAAATGTGAAACTATAACAGTCTATCATATTATACATTGATGTTGTAACTAAAACATATATTTATGCATGAAAATAAATTTTACACGTTTAATCAAATATAATTCTTTCATATATTTTTTTATCTTATATATTAACGGTGAGCAAACTGCGGTTCCCGAGCCGCATGGGCTCCCAAAGATACTCTGTGCGAATCCCGAGACAATATTGGGTTTCATTGTCATTTTTTCTAAACTTTTATATTAATAAACGATAGTAGTACAGCATGTACTAATATTATAATATTTTGTATATAAACAGATAATTCACATTATCTTTTCAAACATTCATATACATTATGTGTTCAAACTGCTGTTTAGGGTGGCTCTACGGTTATGGACAATCCTTAAAAAAGATATGAAACTAAACAATTTTATTAATTAAGATTTGCTTAATGCAATGAAACCAAATTTTAGACGGGTTACCGTGTAAATTTTCGAGAAAATGCAACTTTTAACATAGTTTATTATTGCATGTCTGTGAAAATAGACATTTATAAATACAATATTCAAATAGTCTTTTCTGTGGCTCTTGAACATTCAAAAATGTATGAAAAGTATAATATAAGGCTCTTATTATCCAAAGAATAGTCCACCCCTGTTATATGTAAAGACATTTCTCGTCACTTTGTCCGTAAGATAAAATGACAAGTATCTATGGTGACAAGAAATGTTTGCTTTTTCAGCTTATAGGTTTCAAGTTTAATTCATTAAGTTTCGTTCTTAGGTATTTTTTTATGTTTAAATATATTATGTTGTAAAAATCAATAAACAGTTTATTCTTTCTATGTTTTTTTCCTATTTTGCGGTCAATTTTGATAGACTACATACTAGTATAATATTAAAATAGAAAATATTTCAATAACATATAAAATAAAATATGTACTCTTATTACATTTACAACAAACTTTGTAAATAAAAAATATATCTCATTAAAAAAATGAATTGATTAATAAATTATTATAATCACTACCAATTTACTAATACAATAGAAAAAGCATCATTATAATGCCAATATAATTTATTAAGCATAAAAATAACATAGTTATATGCGCTGATTCAACAACTGAACTCAAAAGTACCAGTGCGTACAAAAAAATACCGTTCGGTATATTTGTGTACGCACTTTTCTGAACCCGTACTTAATATGCATATTTTTTTATAAATATCGCAAATAATGTTTTATATAATAAAAGAATAAAAACAATCACTTCAACTTTCCTATCATTAACGTTTATTTTGTAAACACGTTTTTGTAACGACATATTCAGTAATGTGTTTTTGTTCCTTAATTAAACATTCATCGATCATCCTAAATGTCAAAGCACATGTATGACAATAAAAACGCATTCTCTTCGCTTACAGAGCTGCTACATATTATAAAAACATATAAATACATCGATGTTACGGATTTTTATCATATATCAAAAAATATGTGATCAGATACAATTGATTGTACACATTTGAAATGATATTCTTTCGTTGAAAGAGAAAAGTAATGATTGATTTCTATTAAAAAATAACATTATATATCCGAGGTGGGAAATTTCTTCGATAATAAGAGCCAAATATAATACTTTTCATACATTTTCGAATATTCAAGAGCCGCAGAAAATATTATTTTAAAATTGTATTTATAAATAATAATAAATACAACTATATAGTAGTCCTACAAACTAAAGCAGAGTATTTTTAATCTCTGCTCGTTGAGGACTTTGATTGAGTGTTCATTTTTGCAGTTAATAGTTTAAAATATGACTATAGATTACTACTATATATTATTAATATAAAAGTTTAAGAAAAATAGCAGTGTAACCCAATTCTGTCTCCCAAGCAGCACAGAGTAGCTTTGGGAGCAACAGTTTGCCCACCAATATTATATATTATAATTATAAATTTCCATAACTGATTCTATTAATATATTGTCCTGTTGGTCTCTGTTCTTTTATATCAGAAAAAGTGTCTATTCTCCACTACTAGTTTCGGCACGAGTCCAATCTTCAAGTAGATATTTGAAGACAGAGTATTCAATATCTACATAAGTATGGAATTCATGTCAAAACTAATAATGGTGAAAAGACTCTTAGCCGATTCAAAAGAACTAAGATCAGTAGGACAAATCATATACAATTTTTTACAATAAAACACTTACACATTACTCTGCTATCTTAACTAATATCTGTACCTTAAATCACAAAAAAAATGTTTCTGAACCGTAGTACTCAGAAGATGATGGCTCAATGGCATCGTCATTGAATTGCACATACGAAACAATAAAAAATGATCGATAATGATTTATTTAACATATTTGATAAAAAAAGGTTTTTTTTGGTTTGTCGGGGGGAAAAAATATATTCATTTGTGATTATGAATTTAACTGCAACGTCAGAACTGTATTGTGTCGTATGTATAATTTTTGACTTATATCGTTTTGATTTATGTTGCTTTTTCCCATACGTATCTCCAACGTAAATCGGACACTTACTGAATTAATTTTTATATCAGTGGTGTCAAACACAAGGCGTGCAAGGTACTAGAATGCAGTCTGCGGTTCAAGCTTGAAGCTGATTTTATTAAAATAATAAAATAATTAAAATATTAAAATAACAATAAAAAGTAGCATCCAAATTGAATTAATTGAAATTCAGTGCAACATGTTTCTAAAAAAAACGTATAATAAAGTTGGTATTATAAATTTTTATGTTTGTACTTGCCAGAAAATTTTATTGAAATAAATAAATATATATATATATATATATATATATATATATATGCAGTAATAATCTTGACAATGTTCGGTAATGCATACCTATGCGAACTATTATTTTCCCTTTTAAAGACTAATAACATTTCACACAGGTCAAGATTAACAAACGAACATTTAACATCTATGGTAAAAGTATCAAAAAAATTACACCCGACATTGATAACAGTTCCTGTCAAAAGGTGCCATGTTTCTAGTATAAAATATTATTTTTTTTTAATTTCTCTAATTTAAAATTTTGTTGTAACATTTGATAATAATATCTAAGATTATTGTATTTTTTTAATTTTTATAAATTCATTAAAGAAAAAATAAATATAAAATTTAAATTAGTTATTTTCGAAAATAAATAAAATACATTTTTTCGCTCGCTAATATTTTTTTTTTGGGCGACTTATTTTGTCTGCGGTCCGTAGACTCTCTTAAACTGAATTTGATGGCCCGTGTTTATTTATGAGTTTGACATCACTGGTTTACATTAACATCATACAACTGCACAAATAAATGCATTAGTATATTAGTGTATATATATATATATATATATATATATATATATGCGTTAGTGTATTATCACACTTTGTCTTTATTTCAGGACAAACTTACTTTAATCCTTTGAAATTAATATTTATTACTAATGATTATCTATGTCTATAATAAGATATATATTTCTATAACAAAAATATAAAAAAAATATTTTACTTAATAATCGATAATAATATATATGCTTTTAAAAAAGGGAAAATAAGAAAAAAAATCATTTAGCAAGTTAAAAAATATTTGCAAATATTAAAAAAAAACTTCAAATAGTTTAAAGTATGGTTGTCAACAATGTCATTTTCGCCTGGAGACTCCAGGTTTGGCGACATTTATCCATTTTCTAATTATACTGGTAATTTCTCCAGGAATGAGGAATGTAATGAATATTGCTCTTTAATCTTAAAAAAATTACCAGAAAATTGCTTCCATTTTAAATTTAACAATTAATGATTTTTTTTATATGATGAAATAATTTTAATTCAAAATGGAAATTAAAAAAAATAGAAATGAGAACAAGAGTTCAACAGAAAAAATATGTCTGACTATTTTTCAAACCCTTGATGTGACTGAAATTAAACAAATAATTAGAAAGTATTAAGTGCCTGTTAGCAACGCATTTTTTTAATAATGGAATCAACTTGGAGAAATGATAGAAATAGAATGTGAATGGAGCTCGCTAAAGCAGAGTTAGGCATTCGAATTAATTTTGATATGGACTACGAAAGTTTTTATTCTTATTTAGATAAACCTGAACAGAATAAATTATTGGACGCAGCAAAATCAGAAAAAAAATATAATTTTAGAAAATAAGCATTACAATAATAAAACCATATGTAATTTTATTATTTTGTTAAATAAAACAATTTGTGATTTCTTGGACCTTTCTTTTGCTAATCCTGCAACCGAATAATGGTCAAATGTTGGTAAATCTACTTTCAAGATAGATATTTTAAGGTAACGCTTTTTTATAACTAGCCAAAATATATTTCCAGTAGGTTTTATATATTTTTGTATAAAATGAATCCCATTTCATGTATTTAATACAACAATATTATTTCATTAACAATACTATTGAAATTTAGGGAAGAAAATATCTGTTTATATAAATTCTATATGTAAATATCTAAAATAAATTTCAATTTTAACACGCTAAAAATCAAAAATAGTTATTTTCATCTCATTTATACATAAATATATTTTAAACAATTACATATATATATATATATATACATAAATTTATGTACATAGTATATGGATACTTAACAAGAGTGTTTATTTATGTTCTAATTTTGGTGAAGGTTGCATTAAAATACACAAATTTAATTAAAACTGAAGAGTAAATTTGATATGACACGATTATTATTTACAAGTTTAATTATGGTAACATCGACTACTAAACGAAACGATAAATCATGTTTATACTTGAAAACTTTTTTGTTTATATCTAAAATGTATATAAATACAAACGAACATAATATTGTTAGCATAAACTTTATTTTCCGGAGATATCTTTCAGATAGAATTTTCAAAAGTGTTTTGCTTGTATATTCTTCATTCTAATAATAGAAATAATTATATTAGCATGAAATTAAATGAAACCTTAATTTTTTATGAAGTACATATTTTCATATCATAAAGCTTAATTAATTTATTGATGTTATTAGTGAGTTTGTGTATGTATATATATATATACGGTTTTTGCACAGAAGTAATACACATATTAATTACTATATACATAATACTGTTTGTTTCATTAGAAGTATCTATCTATATATATATATATATATATATATATATATATATATATATAAAGTCAATCTTGATTTCAAAATTTTTGATGTGGGTACTGTTAAGAAACTAACGGTGCAAAGGTGTTTCCAAAAAGTTCGTGCTGGGGACGAGAGACTTGAAAATGAATAAAGTCCCGAGCATCCTTCTTCAGGTCATAACTGAAGGACGTTAGTTGAATCAGAATCACCCACAACAATTTGAGAGCTTGCACAAAAGTTAGGCGTTAGTCATCCAACAATTAAGGGCCACTTAAAACCACTTAAATTAAAAAATGTATATGAATTTGAAGATCATAAACCGCAATTATTTTTCTACCAACCTAATATTATCAATATATATATATATATATAATACATTAATAATTTATTTAAAAAACGGATCTATTCATTCATTGATTTCATTTCTCCAAAAAGAATATAAGTAAGAATTTATCTGTTTACTTAATAAATTAAGATAATTATTTTACTTATTTGATCAAATTCCATACATAGATATTAAAATTTAGCAATAATCAAATAAAATTTGTGATAAATTATAAAAGTTTTTTTTAAATATGAATAGAATATTTATCCAGAGATCAAATATCGTACATAAAATAATTCTCAAAATTATCAAAACTTGAAAACTGTGAAATAACTAAAAATATGCTTTTTTGATGTTTTGTAAATTCAATATTTTCACAAAGACTGAAATAAAAATATAACAACTAGATATTTTCATCTTCAATTCGGTCTGCAGTCATATATTAAGCACTGAACATATGCTTCCTCGTCTCACGCGGCTGAATTTAATTTAAAGCAACGAAATGTCTGTAATCGTTTGAGATGTAATATAGAACCGCGTACAAGTGATACAGTATTTCAAAACTAATAGTAAAACGCTGAAAATTAAAACGAAAGAAAAGAAACTGCAAAAAATTCAATGTAATGTATATCTTGTTTAATGATTTACATAATAATGTTGAAATTTTAACTTTTTTATTATTACTGGGGAGCTTCGACCGCTGTTCGCTGCGCTTGACAACCTTAGGGAGGCTTCTCCTCCCCACTCGCTTATGCTTTCTATCTCTCTAATCAGCGTAAAACGTAAGTAGTAAAATTATTATTGAAAAAGTTTATAAAAATTAACATAACAAGATACAATGTTGAAATATGTAACAATTTTTTTTACTCTAAAGCTTCACTGAATACAATATTTTTAATAAATTTCTAATCAGTTTTACACTGAAATCGTATACCCTCTTTCATTGTAAACAGTGAGGAGGGCTACATACAATTGTCCATGAGTAAAAATTGTACCTTTAGAATTAATAAATATATCAATATTGTCAAAACTTTGACTTTGTGACAGAACACTGATCATGTGACTGATATCAACCAATAAGCGATATTCATCAGGCAATCAGAACACGAATAAAAATCACGGAGGAGAAAGAAGATCAATTTTTAACTTACAGAGAGATTATATTTCATTAATATTATGTAATTTGTTCATACAAATATTTTTTTTAAATTTTACTTATTATTATTTCCAAGTGATTTTAAAGTAAATAATTACTACCTACTCGATTTTCATATTTTTCCTACTTTACCCCCTCACACACAAGTAAAAAGGTCTTCATTTACAAAAATACTTATACCTATACAAAAAATAGTTATATTGTATTTAATTATTAGTATATAACCTGTCAAAATTGACAGAACAGCAGAAAGAAACATAGAAAGAAAAAATTGTTTATTGGTTTTTACAAAATAATACATTTAAACATAAAAAATACCTAAAAACGAAATTTAATGAACTAAACTTGAAACCTATGAGCTGACAAAGCAAGCATTTCTCGTCTCCATGGACTTTGTCCTGCGGACAAAGTGACGAGAAATGTGGCTTTTTATTATACAGATAGAAAATATTCAACTATTGATTTTGTTTAAGAAGAAAGATTGATCATTTCTGGTCAGAAAAATCAAACTTAATTCTGTTTTATTGGGTAACAAGGTTTTTATTTCAATTCGTATATAAGAAACCAACTATAATAATCGTTTTTTTTAAATACGAAATTCATTTTTAGATTATATTTTAATTACTGTTTTGTCAAAATAAAAAAAAAGAAACGGTTAAAAAACCTATAATAAAAAATTAGTAATAAAGTATGAACAAACAAAAATTATATCATATTCAGTGGATGTTTTTCGGGATTATTCTTGATAATATGAATTTAAAATATCGATAGTGAAAAAAATTGATTATATAAATATAATACATGCTAAAATCAACATACAAATTGTGATAATTACTGAAAAATCGTATAAGCAAAAGAAAGGTAAAAATAACGTGAAACCCATCAATTCCTACATATTGAAATACTAATCTTTTGCTATTATTTTTTAATGTATTTTCAAACAGTACGGTCGCCCGAATTAATCCACATGAGATACGATTTCAGGTCAATTTATAAAACACAATACAACCGAAAAATGATGATAAATACTTTTCGGAAAAGAATGTGTGCTCAAATACAATAACTCGGTCGAAATAATAGAAAATGAGACATGATACAGGTCAGAACTAAAAACATTCCTGTAATCGTAATAACAAAGCATATCCCACGCACCTGACCGTCGTTCTCTGCTCCCGTGTTGATCGCGTGTATCGTCTAATATTGCACGATGTCCTGTGTTGTACGTATTATCGACGTATGTACAATTCGCAGGACTCATGCACGTCGCGCCATCCACTACACTACTATGGCGTTTGTTTCTTACGCCCCGTAGCTCCACGCGACGAGCTGTACCGATGCTCACGCGCAAAAGCTCTCGCTTAAACACCGCCGCTCCCGGTCCCTTTCACTACCACAATCGGCAGGAACAACACAGATGCCGCTAATATAGCAGGACACCTGGCTCTGTTTATACATAAACGTACACTTCCCTCGGACATTTCTTTTTTAAATTCTATCCTGCTCACACACGTAAAAGTTAACTGTGTGTTGCGTCCAATCAGAATAAAGTTTTCGACCGAAATTAATTTTGAGGATATATTAACACTTTCACGACGGGCGTTTCAGGTGCGGGACTTTCGTTATCCGTGGGTACTTTTTGCAGTCGCTCAGACGGCAGCAACCGATCTAAAACGCATTTATGATAAATGATTTTACTCCACTTTTTGGTTTTTCGAAAAATAGCTTAGTTGAAAAGGTATCGATCGGCACGATCCACACCTTTCATGTATTTATTATATTCTACTACACATGTCTGGTTGTTTTGTTTCTTTTGAATGTTGTAACATCAATTGTATTTACAGAATGTATTGTTGATATTATATATAAGATCTTTTTCGTCTTCCATGCTTGCACCAGGACATTACTTTTTCTGCAGAACGTTGTAGCGTTTTCCTTTAATTTTACATTTTTCAGGTACGCTGATACAGCTCTATTCTTCCTTATAGTTCCGTACACACTTGTTCTATTTTGTATTAATAATTGTGCGACTTATACATTCTTATAACAATTGTCTATATAAATATATGAATAATTACTGTAATATGCCATAAATTTGCGAATGGGTTTAATAATGAAAATATAATCGTATTCAGTGTATAACTTTTTGCGAAATATACTTCAAAATTGCAAATATATCCTATGATACTTTCACAGACCATCGTACCAATATTCCGCATTTTGTGATTTTGGCTGGATTGTATTTTTGAAATGAGAGTCTTCCCCTCCAAGGTATGATGCTTTCATCAAGGGACAGTTCTTTTTTCTGGTTTGTATATTGTTCGAAAATTTTCTTGAAAATATATAAGAACGGGTTTGATTTTATCTAATCTGTCTTTGCAATTTTCATCGTTGCTGAAGTGCCAGTATCTCCATATCTGACGGAATCTGTCTCTGCTCATTGTATCATCGAAGATCGGTGCATTAAGTAATGGATCTGTGGACCAGTAATCATATTTCTCAGACTTTTTCACAAAACCCATTAGAAAGAGAAGGCCAATACTTTTTTGCATTTCTATTAGGAGGTTGCATTGAAAGCCGCTGTTTTTGTAAGGGTTTTTTTAGAGCATTTATTCTAATAACAAAATGTTTGAATACATTAATCAAGCTCTCAGAAATTATGATTTTTTCTCGCTTTTTTGGTAGAAGTTGAATTTTGCAACTAAAAGAGTCTCTCTTTTGAGCCAATCCAATCAGCAACTCAATTTTAGACTTCACCGTAGGTATGAAAATAGAAATCTTCCAAAGCGTGTTGCATCGATCGGAAGAGATGGTAATCGTTTGAGGCCAGGTCTGGAGAACATGCTGTGTGCGGGAGAACCTCCCATTCGAGCTCGATCAGCGTTTGTTTCACGGCTATAGCAACATGGGACCGAGCGTTGTCATGGAGAAGAATCACTTTTCGGCGATTTGATGCAATTGATGGTCGTTTTTGCATCAAATTATCATTCAAACGCTCCAATTGTTGTCGATAACATTCTACAGTGATTGTGTTGCCTTCGGTTTCAACAGCTCATAATACACGCCACATCCTCCATATCCCACCAAATAGAGAGCATTACTTTGTGGCCGTGGATGTTTCGCTTTGGTGTCGATGTTGATGGTTCGCCAAGATCAACCCATGATTTTTTGAATTTCGAGTTGTCGAAATAGATCCATTTTTAATCGTACATACGCCACAAGAAACTCTTCTTGTTATGCCTTGCGAGTAAAGAAATCGAGATGTTTAAATGATTAGCAATGGCATTTTCGGTCAATTCATGTGGCAGCCATCTCCCTTCTTTCCGGATCTTTTCCATAGCTTGTAAACATTGTAAAATGATTGATTTATCGACTTCGAGCTGTTGAGTCAATTCTTTGGGTGTTCGAGCAGGGTTTTCTTCTAATAGAGCTTTCCGTTGTTCATCTTCGAACTTTTTCGATTGTCCTGGCCGTTGTTTGTCGTGACCGTCACAATAATTTCTGCACACTGTTTCCGATGAAACAAATTTACCATAAGTTTTGGCAAACAATCGATGAGCTACAGCTGAACTTTTTTAAAATAAAGTAGTGTGAAGCACACATCGTAAAAACAACTTGTCACGTTCCATTTTAATTCAGTTATAGAAAAGTGTGTAAACAAAATATCGCGTCTGATGATTGAATTTTAGTGGGAAATGTTCACACTTCAAAATGTCATAAGATATATCTGTCACTACCCACAGAAAACGTACCTAGAGCTATCTACACGTGAACAGCGGCTTTCAATGCAACCTCCAATTATATTGATAATGTTAGTCCATTTTTTCTTTTGTTTGTTATGCTGTAGAAGGATTATACATAGCGTTAGCGATGGATTTAGTCTTTTTTATCTAGCCCTGTACTTTAAATAAACATAAGATATCATGTTCGCTGTAGATTGTCACGAGAACGATATCTTAGACACGTCTGACGCCTGCCAAAAATCGCTAGGAGCCAAAGTCACGCATACGTGACTCCCGCCGGAAAACGCTGGTAGTCAAAGTCACGCTTACGCGACACCCGCCGTGAAAGTGTTAAATATGTAACATCCGACGAAAATATTCAAACTTCAAGAACGTCTATACATTGTAGACAATAAAGGTAATCTTAGGTGCAATAAACAATTACCGGAGCACTAAACGTTAATTTAGAATTTTTGCGATGGTATGTCCGCCAAAATTTATTGATACTTTCGTACATTAAGACGGTATTCTTGAATATGTCCTGAATTCAAGCTAACAAAATATCGCTTTGAGTACAAATAACAATGTTTATTGAATAAGTGACAAAATATATGACAATGCACATGAGTAACGATCAAACATAACTAATAATGATTTATCAAACATTTGTAACCAGAAAAAAGGTTTTCCCGATTTGTAGGATTAAAACCAATTATTTGCGAAAGTGCATTCAGCGGCAGTATCAGAACTGTATTACGTATCTGGAGTATATTTAGATTCGTATACAGTAGATCTTCTTTTGATGAATTACAGGCGCATAAATAAACAGAACAAATTCATTGATATGAACATTTATTAAGAATTTAGCATCAAGATACAACGAACAAATCCGGAGAAAACCTCAGTCATGCGAAAAATCGGCAATACTGCTTATTTTATCAGTAACCATGGCTAGTAACCAAGGAAGAAACAAGTGGCAGCGTTACTAACTGTTAATATATACGAGGGAAATTTTAAATGTTTTACTACCACACCCTCACCGAACAATTGATCGCATAACGATCTGGATTCATGAAGCACGCATTCCTCATCACATATTTCACAAAATAACGACCGTTAAAGATAGTAGGGAGGGAGAAAGTTGAAAAATACCTGCACGTTATGAGTAGTAACGAATTAAAAAGCTTGTTAAGTGCGAAGACAACTGCTAAAAGTAAAATTAAATTTTGTCCGGATATTGAAAATACTGAAGTTCATATGTGCCAGTTTGAGGACAATGTGATTGCTCACTTTTACAAATTGAAAAGGAATAGGCAGAGGCAGTCCACTCTGGATAGGTTTTTCACCGAACTTTCAACTTCCTCCCAATCTAGTGACAATGCCACAGATAGGACTAGTATTGATTCCCCTTCTAGTAATGAATTACCAAAAACTTCATGGAGGATGATTTTTCCTCTAAAGACCAGCATTGGTAAATTGCTGGTGTGGACCACCATTGAATAAAAACGGATTATTAGCAACGAAGGTGAAGGAAAGTAATTTATATTCATTTCTTATACGTGCCGTTAAAATTAAAATTTATCTAATGTACGGTTACGATTTTGACGACTTTGGACCAATTCGAAGGTTTACATATTATAAATGCCTTGTACAACGACCGTTTCAAAGAACGGCAATTAGTCCTGCATCAATTACGGTCATACAGCGATGATCTACTATGTACAGAATATAACAAAAAATACAGAGTGAGCCATACAAATATATTTTCAATTGTACATTTCTAAATGGACATAGAATGTTTTTAATTTTTTTTATCTCTTTAAAAACATTACAGTTATCAATATCCCACTACACGCCGGTTTGGCAGCTCTGGTGTTTTGATTTAAAATTTTATATTTAGTTTCAGAATAAAAGGAAGAATAATTTTATATTTTTTTAACAACTTTGTTAACAAACTTCATATTTCTTCTTTCATAAACTTTTATTTAATTGCATTTAAGGATGCATAACAATGCATCCTTAGTCAATTCCGTATACTAAATTTCATATAAAATAGAACAAATAAATTTAATCAAAAGTATACATGTTTTTATTTATTTTTACTTTCAGCTCGCATAAAATTCAATATTTTTTTATTGGCAACTTTATAAATTTCACGTAAATTATATTATATATTTTAATAATAAAAATTAATAATTTAATTATTCAGAAATTGTCCCTAAATAGATAACCGCTAAGAAGATTAAATAATTAATCGATTAAACAAAAATGAGTGTATACGAGTAAACATATAAACAAAGCGTTGTAAATAAAAACAAATTCAGGAATTTGTTCTTTTACTTTTTGTTAAAGGATACGCATGAGAAATACAATATCATACAAAAGTAACCAAAATTCATCGATATCTATGTAAATTCTTCAATAGTGACAAAGTTGTATGCGACATATCTGATAGGCACTACATTAAATTTGAATTTAGAAATTATTTTCTTTTTCCGGTGACTATTTCATCTAAATTTATTAATACTATTACAAATAATGCAATCAACTACGAAAATACCATGATTTCAACTAGCCAAAATATTTTTTTTATTTAAATAATGTTATTTATTAACACACATATTTATATATGAGTAAAAAATGTAAATGTGTATTATATTTGTGAACATTTAGTCTTATTAATTGCAATATTCAAAATATTATTGTGAGTGTTAAAAATGACATTATAACAACGTGCAGTCTTGTCTCATAAAATTGTCTAATTTGCACATTATAGGAAAAATATGTTATAGTATAAAAAACTACCAAGAGAGAAACAATGAGTGGCACATCTTGTAGAAATCTATAAGCTTTTGTGATGAGCTGTTGTGATGTTGATGTTGCTATATTTCCACATTCTAGTAACTCACACATAATTAAAACGAAAAAATGTTGATGAAGTATAAGTAATATCTCTAATACGATACAGGGAATTTTAATGAACTTTTATAAAAACTTTCCTTAGTTCATAAACTACATATACAAAAAAATTGAATATCTTCTTTTTTAAATATCTTCTAACTATTATATCTGACAATGTGACATTTTACCGTAATATGTATGTAAATTCTGGAAATTCAAACTTTATTTTTTTTTTAAAAAAAAAAACAGTGCAAGAAATCAATTTCATAATTTCAAAATTAGAACTTTTATATATAATTTTAGAATGAAAAAAAAAAGGTTTTCCCACAAACCATCACAAATTTTTTGGTCAGAAATGTTTAATAAATCATTATGGTTCATTTTTGATTGTTTCTTAAGCACATTTCGATTGCAAATCCATTGTATTTAGAGCACCAAGGTACAGAAAATTTTCAAAAAAGGATACAGAAAAAATGTACTTTGTCGCACTGAAGATGGTGCATTTTTATGGAAATGTCCATAAGCAACAATCAAAAATGATCGATAATGATTTATTGAACATTTTTGACCAAAACTTTTTTACGATTTGTGGAGTGTAGGAAGAAATTATTCGTGAAATTGAATTTAGCCACAGTTTCGGAACTGTATTACGAAAAAATAATAGTTTTACAAATGTTCATCAACTTCTTAGTATTTATGCAACCACTCCATTAAATCTTAATAGTGCAAATTTTATTTTTTAAGATATATATATATAAAACTTTAAATTTGTTACTTTATGTATACAGGACACCATTCTAAGAATATTTAAAAATTAAGGTTCCCTTCACGTATACACTAATTTTTGTACTCAAGTTTTTTCAACGATAAAACATTAAGTATTATCAATTTTAATCTTATATATAAATATTTAATTGTTAGATAAAATGTATTTTTAATAGAACATAACATGTCGAATTTTATTTATTTGTAACATTTTTTAGTTTCAATTTCAATTCCTTTCTACATGCACATGTTTTTTCGTTTGTCTCAACAAATAGTAATAAAACGTGATCAATATGAAACGGAACAATTAACATATCCAAATTTCTTTGTATATGATATTCAATATCAGTTGGTACGTTTAAAAAGATGGTCTCTAATCAGTAGAAAAGTATCTTGACAAAAATGCGTTACTAAATTTGATAAGCAATTAAAACATGTACACAGCTTAAATATAATTTTGAATAGGCGTACATATTCTAGAGATTTACTTTTATACTTTACTTTTTATGTTTATATTTTTAATATAGAAAGAATAAAAAAGTATTAATCTTTGAAGATGCTGAACCAAAATAGCTGAAGTTTTAAACAAAAAAAAAATGATAATTGTCAAAATCTTCTATGTATAAAAAAGCTTTATAGACCAACTATGTATACAAAGCATTATAGTAACAATATATGTATAACAACTTTTTAAACATATATATATATATATATATATATATGTGTGTGTGTGTGTGTGTGTGTGTGTATATGTATATATATATATATATATATATATATATAAATATATAAATTCTTGCAATTTAATAATTTTAAATAAAAATATAGTTTTAATAGTTTTTGTGAAAATAGTTCTTTTAAACTCAGTTTTGACCACACTTAAAAAATATGGATTTAATATAAAATTAAAAATGAATTATCATAAAAAGCAATGAAAATACCATAATATAATTAATCATTATTTTTGGAAAGTGGATTAAATTTAATTCTACTATTGATAACGCCTAAATAGAGAGAACTTACATAGAATTTTAAAGTATTATATTCCACAATATTATACATGAAAGCATTATACGTCAGAAATTTATTTTAAAAATTATTATAATATAGTCTTCATTAGTCTTTTTTACTACTTATTTACGAAACTCAAGTTTTGTTTGGTTGTACGCAGTATTTCTAGCTTATTTAAAATAAATAACTGATTAAATTTAATAAATTTACGAATTATTTTTTACACCTAACCTGCTCGACTAGTAAAAAATTGTAATGAAATTTTACAAACTCGAAATTAATTATGAATAATTTTTCATATTCCGTTTTGTAAAATTCTTTAGAAGAAATCAACACAAACCTTTGATAACACAAGACCATTATAGTTAATATTAGATATTTTTCCTAATCAAACAAAACGTTGTTTTAATATAATCGAATAGTTAATTGCATCATTTAACCTGCATTTTTTTAAAAAATTAGTATCTAGTTATAAATAATAAAAATAGTTCTTACCTTTTCAGATGTATATTGTCTGATTTTCTTACTTGGTATTTCAGACAGCTGCATTCAACACTACACATATTAATGTCAACTATGTCTATTCTTTAATGTCAACTACCTTACTGCACTGTATTTTTCCATTTCATTATATAACTAACATTCAAGTCACAATAGGTATTATGTAACATTCGAATCACGTGACAGTACTGTTAATAATGTAAAATCGAAAAACAAGTTTTCTGAAATCTTGAGTTCAGAAAGAATTGTGTTCAATTTATATAATAAAATTATGATAGTATAATTATAGCTTTTGTTATATAAACATTTATTGTATATAAAAAGGTAAATACTATTATTCTAGGTACAAGTAATTAGCAAAATAATATCAATGTATTTTCGAATAATTAACCTGGTCTTCAACTGGAATAATTCGGAAATACTACATACAGCTATTATTTGATAACAATAGAAGTAGCATAAATAAATTGCAATATGTTATAGATTCAACAATGTAGTTCAAACTTACTCGTTAATTTTTAAATATTAGATATTATTTCCACTACTGAACTACTATTAGAGATACATATTAATTAAACACTAATTAGATCAAGCTCAAAAGAACAGTGACAATTAACATACGAAAATAATGAAATCATTATCCAAATGCTCTACCAAATACAATTGTTAAAACATCAACCACACTTCATCCAAAAAAAAAAATGTATGTTCCGTATGAACAAATAAAATTTTCTTCACAAAACTTTAAAGTTCTATGTCTCATCATTTTTTTAAAATGCAAATGCCCTTAAAAATATCAAAACTGATCTTTTGAATAAAGTACATCAACAGTAAATACTTCATAACTACTTGACACTTTAATATTAAATTGCACTTTGTTGAAAAAAAACAATATGTATAATTATACCTCTAAAACAGACAACTTACAGGCAATTAAAAAAAAATACATACATACATATATATATATATATATATACATATATATATACAAATACATATATGTATATATATATATATATATATACACATATATATACACACACATATATATATATATATATATATATATATATATATATATATATATATATATATATATATATATATATATATATATATATACATACATATATATAATATATATATACACATATATATATATACATACATATATATATATATATATACACATACATATATATATACTATATATATATATATATATATAGTAGTATACAGCAAACTTTTTTCTTGTATAAAAAATGTTCATATTATTAAAAATAATTAATAAACATTTTATATTTAACTAAAATGTTTAAAATGAAGTGTTTTACAAAAATTTATTTTTAATTAGTTTGATGAAATAAAAGTTTCATACGTCAACTTTCCTTTTCATAATTAATAAAACTATACTGTACCAATTTACCAAACACCAAAAACGGTGAACTTTTAAATGTGTGCACTGTAAATAAAAACTTTCATATATGTATATACAAAAATACAATACAAACTTGCATTATTTAGAAAAGAAAAAAATATTCTTGTTCATATTAGACAGATTCTTTTATGCATTCTACAAAATATAAATACAAAATATTGAAAAATCAAATACAATTATCGTGTAATAATCTGTATAGATTGTTTTTTCCTCATATAAGAAAAGACAACTTTTAATTTAATTTACCGTGTATAATTATTATTTAATTTTTTCAAATCAATCATCCTTCAATAAGTATATATGTATGTACATGTGTATGTATGTATGTGTGTGTGTGTACATGTGTGCATATATACGCATATGTACATATATGTGTATGTACATATATATATATATATATATATTTATATATATGTATATATATATTACACATGCAGACACACATATGCACACACAAAATTTAACAATTGTATCAATTTCAAAAGTGATATAACTCAAAAAATGTGATTTTCCATTTTATTAATATATATTATATATAATCAAAATGTCTATAATGGATTAAATGTATATAATCAAAAATAAGCTAAACTTTGGTCTACAAAAGCAACACTACTGAGTACAAATTGTAAGTATACAAATGACATCACAATAATTGTTGAAATGCTTTTCTGGAATTTTCCATTTTTTGAATCGTATGACTTTTGAAAAGTGCAATGTATGCACAAACACACATTAACTCACATATAATCATTACATTAGAGCAAAATACAAAACAAAACTATTACTACACATATACAATTTATCTCTACACTTGACATTTTTTTATACATAGCAAATACAATTCATTAATAATAATAATAATAATAATAAAGATAATTTAGCTAATTATTTTCCTAATAATTAACTTTTCAATTTTTTATTCATTTAATTATAATAGTTATTTTTATGAAAGTAAACAATTTACCGAATATATCGACCGATCACGTCATGTTTACAATAAAATGTCTTAAATGTACACAATTTTTTTAATACAAAACGGACACCAAAAAAGCGACCGCACATTATTGACGCGATCAACCGATTCAGGTTTTACCTTGTTTCAGGAAGCAACAATTATCGACCAATATGTATCTTCATTCTCATAAATTAACTTGATTTCCAAGTAGATATCTTTCAGTGTGATTATCAGACAATGTACATTAAGAACAGATGATTTCATATTTAGTATTTACAATTTTACTCAAATATGGTGCTTGTTCATTTTTAATTATTCTACTTATATTTTTTTCTTTATGACACCGATAGAATTTAATTAAAACCATACTTTGATTAGTTAAACTAATCCAGACAATCATAACTTTACTGGCAATTACCTAATTTTTAAAAACATCTCACTTTTTCATCAGTTCTTAGAAAATAATTTATCTTAAGAATAAAAAATATGTATATTATATATTAACATAAAATTTAATTACTACCAAATCTTTTATTTTATTTTTAAAAACAGTTTGATAATCAGAAAATTAACACTAATGTATGGTTTTAATTTTTCAGTGGAATTTATCGATTGAAACAAATTTTTTTTCTTAAATATGAAAAACACTTTTAGTATGTAATTTTTTTAAAAAAACAATGTTCAATATTAAAGATACAATGAGATATATATATATATGTATATATATATATACATACACACATATGCAAGCTATG
>CM068315.1:8704009-8744009 GCA_034766995.1 Acanthacorydalis orientalis
ATCGCCTCATCATTTAATTATTTTTTAGCTATGTAAAATAAAAACTTCTAATCTATATTTTTTTTTGCTTATAAATACCTGTTGTGAGATCGTAGAAGGCACAGGTGAAGCATTGTTGTCTGCTCGAGTAAATCTACCATCAGATATAGAATAAGCAACATTAGCAAGGGGTCCTTCACGACCTGTTGCAAGCGATGTAGGAGGCTGATAACCCATATCATAATACCCTGCCTAAAAAAAATAAGTAATTGTATCAAGTATGTTTTCAAATAAATTTATCAAACATATGACAAATATATAAATACATACCTAGACTTATATACAAAAATCTATATTGAAAAAATGTATTTTTATTTCATCACAAGTCAATTTGGTTAATAACTAATAATGAAATCAGTGGAGCATCTTTACCAATATAGATGCACTGCTAACATAATCTAATAAAATACATATTCATAGAAAAAGATGTGTTGATTAGGTTATTCATGGTTTATATAATCATTCATTTAATCTAGGATTTTTATACTTTGCTATATATAATATCAGTTTACATTTGTTTTTACACACTCTTCTAGTTCTGCACTTGCTGTACAATGTAATATCAATAATTCTTCTTTGAATCATCTAAACTTTCAATTTCAAACTCAAATTCAAAATAATCTGTTAAGTATGATATACATTCCTTCATACTTTGTTTAAAGACAGTACTGATTCTTGTGGAAAAAAATATGCATACATATAACAATAAATCAAAAATAAGAAACAAAACAAAAAAAAAAAAACAAATTCCAATAGTTTATGAACCTACTTAACCCATGAATACCCCTAACACACGTAAATAAATATGTACATGTACATACAACTAGACATACATATTATTAGAAAATACAAAAAATACTTACCATGTGCGGTATTCTTTGTTGTAATAATTGAAGTTCTTCGTAAGAATAAACAGGCTGTTGATAAAAAGGTACTCCAGCTTGACCCATTATATATTGAGTTCCCATCACAGGAGCAACTCCAGGTGGAATATTTGGTACAACACCACTTTTTGCTATACATAACAAATAAATGTACATGTATGTATATGTGTGTGTATATATATATATACAAACATATATTATGAAAATATGTTTACTATTTTTATATACAAATAAAACATTTATATATAAAAATCAAACAATTAGTACAATATCACTAACTACTTTAAAAAGTTTACATTAAGGCAAAAACTAGGTAAGAAAGCAAAATGTTTATTTGAAGTATTTCAAGATTTCAATATTATTGAAAGTTACTTCAGACAAATACTTTTTAATAATAAAAAAAAAAAAATACTAACTTATTTATAATTAATAAGTCATAAAACTGTAGACTTAATTTAATTGAAGTCAACAAGTGTTCATTATATTAAATTGTTTTTTTTTAATGTTATGTGAACAAGAATTCAGTCTCCTAAATATTTCTCAAATTATGTTGTTTCAATAAAACAAGATCTAAGATCCAATATTTAATAATAACAGTTAAACTATTGAAATTAAATAATTTATAATTGAACTATTAATCATTAAAAATAGTTTAAAAACATCGAATTTACAAAAATAAAATAGTAATTAAAAATCAAATAATAATAAATATATAAACAAATACCTGCTGAAGTTGCGGTAACTTTGGTATTGGAAACAGCTGTTGTTGAACCACTCTGACTATTTGTTAATGATGCTAAAGCAGGTGCAGTACTTGCTGAACTAACCACTGCTGCAGACACACTAACACTACTTACAACTGAACTAGCACTCACATTTGCTGAACTACCTGTACTGTCATACTGAGATCCTGTGTCTTTTCCTCCTGGTACCGTACCTATAAAAATCAAATTCATATTTTACAAACGTTTATATTTCCTATTTTATAAAAAAAAACATTATTTATACATATTTATATATATACATACATATATACACAATGCACACACACACATATATATATATATATATATATACATACATATATATATATATACATACATATATATATATATACATACATATATATATATACATACATATATATATACATATATATATATACATACATACATATATATACAAACATATACATATACATACATATATATATATATATATATATATATATATATATATATATATATATATATATATATATACACACAAAATGTACACAAACTTGGACTTTTAGTTTTAAGATCCAAGGTTATGTATTTACCCAACACAACATAATAGCCACTTTTAATTTCATTCTCTCTCATACACATCTTTTTTTCTAACCAATTTTCTGATTTGTTGATGCTGTATTATAACTATTATATTGCACTGCTGGTGGATAACTATTAGTTGCAGCATAAACTGACTGATTCACTTGACTTGGCTGATACGTCGACTGATTATTTGATGCTGGGAATGAACTTTGCTGACTCATTGGACCAACAAAAGCAGGCGCTACACTTTGATAGGATGACGCCGTTGAATACGAGCTAGTTTGATAAGAGTTGTTCACATTTTGATACGTTGAATTACTAGTCGCGTAACTATTTGTAGCAGACTGATTTGTGGGATACGTACTTGAAGACGTTACCTAGTAAAAAATAGATTTAATCAAAAACACCGCTTATTTAAATAGTTTAAGATACTTTTTAATGCGTGACACTAACAATAAAATTTACTCAAACAAAAGTAATACGCTTACACTAAATACACTACATATTAATTACTATAAAATTTTTATTCAAATAATACGATTTCATACTTGCGCATTTGAAGAATAATTTGAAGAATTATATGCCGGTGTTTGATAAGCAGAACTATTTGATTTCTGACTTTGATAGCCTTGATATGAATTAGCTGCCGGTTGCTGTGAATATGCACTGTGCGTAACATCTTGCACATTTGTAGTAGACTTCTCTAAAGTTGATGTTTGCTGTGCATTCTGCATCGCATGTGAAGACTGTGTGTAACTTGATAAATGATCACTGGATCCAGAAATACTATCTGTATTTGTTAACTACAATATAAAAAATTAATAACAATCATTTGTTTTTATTGTTTTAGTTCAACCTAGTCTTATTGAATTTTACCATTTGATTCTGTCCTAATGCAGCACTAAGATTTGATTGTGCAGTATTTTGTTTAGAACTTGATGTTTGCATTGTGTAAGCATCAATAACATTTGATGTTCCAGTTGATGATGATTGATTAACAGAACCAATATCTATGCTGTTACTTTGTTGGGACGGTGTTGGATCTATCACAGAACCACCAGTATTTTGATATTTTGAGTCTATTCCACTATCAAATGAGTTTGTGTCTGACACAAGATCTAATCCACCAAACTGTACATCTAGGAATCCAATATTTGAATTTAATTCACCAGGCATTTCGACTGCACTCGAAGGAATCTTTGATGGAGGTGGAACTCTTGCCCGTTGGGTTTTCGTTCTCGTTGGCTGTGACTGCGTCGTTGACGTTTGATCTCGGATCGTGGCATAATTATTGGTTGGAGTATATGTTGTATTATAAGAATTAACTAAATAAATACAAGATTTCTTTTAAATAGAAGCAAAAGTATTCTCATAATAATATTAAACATTTTTTTCCATTGACAATATAAAACTAACTATATTTACCTTGAGACTGCGCATATGTAGAAGTTGCATTTTGGTACGTGGATGAACCTTGCTGTTGAGCTTGTGCTGCCGCTTTCATACTTTCTGATGACTGTTGTGTAAGTTGATTTAAATATTGAGTTTGTGCAGCACTCAATGTTGTACTGTGTGGTTGCTAAAAAGTAAAAATAAAAAAATATCTAAATTAGCAAAGCATTATATATACGTATGCATACCTGAGTGCATTAAATCTTTATCGATTTTGAATATAAAAAAATGCTTATAAAACCAAAATATTAAAATTTATGTTTTACACAATGAAAAAATTTAATAATGAACAATTTAAAAATATACACACGTTTGAATGTTGAGTCTGTTGTCTTAATTCTAGCGCTTGCGTTAACTGCTGTGCTGCTGTTTGTGTCACAAGTGCATCAGCTGTAGATACAGTAGTAATTTTATCTGTTACTAGTGATACAGATTCTAATGGTTTCTGATCCACAGTAGGTTTCTCCAATGTTGTGTTTACACTTGCAACTGTTGCTGTTGCAGTCGTTTCAAGTGGGGCACTTGGTGTAAACACTTTTGTTTCAGTTAACGAACCAGTGTACTCTTCATTATCCCAATCTTCAGGTTGTGGGAACGTATCTTCCCATGTCTCTCCACCTATTACAAATAATCACAACTAAATATATTTAACAACCACTATGTGAGCCATTCTCAAACAAATTAAAATGTAAGATTCCAAAAAAAGAATACTTTCATCAATATTCCATATAAAATACAAGTTAAATTTTTTTGTCGGAGTTGAATCATGAATTTAAAATAAAATAAATACAAGGAAGCAAATTATTGACACAATGTATTCACAATGTGATTACCAGATATGACCCTGAACATTTTACATAAAAATAAAAATGGAAATAGAAGTTTTTACATATCTTTCATTTGACAATTCAAAAATACATACATTCATTAGCTAAACATATACATTTGCATACTAATTTATTTTTTTACTCACTATATTGGTTACCCTGAGTCGTGGATGTGTTAATATCATCCCACGATTCCGTGACAGTCCTTGAATAATTACGAGAGCCACCATCTCGGGACTGGTATGATCGTGGCCCTGAACGCCCACCCCTTCCTCCTCGACCAGCCCCACCCCCTCGACTAGGTCCATTCGACAACCGACTACCACGCCTGTAGTTCTCACCTCGACCGCCTTCTTCTTTATTGCGATCATTCTCGCGATTTTCTTTACCTCGCCCTACAATGCATAAATATTTCAAATTATTAACTTTTCACAATGAAAATATATATAAAAAATTCAAGAATGCAATAACATACAATTGTATAACAAAAAAATAAATATCTAAAAGTATTAAAATAAACCAGTAAAAAAATATATTATTTTTGCTCAAAATAATATTTTTATTCTAAAAATTAATTACCAATTATCACTATTCTATTGCAACACATTTCTATTTAAATAAATAAGGAAATACATATTATATAGTATTATTACACAAAACAAACAATTACAGAAAACACTTACACCCACGACTATCTCCACGTCCACCTAATCGAGGTCCAGATCCACGACCACGAGTTCGTTCCCTTTCATTTCCGCTTTGTGTTGTGTTTGTTTGTGACGTATCCCATTCTTCAGTTGGCACAGTTGTAGTGTTTTCATTACCACCCACTCCACCACTACCACTTTCGGTCTTGCTTGTACTAGATTGTCTGGTTTTCTTTTTCTTGACAGACATTTCAATATTCTATAACATAAAAACACTATTAGAAAATACAATAAAAAAACTAACATAAAACGCATGAATTGAAATTAAGAAATATATTTTTAACCAACAAAAAACATTTAAAAACTGATTTATATATATATATATATATATATATATATATATATATATATTACACTCAACAATATGATGAAATTAAAAAGTGACCAGTTTATTGAAAATGTTGAACTATATGGAAAAGCTGAGGACGAAATGAAACAGAAACTTAAATTATCATTAATCATTATCATATAGGATCACTAAATATTAAAAATATATACAATATATATTAACATCCTTAAACTGGGGTCTACAGAGCTCTCGTCAAAAGTCGTAAATATGTAAGAGAAAATGCAAATACTAAAATAATGCAAATACATAATAAAGTATAGTTTCTGAACAGAAATATACTTTACAGATTACATTTAATATTATAAACTATTACTTCCATGATAATACTTTATTTTGAAATACAGTAATAGGTTATATCTACAATTCTTGAAAAATGTTATTAAAAAAGAGACTTACTAAAACGAAGCTCCATAGATAATATATAATCACATTTTTAGTAAATTTAAAAATTATATTTTGAAAAGAATTAACCTAAAGACCAAATTTTAAAAATAACTATTTATGTAAATTAACTTTCAAGTAATTTTAAAATTTAATATAAAATGTACTAAGTAAATAGTAAAACAATTTGATTAACTTCATAAAAGAAAAATTATACATATGTACAACGTACGTACATACATACATACATATATATATATATATAAAAATTTTTATAAACACGAGAAATATAAGATTTGAAACATAAATAATCATTAATTCGCCTACATAAAAATATCTCTTACAATACAAATTAGAAAAGTAAGATTAAACAATCCAGGAATATTTGATATTTGTAAATTTAATGTAACTAAATGGCCGTTCAGAGCTCTCACCTCAAACTCCTCAAGTAATTTGTTGACTGCATTGTTTAGATCATAATCACATTCATGAAGTGTCAAACAAACAACTTCTTCAGACCGGCATGTCATATCCATCACCTGTTGAACTTTTTCTTTCATACGTGGGTCTTCAGGTCGTATATCCATTATCTGCATGATCCGAGAATGGTTTTGTGATCCTTTTTGCTTTCCTGAACCATCTTGTTTACCGCCGCCTCCATCTGATTTATGTGATTTATTGCCAGTGTCAGCAGGTTTATTTGTACCTTTTCCACCCCGTGAGGTGGAACTTTTTGTAGAGCTCATTTTACAACTATGTACAATCGATATTTACAACTAAAATAAATAGAAAAATACCTCAAATTAATAAACACATATTTAATTTAAATTCTTACATTACTTTGTTTAATATGATTTTTAAAGCATTCACATAAAAAAAATACCCTCCAATTAAATACTTTTTAAGACATCCAAAATAACTAATGTATAAAAGGCATTAGATGAGTTCATTGTCTAATATTATAGCATAGTGTTATTAAGTATAATTAAATTAAAATTGACTACTATTGACTATAATTCGACTATCATCTTAAATGTAGTTAACAAAATGTTGTCTAATTATTATTATTATCAGAACTGCACTGAATAATAGTAATAATGAAACGTCAAAATTGGCAATGTTGAGATCTGTAATTAAATTGTTAGCTTTCAATCATAATAAATAAATCAAGCGAACAAGATTGTTGCTGCTCATTGGCAATCATATTCTAACAAAAAAATGTAAATTTTCATTACTAAAACTTCATTATTGGAACTGTTTATAAGAATTAAAAAAACATTATCTTAAACACAAGTATTGCAGTACAAAATTCCTACGTATATACAAATTTGTGTGTATGTGTACTTATATATATATATATATAAACATCTTTTAAAGCTACAATTGACAATTTTTACAATTGTGATCTTAATGTATATTCCTCACAGTCTTGGACCTGATGAGTCAATGAAGTAGCTATCTGGTATTACCAATGTTAACTCATGTCATCTTCAGCTCATTGATCAAGAATCAAAACTAGTAGTAACAAATTCCTCAACTGGCTAATCACAATCAAGATACCATCACGCAAACATAGGTACATGTATAATGGACATGTGTGCATGTGTGTGTATGCATATAATATATATATATAATGTGTGTGTGTGTGTATGTATGCATGCTTGCGTGTGCATTTACATGTGTATATATACATATATACACATGGGTGCACATGGTATGTTCCCATCTCTGTACAATTAAAATAAACACAAATTCACAAATTAAAAAATTCTTTTCCCAAACAAAAATACATCACAACATCCACTGATAACTAAAAAAATATATAAGATAAATAATAAATTGCAAATTTAAATTTTATAAACAGATAAACTTTTAAAAATATTTCTGAAAATCGACATTGAGCATAAGATCACGATATAAAAATCTACATATAAAATTAGAAACCTCAAATAGGATGACAAACTCTTTATCACTGAAGTGTAAACAATGCACCGTTGACCGATTAATAACTACTTTTTCTTCAAAAATGAATACAAACAGTAAACAAAATTAAATGCAGCGGAAACAAAATTTTAGGAACATGCGGGAAAACTAAATTAAGAGCTGTTCCGATTTTCTACATATCCGTTCACTAATTATTAGCAACAGGAATGTTTCGTTAAAACATTTGACGTGACACGAAATTATCCGCGAAAATTGCCCGAACAAAGAAAACCTCGCATTTAGCACGTCTAAGAAAACTGAAGTTTTTCTCTTTTACAATTCTATTTGCGTTTATACCGGTATACTTTTTTTACAAGTATTAAAATATTTTTTTGATAATATACTCGCGAACGAAATTCTGACTCCAAGAACATGTGTATAATGTTGTTCTCCAACCGATTTACACATTTTCATGAACATTAAGAAACGTTTCTATTATAAACACGGTGCAAAATAATAAATCCAAACAGTCCAAACTGATCTTTAATTTGGAAACCCATCACCAAACGAATAAAGACAACTGCCATGTGCAAGGACGCCATTCCGAATATGTTGTAAGGTCTTTATTATTGACAACCGACCGACTGGACTGGACGCTCTAACTACGTTCACGTCGGCGACGCCACATTCCCAAAACGCAACGACCATTGTACACACTTCAAGCGATAAGTGATTACATTAATGAGCTGCTAAAAGTTTTCTTTTTATTACGTACTGATCAAATCGACGGGCACGTCACACAATCTCACAACTTATTATTAGTCGGAAACGTATCGTACCTGCTGAATGCGCTCGAACGCAGCAGTGTAGGGTCACGTGACGTGATGCTCTTCAAGATGGCTTGTGAATTCAATGCCGAAAGCGCCACCAGTAGTAAAATAAACTACATCAATCATTCACTAGTTATATAGAATACTATAATTGTATTCAATGAATGTAACGTATAAAATATAGATGGTAGCAGTAATACAAAATTAAAAACACAACGACAATTATACTAAACACAAAGTAAAAGAACTATTTTTATTTTTCAATTTTTGAATCGATCAAAAATCTCTTATAACAAAACTAAATTATCTTCCATATATTATTTTTAATTCAAAATAATAACTTCTATCACAAACTGGAATATTTTTGATATAAATTAATTCATTAGGTGAATATTTACCAGTATAAAACAACTATATTAAAAATGTGATATTCAGTCTTGTAGATAGCTGAATATTATAGATACATATATGTATATTATACATATATGTAAAATAATCATAAATTTCTCAAAGCAACTAGATAAAATGAGTAACAATTATACAAAATGAATCAAAAAAAATATATCAATGAAACAAAAATAATGGGGAATGAATTTGTGTACCCAAACAGAATTATTATGAAAGGAGCATTAATTAAAAAAATTAGTAAATATGTCTACTTATGGGAACATACTATGCAGGATAGATCAGTCATTGAACATTACCTGTAAAATAGAAATAAAATATTCAAAAAACAGTTAAGTACTTAAATCAAAGATTCTATTCAGATGTTTGAAGGAAAACATTTTAACAATATATGTCACTTATATTTACCTATGGATATATATATATATATATATATATACATATACATACATATATATACATACAGTCTTCAGAAACTGTTGTCACTTATATACATTTGTTTTGGAATAATAATAACAATAATGAGTCATAAACCAAAATTTAGTTACATTTACAGTTGTGTATGAATAATTCTTTAAATTAAATTTGAAAATTAGTCTTCTAAAAATTTTTAATTTGTAAACAAAACAATAGTGATAGAAAAACACAGTAATTTTTACAATAATGTAATTTTGTGATAGAATACAGGTGATAATTAAAATACTGTAATTATAAAGTATGAAACATTTATTTATTAACAGTGTTAATACTATAATCATCTGATTTTTGAAAATTTTATAATACTCATTATAACTTCAAAATTATTAGTAATTTATTGATCTAAAATGTAATTTTTAATGTTAGTTAAGTAAACTTTTTTCATAGGAAACTAAAAACATAACAGAGTATATTTCTTGGTAACTTGATTAGAAAAGAGCTTAAGTACTTAACTGAACACCAATGATATAATATATAAAGAAAAATTATAAAACTTTAAACAGAAAATACTTTTAAAAATAAAACATATTACAAAATGATCTATAAAATAAAATGGTTAATTAGAAACTTACTGAACTTGTTCAAAGTATCAAGTGTGTGTGTATCCATATATTTATATATTCAATTATATAATTAAATAACACATATATTTCATAGTAAAAAAAATGTCAACGGATACACAAACTATAATCATAATAAAATAATAATAATTCAAATTTAATTTAGTTTCTTGCGACATGAGATCATATTCAGTAAAAAAAAATACATTTTTTTAATGTGATTTCAATACTTAATTTATGTATGGACACATAATTATATATATATATATATATATATATATATATATATATATACACACACACACACATTCAATCACACATAATTATAATACATACTAAATTATATGATTAAATTCATACATATATATTTCTAAAAACTAATGATAAAAATTTAATAAATTATATATACACAAATTCTATCATTTTACAAATATAGTTGATATTGTTCAGAATGTTCATTTAGAAAATATTTATTTTTAAATTATCACTATCTTTCCGTTTTTAACTCATTTGGAGTACTTTAAAAAGTATAAAATTTAACAATTTATACAACTCTTTATCTTAGTAGATTTTCATAATCTAAAAGTTTTGAACACAGTAAATTATACATTATAGTTTCGGTGTAATTTTTAAAGCCCTGCAGAGTTAGCACCTTTTGTATTCTATTATACATGTGTTTAATTATTATACATGTGTTATAAACATGTTTATACACTCACACAAATGTCTAAGATTGGTTTAAAATAGTCTAATGACAGCCTAGGAAAGTACCTCATATATATATATATAACCCAAATATAAATATAAGCCACTATTAAATATCTATTCGTGGTCGATACTGTAAAGTAAGCGGTGGATTCTGAAATCTCCATCGTGTGATGTATACAAACTTGAGAGTATGATCTTTTCCAAGTAATTCATCATTACACAATATATCGATGTCTCTATACTTTTCAATACCATTCAACACTTTTTTGGCTACAAATTTCTTTAAATGTGTAATAGTAGCTTGTGCTGAACATCTGATAAATCTTCGTTTCAATGTCTTCAAATGTATGCTCATTGACTCAAGACACAGACTGACCTGCTCATCATGCCTATGATAATCAGACTCAGCATGTGTATCTAATCGTTTTTCAGCATCTATATCACCAGGAAGTTGCAAAACATCTTTCGGGTATGGAATTCCACGTATCTTATAAAACTCTCTCTCTCGTTTCTCCTCATTTTTCTGCAAATCTGGTACAAGTTTATATACAATATCTTGCATTGTACGATCATGTGAAATATATTGCAATGGGTGTGACTGATGAATTACAATACTACATGTTGGACATGTATTGTTTTCTTCTAAGTGTTTTACAAGGCAACTCTTACAGAATGTATGCAGGCACTCAGTTACAGTTGTTGCGTCGATTAAATAACCACGACATATTTTACACATTATATGATTATTTAATGTTTTCAATTTAATTTTCCTTTCCATTATACTCTTACTATTATAAAATGTACTTTTCCGGTTTTTTCTCTTTTTGCTGTAGCTAGTACATCAATGACAAATTTTATACTCAACCACAGAATTACATAAATATATTAATAAATAGATTGAAATTAAAATAACAAAATAATAAACAACATATTAAAAGTTAAGTGTCAAGTTAAAATGTGTCAAACTAATACGTGAACTAAATCAGGCCTACCACTACTATACCAATCATAGGTAAAAGTTATAAACCATTTATTTTTGGAATAAAGTTACTATCGTTTAAACTCTATTGTTACTACAATCTCTCTATATATTATATACCGAGAGTCTTATCTATGTTATATACCATACGATTCATAGATGCAACAAAGGTTGTAAAGACAGAAAAAAATTATTCAATTTCAACTTGTTTCAATACAGACATCAACTGAGATTCTTGCACTGACTCCTGCTTCCATTGTTAGATATTAATATCTATAAATATATGAATATATATATACTCATAGTATAAGTACCCAAAGTACCGTATATATGTCATTGTATAAGTCCTTTATTTTTAATTTATTTGATATTTTGTAATTTCACAAATATATTTATCAGCTTTGAAAGTCTATGTTTAGTACTTTGTATTTCTATTAAATGACAATGATTCACATTTAAAATTATATACCCTAGAAAACTAACTTTATATAATAGTTTAAAAGCTGTGTAAAAAATGAGTTCTACCTGCAATAAATTTTCTTGATAGCAAGAAAATTATTAACATATATCGAAGTACTGAAAAACAGTTTTTACATAAATCATACGATAAGATGAGAGTTCCTTGAATCTCAAACAATCCAATTATATGCTACAATAATAACTTGATTTATGGATTTTAACTATAACCAGCAGTTTTTACTTCAAAATATTAATTTAATAAAAAAAAATGTGAAAATGTAGTAGATCTTGGTAAAAACATCAAATATATTTTAAATAATTTTGTAAATGAGGGAAAGTACCAGGAATTGTTAAAAATGTAGATATAAATTAATACATTATAATGAAAAAAATTACAAATTTGACCTCGTTTTTTACCTACTCCACAGCTCTGGATTTAACTATTATATCAAAACTGTTCCTACAGACTAAATCGATTAAAAATTGAAGAATGCGAAAGATACATAAAATGGTAGAAGCATCAATAAATGATCACGGTTGTGGGATTTTAATCTACAATTAAAATTAGTTGAACCTAATTTTTAACATAATTTTTTATATATACACCCACATGAATTCATAACAATTATTCATAAATACATAACACACACACACATCAGTAACTTATCTACAGTAGCTCAAAGTTAAAATGGAACAAGCGAAAAAGAAACTTGAATTAACTTTTATGTACTGTATGATGTATAAACATACAGTACGTGAACACTGAGTAGTACTTATAAACTACTAACTGAATAAATTACACTAATAGTAAAATAATAGCAATAAATGATCCAGAATTAAGTTCATTTGGATATATACATATTCATACATACACACACACATATGTATATATATATATATATACACACATATACATATATATATATATACACATATACATATATATATATATATATATATATATATATATATATATATATATATATATATATATATATATATATATATATACTTAGAAATAAAACCATCTGAAAATATATTTTATAAATTTTAAATAATATATCATTAGTAAAAAATTTATTTTTAAACCTTTAAGTAATTTAAACATTGTATCATAATTATTTTCAAAACACTCAAAGAATATATTTATTACTAAAAATGTACTTTTATGTAATGTATGCATATGGATGTGTGTGTGTGTATGTATGCGTGTTATATATATATATATATATATGTATGTATGTACATTGTATATATACACCCATGTACACAAACAAACATTGAAATATTAATATCTACATAGGCAGGTTAAATATTTATTTTATCTATATTATAACTTTATAAAGAATAATTACAATAATTTATATACTGTGTTTATTGAATTAATAACCTGTTGTAAAATTAATGTATATCATTCTCAAGAGCTTTTCAAATCATTTACTTAAAAAAATGTGATTATATTAAAACTTGTTAATATGACTGAAACACTAATTTACAAAAATGTGCTTGTTAAGAAACAATTACACCTCTGCATCTTTGTATATGTATTTATGCTATTGACTTTATCACAATCCAATTTTTTCAAGTAAAGATAAGTATAATAGTTAAATAAAACTCGACAGGAATGAAAAACAGACTACATATATTGTTTACAATGAAACTAACTTGAACAAGCAGTTGCATCAATTGACTTGCATCTCTCCATGTGTTTTTGTGCACTAATTTTTTGCACATACCCTTTATTACAATATTCACAGAAATGTTTCTTTACATCTGTATGTATAAGTACATGTTTTTTTAGATTACTTTGTTGTGTGAATGTCTGGAAACACGACGGGCATGAATACGGTCTGATACCAAGATGTAAATATCGGTGCTTAACTAAATTGCTCCGTTGTGTAAATCGTTTCGAACAAAAATCACAAAGAAATGGTTTTTCACCGGTATGTAGTCTCATATGCTTACTCAGATTTGCTCTCTGTGTAAAACCACGTTCACATATCTTACATGTATATGGTCTCTGACCTGTATGAACAACCTAAAAGAATTATATATAACAAATACATTTTTGTAAATAATTAATATTTTATTAAAAATTTAAAACTATATTTACCTGATGCTTAATCATATTGGCACGTTGAGAGAACCTCTTTCCACATGTTGGGCAATGGTACGGTCGTTCTCCTGTATGTGTTCGTATATGTTTCCAGAGATTGCTTTGTTGGGAAAAAGATTTCTCACATATCTGACAAGTAAATGGTGTAGGTTTTGATTTTCTTTTTTGTGTCCCAATATCATCATTAACTTGTTTTACATTTCGTTCGAAAAGAAACCGTGATACATCGGTTCCATATTCAAAATATTCACTATCATCTTGTTCTGTTTTTATCCGAATAACAGTATTTTGAGGAAGTCTTTCATCATAGTAACCAGCTGAAACACCAAACATACCAATAAAATCAGTAGCATCTGTTGATTCTGACCTTATGAACGATCCATCATTAATTGATTCAATTTCAGTTGAATCAAAAGCAATTACTCTGGCAGAATCATCAGTTGATCCATCATCTTGTGTGGTATAAACATAATATTCTCTTGCATTGGACTCTCTATAATCATGATCATGGGCTGGTGATGTTCGTACTCGTTCTGTAATTATGTCTTCTCCAACAGATATAATGTCTTCTACATCTTCATCAACAATTGTATAATGTTCGCCTGAGATTTCTGAAGTATCATCAACATTTATTGTACTTGGTAAAATCAACACTTCTGCTGAGTCAATATTCAGTTGAAGAATGTCTTTAGAAGATGGTTTTCCATCAATTAATATACAGCCATTAGGGCCTACACTTAAAAAGGGTATTGCTTCCTGTTGCTGTTTATTCATTTTCTAGATTTTATATTTACTTGTCCTACTTAATAACTATTCACTGTAAAAAAAATTCGATATTCAACCATATTTACAGATTTAGTTTTTAATCTTATCAAAATCAGTTATTGTTATTCAAAACAATATTTATTAAAAATAAAATAAATACAATTCTTATTATTAAATTATTTCACTCACATATTGAATTGAATACAATATTTTATTTTACCTCCAACATTTCAAATTTATGAAGTCGCATGAAAAGAATGTGAACAAGAGAACAAGTCGACCTCACCTTTAAATAAAAATAAGAGAATTGTCAAATTCATGAAACTCCGTTTTTTATTGTAACTATTTCATTTTGATATGATTAGAAAATCATATTAGAACAAAAAGAGATGAATACAGTTGAATGTTTATCGGATTATATTATTTCAAGTCATAAAAATGATTTATTAAATATAATGAAATCAAATGATAAATATGAACACTTCCCTTTAATAATTAAGTAAGTAGAGTAAGGTTATGAGATGGGTGCGTTTTTTTGATAATATAAAGTAGATAAGACCTTTCATTTTAGTGGTATTATTTAAACATATAAATTGTAATCTTAATCGCAAACATATCCTAGTCATATATTAGTTATTCAGAAATGAAAAATGTTAATCAGTCGTTTTTTTTTTACTAAGAATGAAGACCATAATTTTTGTTTTAAAAGATGTAAAATTGTCTTTTTATAAAAAAAATTTAGATTTTTTAATTCAACACATTTTATTTTTATATTTCAATATAAACAAATGTAATTTTGCAGTTTTGTAAAACTATTTGAAATATTATCAGATTATGCTCAAAATTTACTAACATCTCCATCAAAAGCATTAATACATTTTGAAGAAGCAGTCTTAAGATCTCAAGAAAATTTAATGAAAATACATGAAAATATTGATTTAACAATTAAACCAAATGTTCATATAAGAATTTTTGGTCTGTCAGCATTTCCTGAATTAAATCGTACAACTGCTCCAAAAAACCAGGATGTTGGATGTTTTTTGAAAATCACTGGTATGAAAATAAAAATTAGAAAAAAATGCACACTATAATGATAAAAAAAATATCTGATAGGTACTGTTATTCGTACAACTTCCATCAAGTTACTGGAATATCGTAGTATATATATTTGTATGAAATGCGGTTACAATAATGAACTATTTGCTGATTATAAACAGAACTTCTCCCCAGTTAATCTTGAACGATGTAAAAACCCAGAAAAATGTAATGGCACCAAATTTACAAAAAGTGATTCAATAAATAGAAATGATTGTAAAGATTATCAGGAAATTAAATTACAAGTAAATAAAAATATACTATATAGAAAATATATGTTCACCAGTTATTTTTGTATAAAAATATAATTTTATTTCATCTCAATGAACTTTTTTAGCAACATTTAAAAAATATGAATACAGGATCAATACCTAGTTCGATATGGATTACTTTAGAAGATGATCTTGTTGATTCATGTAAACCAGGAGATGATGTGGGAATATGGTAAAGTATCATAAATTGTCTCCAACTTGTGCAATACAATATATATATATGTATATACACACACACACACACATGTACACACACACGTACATATTTATGTCTACACACCTACAAAATGTGTTGAGCTATTATCTACATACCTTGAAAAATATTTGAACATCTGTAATAATATAACGTTAAATTGATGTTAATTTCAAAGATATTACATTTTAATATTTTCATCGCTTGTATGATTTATGAGTACTGATTCAGTACTTTAACAATATATGGGTGGGTATATATGCATACTTGTATGTTAATATGTACTTTTTAAGAAATTGAATTGTAATTTTTTTAGTGGTATTGTTATGAGACGTTGGAAACCTCGAATTTTAGGCAAACGTATTTATGTTGAAACTGTGTTACATGCAAATCATGTTCAAGTATGTAATGCACGCCGTGCTACAGCTAAATTTGATTTAGAACCAAGATTACAATTTGATCAGTTCTGGCAAGAGCATCAAGAAAATCCTCTACAAGGAAGAAATATCATATTAGAATCATTTTGTCCACAAGTACGCAATATTTATTAACTAAAAACTTTATAGAGTATTTACTTACCTATAAACAGATATATTTAACATGAATTTCTATAAAAAATATTTTAAAATCCACACTTATTAAATAATTAACTCATAATATCTGCACAAAAACAACACACAATTATTGATGAATTATTTTTTAGGTTTCACTTTTTAAATTTTTGTTAACAGATTTGTGGAATGTATCTTGTGAAGCTAGCAGTTTTATTAATATTAGCTGGTGGATCAAAATCCGAAAGTAATAGTTCACGGTCTGAGCCTCATTTACTTCTCGTAGGCGATCCAGGCACAGGAAAGTCGCATCTTCTCCGTTCAGCTTCAAAAATTCTTCCTCGGTCGGTATTAACTACAGGAATTGGTTCAACTGCTGCTGGTCTCACGGTTTCAGCTGTTATGGTAATTAAGAATCGTATTAAAAGTTTACACACACACAAACACACACACATATATATATATATATATATAAAATGTAATAGTAACTACTATAGTTCTTTAAAAATTCTGTAAAAATACATTTTCAGAAAATAAATAATTTTAATGTTATGAGGTTATTTACATTTTGCTAATCACTTCTAATATATTTGATTTGTAGAATTATTAATTATACACATATAGTGTATTTCCTAATATATACATTATTATTTGCTAATATTGTGTATTACTTTCTTTAATTTTTGTTTATTTTAAATTTGTGTTAATTATCTATATTAACTGATAGAAGATAAGTAAACATCACACTTTTAGAATTTAATTGTAAATAACTAAAAACAAGTATATATTCTTTTTCTTAAGTTTAAAGTTATAAAAGTACTTGCAAAAACTATTTAGGTTATGATAAATATATTTAAGCATAAATTATTTTTAAAATTATTACATATAATTAATACAATTGGTGGCATTTCTACATTCATAGTTTAAACTAGGATGATGGTGAATGGCAACTAGAAGCAGGAGCATTGGTCCTTGCTGATGGTGGTATCTGCTGTATTGATGAGTTTGATTCAATGAAAAAACATGATCGAGTGTCAATATTAGAAGCAATGGAGCAACAAACAATAAGTGTAGCAAAGGTAATAATTTTATTTATTTTGTTTGAAAGAAGATAACTACTCCTGTGTGTGTGTATGTGTGTATATATATATATATACACACACACACACGAATGTATGTATGTATGTACATTAAAATATATGTACAGTAACGTGTTCATCATAAATATCGATTTTAGTTAATTAGCTTTGAAAAAATATTTAAGTTTTTAAGCAAAAGTACTTGTAAATATGAGAATTTTATCCTCATTAATATTAAACTTGTGAAGTTTTCGTATATTAAGAAATATATTACAATTAATAGCAATCTATTTTTGTTTTATTTAATAGGCAGCAATGGTATGTAGATTAAATACAAAGTGTTCTGTATTAGCAGCAACGAATCCAAAACTGCCTGTTGATTCACAAAGACCTTTATGTGAAAGTATTTCTATTGCAAGTCCATTACTTAGTCGGTTTGATTTAGTTCTTATTTTAAAAGACGAATGTAATTTAAATTGGGATCAAGAAATTTCCAGATGTATTCTTTCTCAGAAAGATTCCTCAGAAACTTGGTCACTTGATACAATGCAGGTATTTTGATTAAAAAATGAAAACAATTGATATATTGAACTTATGACTGTGCTGTTATCACAGGATTATTTTGATGTTGTTAGAACTCTTGAACCTACACTTACATTGAATGCTGATGAAATTTTACGAACATATTATCGATATCAAAGATGTAAATCACATGATGCATCGAGGATTACTGTGCGACTTTTGGACAGTTTAATCAGGTTTTGTATTTTCTAGTCCAATAAAAATTTCTTTTAACTAAAAAAAAAGATTTAAATTGAGTTTTTTATCAAAATAAACAAAAATATGAAAGTTTTTTTATTATATGTTTAATAACTTATTTTAAAATAATATGACTCACTAATCCAAACAATTGCATATCCTAACTCAGATTAATTAAAAATTAGAATTATTAGATTATGACATCAGATATGACTCAAGGTATAATTTTACATTTAAAATTATGTATTTTATTTAAATACACATTTATTTAATGTTTTTCTTATGAATTCGTTTATAATTTGATATCTTTTTTAGGCGAAGCTAACTTTTTGTATAAAAGAGTCACGAAATTGTCGTTTTCAGATTTTTGTTAATATTTGATTATAGCTAATGTATCTTAGCTCTAAGTTTAACTATTTTCTTTATATTTACATTGTTTTTCTCAGCTCATTTAATAAAGGCATTAAAATTTTATATAGGATTTTGGTATTTTACACAGGTACGGATATTCTTATTTTTAATCTTAACTTCGGTAGATGATGGTGAGAGATTAACATTTTCACAATCTTGTTTTTGTGTACAGTTAAAAACATCATCTTGTTCGAATGTTTACTGAGTATTTTTTTTTTTAAAAAAAACTACATTATGGAATCCAATTAATTTGAGTTATAGAATTTGTAATTCAAAAGTTAACTGCATTAGGATCAGTGAAGGTTTGGATTAGTGAGAAATTTCTGTAATAATTTCTGAGAACATAAAATATTTCCAGTTTGAAAAATAAAATCATCATAAAAAGTAATCTAGTGAATCTTATTAACACACAATGTATTTAATTGTAAATAATTTTTAATAGTGAAAATTTCCAACAGATTGTCACAGGCACATGCAAAACTTATGTATCGTACTGAAGTAACTATAACTGATGCACTTGCTACAGTCTGTCTTATAGAATCATCTTTGGATTCAAAAACACTTCGTTCAGATTTTCCAATAGATGCAATTATTAACTCTATACAGCTTGTGAGAAGTTTATTAAATGGTAAAATAATTACATTAATAGATGAAGAAATTAAGATAATTTTGAAGAGCCGTATTAATTTAGAAAACAAAAACAGTTTAGTTTCATTAAGCACTAATGACGATGCTAGAGAAAAAATTATTGAAGATAATAGATTGAATAAAAATTCACAATTAAATCAAACTGAAGAAAGTCCATTTGAAAAATATAAATATACTAAAAGTAAAATAATGCCAAAAAGATCTATTCAAAATCCAAGTGAAGTCAGTGTTGACAATAATATTAAAAATAATTCATCTTTACTAAAGATTTCACAAAATAATATTGTTCAAACAGATTACATTAAATATCCATTAAGTAAAGATAAAAATATTGATTGCAATTCAAAAAACATTACTAATAGTCAAAATATTGATAGTGTCAGAAAAAATAATATTACAGAAGAATTAGACATCACAAGAAAAGATACAATAAACACATGTATTATACAATCCCCCCAGAAATCATTCGATTCGAGAGAAAAAAATGACCTGTTAAAAGTCAGTAAACATTTTGACCTCCAATCCTTTCGAGAGAAATTTAAATTTCAACGCAAAGAAGAGCATGTACCTGAAGAACCAAGAAAAAATGAAGAATATATTGAAAACACCTACAAACTTCAAATCACAGATAATGATGAAAAAAAGAATAGCATTTCTTCTCAGAAATCTTTATCTCAAGTAGTAAACATTTTTGAAAGTCAAGAAAGTATTGATGATATTGATTTGAATTTATGATGTATAATACAATTTAAGTATAACTAAGCAAATAGAAAATTTGCATAATTGCATAGTTATCCTTAAATATAACCATGCAAATATTATGTAAAATTTTGTTATTAAATATTTGTAACTTATTTTTTTATATTTCAGATATTTTATTTTTAGATTTGATATATTGAATTCAAAAATTTTGTAAAAAAAATGAAGTTTTTTTAATTAATCCTATACATTTGTTTTATATTAGAATGTACAATAAAAATCATATATTTTGTATACAATAAAAAGCAGGTAAATTTTTGTATTTGAAATTAGGTATTTTTATATATTTTGTAAATTATAGATTCTTTGTTTTGAAATTAAAGGTAAGTTCAAAAGTATTTGTCGTACCATAAATAACAATAATATTGGTTACTATTCAAAATTAATTAATTAAATATTACACTAAAGTATAATTAACAACTCCATAATTATACTGTTTTAACAATGCATAACATTTTTCTTACAATTAAATATTCTAAATAAAATCCATATTTACATTATAATTACAGAATAAATAATTAATAAAGAAGAAATACAAACACTTTAATATCGACTTTCAGCTTGATGCAAATATTTTTTTTTATTAAATTCAAATATGCTATGGTATAAGTGAAAACTACATTTAAAATTCAATGAAGACCAGAGAACACATGCCCCCATGAATTTGATAGACAATTATCCTGTATAATCGGCATTTATAGTAGACACTATACATTAGATTACTAAGCAACATTTAATTTTCTTTTTTTATTTATACATACAAAACAAGTGATTATATTTAAAAATTAAATATATAATAATTATCACTTTTGTGATTAATTATAAACAGGGATTTAGTTTGAGCATACTATTATATTTAATTCAACTTCAAACTAAAATTTACTTACACATGATAAAAAGAGTACTAAAAAAAAGAAACAATTTTTTTAAAATTAATTTTGCAGATGAATAAAATGTTTATACAAATTTGACTCTCCATATCCAACTTGAATCATATTTTCAATTTGACAGTAACATTCACAGAAGATATGGTTTAATACAAATTATGTACATATATACACACATCTGGACATATAGTTATGTCAATAAAATAACCAATCATTTTTAATACAATATTTATTTTAATTTATTCTAATAGTTTTTAAATAACAACAAAACGGATAGTCAAAATTCATTAATAACTACAAAAAAAAAATTAATTTACATCTTTAAAAATACAAATGTTCTAACAATCGGTTTTCATTAAAATCTTTTGTAGGATTTTAGGAAAGTTTACCAACAATTACGTATATAACATAAATTTGACAATCCATGTGAATATTTCTATATATACATACATCAAATACGCATCATACATACACTCTTACACATACACATACAAATTTATATATTAAATATTCATTCACATACAGAATTGTTTAAAATATGTGTGTGTGTATATGTGTATGCATGTGTGTATAAATATATATATATATATATATACACATACATATACACACAATAAAACTTTTTGTAAATACAAGTTAATTTTTCTCTCTTATGGAAAAAAATTGCAGCCATACCAAAAGTATCCTGAAATAATAAGATAATCATAGTAACCTGTTGAATATAAGCATTTAGAATAATTAATATTATCTATGTTTTTATTTGTTTAAATAAATATAAAAAAAAAATTTAATCGATAAATTTAATTTGATGTGTATGTAAATGGATATATTTATGTAAGTACATTTTTATACGTGTGTATGTGCATGTGGATGTGTTTCTGTGTGTACAAATGTTTATGTATGATTTTATTTTGTGTATAATAGTAGTATGTATACATCAGCGGTGCATGTGTGTGCATATGTAATGTATGCATGTATTATGTAATTGTATATATAAGTTAAACACGTGATGTCTCTGTACTTCAAAATATTGACTACACTGTTACAGTGATTCTTTGTGATGAAAAATATTTTTTAACATTTCATAACAGAAGCATCATAGATTATAAATATTTGTTTAAGTTGCATATTTAGCATTTTAGTGAATTTCAGTATAATTATATAAAATTCTAATAATGCAAAAGCGCCCTTTTACATTTTTTTCAATTTTTATTTAACTTGAAACAAATTGTAATATATTTTAAATAATGATTAGAGACTATAATGTGAAATAATTTTTGATGAACAGATTTCCTGTACTAGTTATCAATTTCATTTCTTGTAAAATTCATTACTGCATATTATATTGAAAGATTAAATTAATGAATAATAAATTTTATTTTTATTTCCTTTACACCTTTTTTTTTAAAAAAAGATTTTTTATTAGAAAAAAAGAGCTGAATTACAAATGTACAATGATCAAATTTCCTATTGAACTACAATTTGATGAGCAACTCAAACAGAATTTTATTTATTAGATCATTAAATGATAATATAATACAGTAAAAGAAATTATCACACAATGATTTTTCTAAACTTGAATGAAATTTTTGGAATTTAAATGAGTTTTTCAAACACAGAATAACACATCCACCGTTCTAATGTCCATCTCAAGTAAACGAAAATCAGACGGACTCTGATATCAAACGAATTTGATTCGCATGAGCCTCGTTCACAAACTTACATGTACTCTTAGTTCACAATGGGTTATTATATCGGGATTTTTTTCTGTTTTTAGTACTTTTTTTTGAACTAAGCATATTATTAATACAGCGAACACGCTACTTAGTCGAAAACCATATCCAGTTCCATGTCTACATCAATATCATAGATAACATCTCCAGATGGACGTCGACGGGGAACAGCTGTTGTTTCTTGAGTTCTAGTCGTTCTTGTCGTTGTCGTTTCAGGCCAAGTTCCAGATGTACTAGGTTCTGGGACATCATTTTCAGATTCTTCTGATTGTGCTGCGCGAAATAAAGCAGCAAGTTCATTACTGACATTATCTAAAATGGAAATAAATAAATTTAACAGAACAATATAAACTCCATTGCTAATATAAAGTATACTTGTTGTATTTGCTGCAGCCTCAGCAGCTTCTTCAGTTAAACTTTTACGACAAATTGGACAAGTTGCATGTAATTCAAGCCATGGACATATACAAGATGAATGGTACACGTGTTGGCAAGGTAAACTACGCACACTTTCACCAACTGAGAAATCTTCCCAACATACTGAACACTGCAATTTCGATCGAACTTGATCATCAGTAATACTTACTTCTGGTAATGCTGTTATTTTCTCTTTTGGCATAGGAGGTGGCCCTGCAAAAGAGAATAAATATAATTTGCACATGAATTAAACATCTCCTTTTTCTAGAATTAATCGTTATCAAATCAAAATTTGAAAAGCCTTGCTGATTTTTTTCCTTAATAGATAACACTCATTTTCGTAACACTTTTACATATCTTCATTATTTACTAGATCTACACATTAAGTATTAGTAGTCAAGTTTTAAGAATTGGATGTTTTCATACAATAATAATTAAAGTACATAAAACAGTTTTCTGATGACAAATTGTACGGTTGAATTTGTGAGGGTTAATAATATATTATCTTTAAAACTAAAAAAAATATCAAAAACACATCAGTAAAAAAATAAACATGTTTTTAAAGTTATTGTATTAATTCGAATATAAATTTAACATCTAAAAATAGCTTTATATAAAAGATTGATGTCACTAAAATAATTTTAAAATATGTAGTATTTTATTAACAGTTGTAAAAACATTTAAATATATACTGAAATATCATATTTTGACAGAGTATGCATAAGCCAACAATTTTATTAATACTTTAGTTTCTGCATAAATATATTAAATTTCTTTGAAAAGCAATAGGGTATTTATTTTTGATTTAAAATCACTTTACTACATATACTTCTTGACAAAATATTTTTCAATGATATGACTATAAAAATAAAAGTATCCATTAAATTGTAATTTTATATACGGATAACATATATAGAAAAAGATTTTATATATTTCTCAGGAATTTATCTTTACTAATACACACACATCTCTCTCTCTCTCTCTCTCTCTCTATATATATATATATAAATTTACTAAATAAAGTTGTTACTAGTCAAACTAGCAACTAATGAAATTTATATAACATACTCAAATGGAGAAAAGTAATTAATTTTGTAAGTAAAATATATTTTGATTACTTCATAAATAATAATATATTGATAATTGACTAGAAAATATAACAACATATTCTTATATTCAACATATTCTTTAATATCTCTTTTAACTTATCAATTTAATGTCTCTTTTTTAATGGAATCAATAAATAATTGGAAACATATATTAAGAACATCTCTAGAAAAATTCTATTTTTCCTTTAAAATCATTTTCTGTTCCTTTAACTCAAACATTATATTTATAATAACATGTATTTATGCTGATAAGTATTACTTATTTATGTTTATAACACTGCTTAAAACCTATAAACATAACATCTGCCATAACCATAAAACAAATTAAGACAATGAAATATTTCAGTACAAAAGTAAAAATTAACATATTTTAAACACAGTCATGATTCAATTACTTTATGTACATTAAGTTTTCATATAAGTGTTAATCTACCTATCACAAAGAACACCAACCAAAATATTTTCTATACTTTTTTATAAGAAACATATAATACTAAAAAAATATAATCTGTAAAAAAAGTAATCACATATATTTTTCTACCTTTAAATGACACAGAAGAAAGTTTTATTTCTGCTTAAATAATAAATATAATAATAACAATAGAACTTCTAGAATTGAGTTATTAAATTGTTTAAAGCAAGTAAAAACAAATTTGTTAAACAAAGCACTTTTTTTTCAATGAAAAATTTCATATGACTTACCTGTGCCATCTATTTGGTTGAGTAGTTGTGTAACAATAGCATCCAAACCTTCACGACCCCAAGCATAATCAGCTGGATTTCCAACAATGAACAAAGGATTTACACCCTGGCCGAAAGTCCAACCTCTTTGCCCAGTAGTTAAATTCAATACTAAATCTGCTATTACATTATCAAATGATGGTCGCATACTACCACCTCCGACACGAAACGCTCGACTACAATAAAATGTTTGCCATATAATTAACTTTTAAACATATATAATACATAATAAAGTACCTAAATAAAAAAATTATAATATTTAACATTTCTATTATTCAAACAATAAAAAAATTAAATACAAACAATAGTTTCTGTATGCATATATCAATATCAATGTACAAATACATTATTTAAATGAAAATTAACAAATACTATACTTAGTTTTCAATTTCATAACATATAATGAATCTAAAAAAATACTTTGAAAAAAATTAAAGTTATTTTATATAAAAAGAAATTAATAACAATTCATTACAACCTCAGATTAGAATAAAACGCTTACCTTCTACCACGGCGTGGTTGTTCATCGTTATTGGTATTTTCATTTGATGTACGTGGATGTTGCTGATAATCTCCTACAGTGGTAGTAACAAGTGACCACAAATCTGACAGGTCAGAAAGATCTCCAAAAATGTGACGACCAGCAGGAAAACCCTAAAATAAATGTTAGACACATGAATGACAAAAAAATAAAATTATTATTTTTGTCTAACTTACTCTAAAGCCAAGATCAACATCTACATCACTTAACTCATCATCATTATTATCATGGTCACTGACAGCTAATTCTTCTATGAATCCGCCCGAACAGTGAGGGCACGTGTAGTCCTGAAAAGTCAGAAATGACAATCGCTTATAATACTTGAAAATAAGATATGTTTCAACAATAGTAAATAACCTTATTAAGTTTTGTCTTCGAATAAAAAAAAATGCATATGTAAAATGAAACATATACGAATAATTGAATAAGAAAATAAAAAATAATCATACCGTCGACACAATGTCAAACTCAACGGTGCATTTGTGACAAAAAAATCTGGTAACAGGTCTATCCTCCACTGCCGCTTCTGCCATTTTGTATGAATATATTTTTTTACAATGAAATACGTGAAATTTGAAATTTAAACGAATTTTTCAAAATCAACATTCATTGATTGCTTAGTTCGAGTGTCAATTCTGAGCCGAGTTCACTGGATTCCATATTGTATTTCATCTTTATTACACGTACACATACAACGGAAAATAATTACATTCACGCACATAGATAGACAGACATATACATATATAGCTAGATATATTTATACACACGTATTTATACACTACATTTGCATCCATCCGTATACATACACACAAAACACAGCTATACATTAAGTACAATCTATAGATAAAGACTCTCTGGTACAATCTTTTATTAGTAGAAAATCGCACATGCGCTAAAATATCAGTATTGTATCTTATTTACCTTCTTTAATAATTTTTTAAGTTTTATCATTTTTGATAACTACGATAAAGAATGTTGAATCGTGAAATAGTATATGTATATATATATATATATATATGTATATATGCATGTACATATACATATATATATATATATATATATATGCATGAGTATGTTTGTATGAATGATGTATGCGTGCGTATGGATGTGTATATGTTTGTATGTGTTGGAATTATCCCAATCAAAGTAGACCTGTAAAAATTGATTAAATACCTTAACCATTGCAGATTGCAAAAAGAAAAGCACATAGCTTTAAATATAGTTAAGAATGTGGTAGTTTTATTTATTAATATTTTTTAAGATCATTTTTATTATTTACACTTATATTGACAGAAATAATTCCAAACGAAGTTAATAAATTCTAGTAAAAAACACATCTTTATCCTTTAATCCTAATCAGTAAAATTAATTATATTTGTATGTATATATATATATATATATATATATATATATATATATATATATATATATATATATATACATACAATAGAAATAATAATTAAGCATTTTTCTTTATTAATATGATGTTTATATTTCATACATAAATGTATGTGTATGTTATGTACACCAAATATATATATATATATAAATATATATACATGCGCACTGATAATATGAAAAATATTGCTACAAAACTTTCTATACACATAAGATTTTTCTGTACCTTTGCACTTTAAGGATGATGGCATTGTCATTGACATATGCATAAACAACAGTCAATAATTTGTTGAATATTTTTGATTGGAAAAAAATTTTGTATGATTTATGAAGTAAAAATAAAAAATATTTCAAAATTAGTGATTAATAGCCAATGAAAAACTCAATAACTTCAAAATGTATATTTCATTTATTTAATCTTTTCCACTGATTCTTTTTAATATAGCCTTTTTAGTATTCAGTTCTACCGTAAATTTACTTAAATCTACTATTATCAGTTATATTAAAAATATCAATTAACAAACGACTGTTAACTAATAAATTTTCTTTGATATAAAAAAATGTACAGGTTTCTGTTATAAAGCAAAGTTTCACCATGTAACTATTTTTTTACTTTAATGATTTTAAAATCAACACACCAATATAGACACAAGTTTAATTCAGACTAAATATGGTCAACATGTTTCTATGCCTTCACATGGTAACCATTTAGAACTTTCCAGAGCATCCCACAAATTTCTATCTTGTTCGATTCGTTCTCGATTTAACTTATCGACATCTATTGGAACTGTATGTTCTAAAATGAGGAATTCAAGTACAATAATTAATTAGTCAATATGTATTTATTAGACAAATATCAAAATGTTACCTATTAGTTCAAGTTCATTGTCAATTTTCTCAGTACTTGTCATTTGTGCAACATGACCATTTGCCATTGAAGCATCAATTGTTGTTGCCTCCGTAATTGATGTCTGCGAGAAATCTGCTGCTGTTTGGTCATAGTATCCCTGCCATGTATAATTTTGCCAATAAGCTGATGGATCATAGTATTGTGCATAATCTTGATTTGAGGCAAATGTTGTAGTTTGTGTAGGCGTTGGTGTTGGTGTTGTACTACCAGTTGTTGTTGGTGTTGTTGCTGTTCCTTTTGGCTTTGGTACAGCATTACATATCTTTAACGCCTTTGTTCCAAGTCCAACATAACCATTCATTGCAGTTAAGCTATTTTTCTGTTCCTCTTCACTACCGAATCGTACAAAACCGTAGCCTTTACTGAATCCAGAATTATCAAGAATTACTAAAAGTGAAAAAATTTAGATACAAAAAATTATTATATTAAATATTTCAAAATATATATTTTTTTAAACAATACCTTTTGCTGTCTTAATTGTATTATAACGTGATGCAAATGCTCGATAAAGACTATAGTCATCAACATCTGGACTAAGATCTCCAACCCAAACAGAAAACTCTCTCTCAAGTAATGATCGTCCAGTGCTACTTGCATTATTTAGTCTGAATCTAACAACAGGATTTGTACCTGGAATCGGTTTTCCATTTAATTTATGCATTGCATCAATTGCTTGTTCATCTGTTGGGAAATGTACAAAACAATAGCCAGCTGGTTCACCAGAAAATTTATTACGCATTAATTTAACATTTTGCGGATGTTCACCCATTTTTTGAAAAGCTATCATTATAAAACTCTCTGTCATATACGGTTCCAACTGAAAAAATATAGAACTAAATAAATGCTGTTTAAGGGTTAGTTTTATCAAACTTCATTTTGAAAAACGTATACTTGAACGTACACTTCCCATCCATAACTGACAATGAATCATTCCAGCCATTCTAAATAAGGTAAATAAAAATAGTAATTAATCGAAATATCAATGTAAAGTCAAATTAATTTGACAAACAAATTTTTCAATATAGTTATATGGTAAACATAGACCATATTCATAGAATAATCTGTTGTAGAAAGTGTCGTGTTCAAACTTCTGAATTTAATCATATATTTTCAACATCATGTAAATTTTAATATTATATGTGTGTATTATATATATATATATATACTTTGAAAAATAGTTACTATCTTTTTAATGTTTAAAGTTAAATTTTAATTATTGAATTCAAATTTGAATAAATTAACGGATTAAAGATGTTTTAATTAATAATTTAAAACTAGGGTCAATGTTTTTAAACAAAGTTTGCTAGTTTTGTAGACTCTACTTTCAGGATTACATTTATATAATATGGAGTTTAAATTTGCTTTTTCTCTGTGTTCAAAAACAACAAACATACATTAGCGTATTTCTCTTCTTTTTAATAATAATATTTTCATCAAGGAAGCTATATCTTTCGTGTATGAATACGTTTTATTATTTGATGTTGTATGAAAGTTAGTTATTTTTCCACATTTAGTATCATATTTTTGATAACTATTAATATGTCTAACTATTAAAGATTAATAGAAAAATATACTTCACTTTTTTGCTGTTGTAAATTTATTCCATATCATATCATTTATAAAATTATTTTGATAATGAATCTATTATGTAGTAAAATTCTTTTAAAAATCATAAAATTAATTTGTTATGAAATTTTCACATTCATATCATTTAAAAGTATAAATGTTTCATAAATTAATGTGTTTTAATTCCATAATTATAAAAGATAATAATACAAAAGAAAATTAATTTTAAACTAATTTTACAATGTACGTATGTATTAATGTACATATACAAAATTTATTTTTGGTATAAATAAATACATTTTATAATTTTCTTACAAACAACTGTTTTTTACAAACCTTATTAAAATTAAAAAGAAAAATTTAATATGATAATAATTGACTTTTCATTTAACTTGTTTCTATATAAAAGGATAAAGAGAATGAATATTCAGATAGAGCATGATCAATGTGGTAATTACAAAAACAGAAATATATCTACAATATTATTTATAACACAAGTGATTTATATTTTAAGATCAATTAAAATACTACTTAATTTTTATATGATATATAAAAATTAATATTTTGCATATTCTTTCTAATATTAAATTGTAAACAATACACAACACGTGTAGGCTTCATGGTGTATCAAATACATACTAAGTTATATATCTTTTTTACATACAATCAAATTAATTTTAACATTTAGATCAGGAATTTACATAAGTTGGATGTAATAATCATCTTGCAAGTGATTTGCAACTTACTTTATCAGCTTGCACAGGCAAAAAAATCTACAATTCATAGAATCATAAAAACTTAAACATTATTCAATGTTCCATATAACATTTTTTACATGTTTGAAATGTTAACTAATTATGCCAGTATTATTTTTTTCATAACTTCGTATATATTTTATTATATTTATATAAATATTGGTCTGTTAATGAAAACTGCAAACAATATAAACAACTGCAGAATTATTTTAATATTAACAAAATTCAGGTAAAATATAGATATGTACAAAATGTTTATCATTTGTGTATAAGTTTATACAATAACTTTCAATAGGTATAAAGTAGAAAAAGCATGTAGGCAAATGTTGATGACTAGAAATTTTCTCATGACTTTACAAAAGTCAAATTTAAGTGTTAGGCAAAACAAAATTTTTATTAATATGTTGTGCATAATTTTTTTATACAAAAAACATAAATAAATACTTTCAAGTAGAATTTTTTTACATTTCATTGAAAATTATTTGTGATTACTATAATATTTAACTATATTTATCAGAGCTATAATTTTTTACAGATATTTATAAGCTTTATTTTTGAATATGATACATTAATAACAAATCAAATAAATATTTTCTTAACAATACAAAATGGAATGTATAACTATATAATTCTGAACAAATAATAATAATAACATATATACATACATACACATATAGCAGATATCATTTACAACTTCCCAAATATACCGATGTTTCAATTACAATAATGTAAATTAAACATCCAGTTTAATTTTCATTTAATTTCATTGCAGATCTTTTCAGTTATAGTGACAATATATTATAACTAAGTTATAATAATAAAGTTGAAAGTTGTTTTGGAAGATATAATTACAAAAAATCTTAAAGTTAAATTTCACAAAGAAACATAAATTGTTTATACTGGGTTTTTGCTTGCATTTGCCCAGAATGAAACAAAGAAAGTTAATTTTTGACATAAAAAAAGCATATTTTTTCTTTAAGTTTACATTTGATAAAATTTTACAATTTAAAAACAAGAAGTATATTGGAATAAATACATCAAAAGAAAAAATAACTGTGGTCATAATACCCAACATGGCTAATAGAGAAAAAAAGAAATTGTTTGTTATGAAAAATCTAAAAACCTACATGTTTTAAAAACAAATTATTACTTTTGGATTACACAATGAATAAAAAATAGAATACATACATACAATAACGAAAAGTAGAAATATTGGTGAATTAGTGTTTTTTTCTCATATGCATGCACATTTAGGTGTGTGTGTATGTATTCAAGTCTTAGGAATACTTTTTTTAGTCTAACAAAAGATTATATATCAATAATTTTCCTTCAATACTCAATTTTTACAATTATAAAATTAAGCAATAAATTATGTGATGAATAAGTGAAAATAAAGTTAAGTAACTATATGTGTACATAAGATTAATTTTAAACAAACACATAAATAACAGTTTTTATATACAATTTATATAAATTATTATATATGTACATATATTTAATATGTATTTAAAATACTTAAATTTACTTAATTTGCTTTTGTCAATTAAAGAATAACTATGTAACAAAATTTACAGTAAAAAGTCAATAGACAATTTTAAATGCAGGTTCACAAGCATTGTTTTAATGTTCATTGACAATGAAAGTACCATCATCCATTAATGTTCCATCGACAACAGGAAGATCTAACGACACTAAATCATTTCCATCAAGATAAGAATCAAGTAAAGAAGTTTGGTCTTGTGTTAACATTACAGATTTGTTAGGATCATCTGAAAAGACAGTGTATGCCTGTTTTATTTGCCTTCCGGATGATGGTGATTCAGAGAGACGAATAAACACTGAACCTGGCTCAACATCTGCAATTGTAACTGCAGCAGTTACATTAACTTCATCAGTATTTTGTTTTTCAAATAGCAATGGTTGTGATTTTCTTAAAACTGAAGATTGAGAATCTTCACCTAATGGATTTAATATACTTCCATTCAAAACATTTAAATTTGTAGAGGTGAATACTTTTGACCCTTCTTCTTTTGCAGAAGAATTTTTGAGTTCAATACCATATTTCTCTCTTAACTGATTAAGTTCAGATTCTGTTTGTAAATTTATCGAATACTGACGTTTCCGTTTTGAATTTTTTGTTCGGTTTTTTGGTGGTTCTATTACTTCATCTTCAACCACCTGTCGACCAAACCAACCTGAAATTTATTACATTTGATGTAATTATAAGAGTTATTTAATGATTGTATTATGCAAAAAGTTATTACAATAAGAAAATATTAGCAACTACAAATATTTTTTCAAAATAAAATACTAAAAATAAAAGATTAAATTCTATGAAAAATAGTTCAGGTTTATATTTGATTACATATAAAAACTTATTTATTTAATTAAAAGTTTATAGCTAAAATACCATGATTAGAAATTATATTGCTTAACTATTTAGTGTTACATATTTATTATTATAACTATTGAAATAATATACATTATCCAAAATTATTTATATACAATCTTTTTTAGTTTAAAAATAAAGACAGAACCCTGATTTATATTCATAATGAAAAAATTAAAAATACTCACTTAATTTTTTCTTTCGTTTTCCTGTTTCATTCTCATTTGACTGTCTTGCTCTTTTTAAAGTTTTAACTTCTGATTTTCTTATTTCTTCTTTTTTTCTTGCCAGTTCTTTTTTGCGAATTTCTTCCTCAGAATCTTTTTCAAGTAAACGTTTACATTCATCAAGATCAAAAGTCCTAGGATTGAGAAGCACTTTATCAATTAATCGTCTATTCATTCGTTCTTCTTTCTTAAACTTTAATTTTAGATCTCGACGTGATCGGTCACTAAAGAAACTAAGCATCATTGAGAAATCAGTTCCAGTTATCTGAAGCACACGATAAAAACGCACAGTCTCAGATTCTGTCCAGCCTTTTGTTCGTTTTGAACGTTTATAAACTCCATATTCATCATTTAGATCATCAACCACAACAGTTGTTGGTGTAAACTCTCTTGCTTTCTTCATGTCTGATGTTTCTATGACTAAACTTTGTTCATCAAGTATTATTTCACCATTTGGACCAACTTTTACTCGCGGAGCAGGTAATGAATTTTCTTCTTCTTCATTAGGGTCATCAATTGCCTCTTCTTCTTTTTGTGATTCCTCTTTAACTATTAATTTTGTATCTTGTTTTAAATTAGTTAATACCTCACGTCGTCTAAAAACCGATAATGTGAATATTAAAAAATTTAAATTAATTAATGCACATCTATTATATTTACTACTACAGAAACATATTTGAAATAAATAAAATACTATTTAAAAGAAAATGACATGAATAATATATAAGTAATTACAAATATTTGATATTTTTTTTAAAAAAAAATATATAATCAATTTATTATTTTACAATAACAGGATAAAAACAATATATTTTATTTAAATAAATTTGTAGTTTAATAAAATATTCCATTTTTCACAATTTATATTATTTTACATACAAACATTTTACCCGAATACATATCTATAATTATAATTATATATTAATTTAAAACAGAATTAACATTAAAAAATACATACGTCATTGGATTATTTGGAGGATTATAAAATATCAAGTCCATCATTGTAAGTTTCTGTCGATCTGGTATTTTGTCACCAAATTTATTTTGAAATTCACGTCGTGCTTCTGCCATTTTTCGAGCCATGTCAGACCATGTCTTTTTCTTTTTTAAATTTGAACTAAAATAATACGACAAAGAATTTATTATTTTTTTAAAATATTTACAATAAGCAAATTAAGTTATTTCTTTAACAAATACAAAACTGTTAATCTAATTTCACTGAAATATTTAAAAATCAAGTTTTTTTTATATAATAAGAAACAATTTAATGTTACTTTATTAAATATTTTCAAAATTAGAAATGTTAGTTATGTTTGGCAATAATGCATTAAATGAAAAAATACATACTAAATTTCCACTTTATTATCAGGAATAACATTCTCTTGCCCAGAATTCATGACCGAAGTAGTGTTAATATCTAATCCAAATCGACTAGTATGAGATCTTTTACTGTCATCTTCAGATTCACTTGCACTACCTGCAATACTGCTTCTTCTGTCAGTCCTTGGAGTTGGTCTATAGCGCCTTGGAATAAGTTTACTTGGTGACTGTGGAGGTGCAAGGCTTTTTTGATCTCTTGAACCTATCATTCCAGCGGCATCAACAATTTCTAATACTTTAACATGATTTTCTGTTTGTACATCATCAACTTGTATTGTACTATTTTCTGATTCTAATAAACATTTATTTGAAGTCTCTAATGATACAACTGCTTCATCCTTATTTTCTAGATATTCACATTTTTTTTGAATTTGATCATTGTTAACAGTACTATTATTTTTCATATGTTTCACTAGCAAATTTTTATTAATGAATGACTTAAATTCATTTCCTAGCTCTTTTGATGGAAAATCTATCCGATTGTCGATTGAAGTTTTATTACTTTCCTCATTTACTGATAAATCTAATTCCGAATTGCTTTTTTTAGCAGATGTCACCGTTTCTGAGACTTGAGTACAATCAACATTTCTAGTACGTACTGGAATTTTAGCAGAAATTTTTATCCGACTTCTATTAAAAACAGGTTTTGTAGTATTAGAATTTGAATTAAAACTATTAGTATTATTATATGATGTGATTTCATTATTATTTTGTTGTTCAACTATTACAGTTTTAATGTCAGATGATTCTGATTTTAGTTTACTATTAAATAACTGATCTAAATTACAGCTTTTTTCTGTAGCAGCACATGTTTGATCTTTCTCAGGAGAATCCACAATGGTGTTTTCAGTTTTAATTTTAGAATTATTCAAATCAGTTTCACGATCTACTTTTCTTCTCATGGGAATATTCGCAACTGCCCGAATTCTTCTGAGTGACATCTTGGCTAGACAAAGTTATTTATTTAACATAAACTATTCACTTAACGAAATCAAGAAAAAAAAACTACCCATTTAATGTTTACTTACTTTATGTATTCAATTATTAAAAATTAAAATGTTGAAAATATTGCCTAGTACGAAGAGGCAAATATGTAACTTAAAGCTGTTATAAAATTTATGAATTCATAATACGGTTAAGGTTAGTTGAGACTTTTATGTTACAAAATTATTGGTTATAAACTGAAGAATAAAAATGATATTTAATACATTCTTTAATGTATGTCATAATGTGTACAAGTAGAACATATTATGAAATAAAATTATTAATATGTTACAAAAAGATTTCCATATTGGGTAATAAATTTAATAATTTATATAATAAATTGACGAACATGACAGCTGGCTAAAGCTAAATAAAAAATAACGTGTATACAAGTATATATTCTACACGTACACTTTCGTTATTTTATTTATATTGGAAACTGTATTCTATACGTTTCTCATTTTACTCAATAATAGATTAAAATACTTTAAGCATAAGTTGACAAATAAAGCACGTGTGGGGATATTTGATATGTCAATGCAATAATATGTTTTATTTGCTTATGTCATGAACTATCACTAATTTTTGGCTATATCAGTTTTTTTCATATGAAAATATGCAATTAATAACACTACTTTACATATTTATTAAAAAAGTAAAGTATGATACATATGCATAAAAATTATTTTAAATTTCATTATAAAATTATCAACAAAATATATAAATTCTGATTTTTTTGGTATCACAGACAAAATAAAATATAGATTAAAATTATATTTCATTAATTATAATTTAGATTAAATTTCATAGAGATTTATTACTTAATTTATATATATATATATATATATATATATATATATATATATATATATATATAAATATATTAAATATTGTATCTTTATTAAAATCATCAGCTAAAAATGACAATTTTTTATAATTAAATATATTAATTAAAAAACTTGTAATATATAAATCCAAGTACTTAAATGATTGATTAAAGATACAAACCATTTAGAGTAACATTGATCAATGTACACTCCTTGAAGCATTGGAGTTCTCCAAACTATCTTCGGGACACCGAGACGCCAGATCTGTTTTCATATTTAGTTTTTTAAGTAATATATTTGTATGTATATATATATATATATATATATATATATATATATATATATATATATATATTATTTTTATTAATATATAAGGCAAAAGTTAAAAAAATCCGGAGTAAATGAACCAGCTTCGTGGAAATCATTTTATAAAACAGTGATTGAGTAAGAGATGAAGAAAAAACAATAACAACTTAGTACACATATGATCACAACTTGCTATGGTTTGGATTATTGACGAAAATGATTGTCTTTAAGTTCTAAGTTGTTTTTGTATGCTGTTGACGTATAAAAGCTGTATTATTTTAGTTTAATTCTTGTTAAATTTATTTCGAAGTTTAATATGTAAAGTTTAAACAACGCTCCATTAATCAATTCACAACTCTGTGATATCTCATTATTGGAATTTTGAAGTTATCATTCGTTCATTATGTCAAAAAAGTATCTCATTGGGAATCGAAACTGTGTCCTTATATTTTTTTAATATAAGATTCATTATTATTTAGAAAATACAGTAAACATCGTTCATTAAAATAAACATAAGTAAAAGTTCTTGGAACAGCAATATTAATTACAGTATGAAGGTACCAGAGACTTAAAAGTTTGAAAACCGCTAATAAACTAGAATTTGAATAAATTCAAAACTCTGTCTTATCTGGTCTTAACAGTTGGTTATGAGCGATCCATTCATCTTCACATAGTTGAAGAATTGAAACTTTAATAGAATATGATGTCGAGTCTTTTACTATAGTATATATCTATATATACAGAGAGCGCATAAAAATAGGAAAATGAAAATAAAATTAGACTGCATTACAACTACCAAAACACTTTTAAGTTATTATTTTGTTTTCTAATATATATATTATATTAAACATATTAAGCTATTTTATAAAATTATATTTTTTTTTATAAATTAAAAACCGAAAAATTCATGCAAACAGTTAGTGTATTAATTATTGTTTAAGAAAAACATAGTATTTGATATGTATATATATATATATAGACATATATATATATATATATATATATATATATATATATATATTCACATAATTTATTTTGATAATATGCTGTTCTTAATGTTGTATATTCAATTTTTTTATGTGAAATTTGACGGTGTTGATTTTACTAAAACGAAACCAGTATGCATTTCTATGGAGAACGACGAATGGCTTCTCATAATTTTGCTTTATTTTGGGTATTTTTTTTCGTTAACTTCTTATTTAATACACCAGCTAACAGGTTTTCAATGAGATATAAGTCTGGCGATGACATAATACAAGTGTTATTCTGCACGAACGTTGTTTTTGCCATTCTTTGTACTTAGAGTTTCTGATCACTATCCTGATGAAATTTTTAATGCAGTGGCACATTTTGCTTCGTATAAAAAATTTAATATGTTGATATAATTTATTCTATTATAAAATTTTTAATATACAAAACATGTTCTATTTCATATTAGAGTAAACAATTATGAAAATCGTTAATCACGTTTAATAGTTTTTGCTCCAAATTTCAAGTGAATATTTCTTTAATAAAAAGCAACTACAAAAAATAAATTTGTGAAAATATGAAAATTTTCAAAGGTTAATTTGTTCTTTAGTTATATTATAAGGATTCTGTCTATCAGAATAAGAAATTACAAATAGTAACAACTAACAATAAAATAAGGGTAGGTTTTAATAGACTGATAATTGATAGTTATTGACTACTACTAAATATCTATAACTTTAAATTAAAGTATTGAAAGAAAAGTTACAGATATATGCATTTATATAATTAATAATTTGTATAAATTACATGTTAAATTAATTAATTATATCCACGATGTTATTTCACAAATTTATTGTTTATATGCAACTAAACAAACGCATATACAAATACTATTCAGGTTAATACAATTTCTAATAAAATTATTTGTCGCTACATTTCTTTTGCTCTAAATCTTATTATAGAATAAAATAAAACCCGGTCCAGTAGCGTTTTTTAAATTAAATTACGGAAAAAAGTGTTTAAACGTTAAAAGTACTTTCATTTTTAAATAAAAAATGAATATATTTCGTTGTAAAATATGATCTACAGCCATATTTTCAATCAAATAAATAGATTTAATAAGGATGACAAAATTAAAAAAAAAATGTATAAAAATAATAATGATGGTAAGTACATAAAATAGAAAGACACGTCTTTAAAAACGATGTCAACACTTTTCTATGCACTAAAAACATATATTAACAAATTTTTCGATAGAAAGAAGAATTATTTGTCAATTATTGAAACTGTTATGTTCAATTCTTAAAAGCAACATTCCTTAACAATTTATTAAATAATTTAATTAAGGAGGCATTCAAAGTGCATTTGTAAAGTATGAACATAGTTTCAAAATTAAGAAAAAAATAACTAATGATATATACTGGAATATTTAAAATAACATTGTGTTTCCTAATTACGTTTTGTATCGGTGTTTAATGGTTGAATTTAATTTTAAATAATTCAAATAGTTATTCTTATAGTTATATCTTTTAGTACTACATAACGTTCTTTTTTAATAATCGTTTTAAATCGTAAATAAAGAAAGTTATGCGACATTATGGCAGTCAAAAGTAGGAATTAATATTATTAACTTCAAAATTCATATTATATATATATATATATATATATATATATATATATATATATTACAATTTATTTTATATCGCTATTATATTACTTTCTATACAGACACGAATTTAAAAAATGCATTCGAATATTCATAGAATTGATTTTTAAAAGTCTTCACAGATAATAAAATTTATTTTCTAATAATAACAATTATTGTCTTACAATTATACAAATACTATAAAGGTACTTTAATTATTCAATCAGCAATAATATAACTGAAATGAAAATGTTACTGATATATATATATATATA
>CM068315.1:8746509-8866509 GCA_034766995.1 Acanthacorydalis orientalis
ATTCTTATAAATAAGTAACTGTTACTTAAGAGTGAACATATTGAATATAAACAATACAAATATATTATTTGATGATTTAATCAAATAACTTACATAAACTTTATACAAGTATGCTCTTTTTTGTTTGTTCATTGACTTATTAAAATACATATATAAACCTGAATAATTTGTTTACTAATTTGAGTGGCTTCTCTATTGATTAACACAACGATCTTCTTTACGAATTTGTAACTAAACACTATTATGTTTGAATGGAACCCGTTAAGATACAATGTCTACGATACGATACTAACTACCATATACGCATATAAATATTTTCTATTCTGTACTTTACTGACTCATTCGACATGACAGTAAAAATTATAAATACATGAACATACGCACACAGCCTTATCATACGATGGCATCGTGTGTATTCTTACTTATAAATACTCTTATATAATTACATATTCGAATCACGGACAACGGAAGTTCCATTAAACGGATGTGGTTGTCGTCTAGCTACAGTGTCCTTTCGATCATTTGATCATTATAGTTCTTTCTTTGTTTATATGTATACATGTCTACACACACACACACATATATATATATATATATATATATATATATACACACAAATTACCATTAGCATCCTTAGCTTAACGGATATCTAACGAATAAATATCTTTTCAAATGTAAACGACTCAGTATCATATATTTTTTTAAAAAATCTAAATAGATATCCTAATATTAAATTTTTGTTTACACATATATGCATGTATTTCTTTTAAACAATACTTTATAATGAAAACTTTACATTTTTTATATTATGATAAAAAAATTATAATTAATTCAAGGATGTATTCTGTGGGTATGTATAAAACATAAAGACATAATTAGAAAATTTTGCTATTAATTGGATACTTAACCGTCCTTTTTGAATCACGTCGTATGTTCTAATAAATTAATATCAACTCCTTACAATGATCTGTATTCTCAAAATCTTACACCTCGAAGTAAATTAATCGAAATACGATAATTATGATGATATTTTTATAAAATAGTATTTCATTTTTAATTTATTAATTATTAAAATATTATTTACACAGAGTGCGTCACAAAAATACATTGAAAGTGTTCACAATATTATAAAATATGAAGCAATTACAACTCTTGTGTTTTCTTTCATATGTATTTGATTTTTTTGAATGAATTTCATATTTACTGATAGATTTTAGATTAATTATTGTATCATAATATGAATGACTGTGTTATTTTCTTTGTTTCATTTAACAATATGTAAGAAGTGAAAACGAATTATAATGAATATATTATTATATTTTAAATTACTCTGGTAGTTTCAGTGATACTTTAATTAAATTCATAGTATTACATGTATCGATATAATTATTAAATATTCGAGCTAGTGATATCAATACTATACAAAAGAGTTACAAAAATTATTTGTAGAAGGGTGTGTGGGAAGAAAATAAAATTTTCCAGCTTTCGACAAATAAAAATAAAAAAATTATAAAGTGAGATATGAATACTTGGGGTTTTAAACTATAATATCATCTAATTTGCAATGACATCAGAATAGAATATTTCTGTACTAAAATGTTGTGCTTATTTTAAAAACTTTATTTTACATGCTTATATATAAGCATACTTTATAAATTATGGTTATTTTTTAAAAAAATATTTTAATTTGTTTCTTCCAAATGCGAAAAAAACATAATTTCTATTAAATTTTAAATTCAAATTTGTGTTTCACTTTTTTGAAATATTAATACAAAAATATTTGTAATTCTCTTAATTTGTTATTTATCACCTGACCTATTATAAAATGCACCGGTCTCTCACATTAGGATAACATTTTTTAATTTCAAAGTATTTTTTTATGTTTACATAATGTTATTTATGATATATCATGAAAAAAATTGTCTATTTTTTATCATATTCTGAAACAAAACTTATCTTGTAAAATATTCACTTCTTTGACTTTTCAAATAGTTTTTTTTTATTATTGCGTTTTCAAAAAACGAGTTTCATTATAACTGTTCAGACACTAGTTAAATTTCCTTTTACAGTTGAATTATTTTCTCATCCCACAAACCACCAAATGTTTTTCCGATCAAAAATGTTAAATAAATGATTATCAATCATTTCTCATCGCTCCTTACATGTATTTCGATAGTGATGCCATTATTTTTAGAGCGGTAAGGCACAGAAATATCTAATCTATAAATGTTATGTACCTTATCGTTCTGAAAATGATGGCATCGTCATTGAAATACTCACAAGCATTGATCGAAAATAATCTATAATCATTTATTGAACATTTTTGATCAGAAAAATTGTATATTTTGCAACGTGAAATAATTATTTGTGAAAATAAGTTTCATATTAAAGTATTTTATATGGAGAGTAAATATGAAAAAATGCGAAGAAATAAAGTACTTTTACTTAATAATGAATACAATTAAAAATATAATCATAAAATATAAAAATCTAAAAAACTGAAATATTCGTTTGCATCAAGTGTAAGAACCATGTTAATTTAATAAAAATATGTTTATCAATGACATAAAAAAGCGCATAAATAAGTTGGGAATAATATTCGTCTCTTCTTATAACTAATAAGGAAAAAAACGAATGTGTATACTATGTTGATATTAATATTTTATCAAAATGAATCTGGGATGTTGAGCTCAGTCTCGTGATCCGTACAACTCTATGACTTTCTGCTGACCATTTCTTTAGCGGGCGGACGAATGGCATTAAAACAACAGGTTATGCGGGCAAAAAAGAAACATTGTGAATGATCATCCCCCCGCTTTAGGGGGTGAGCAAGATTACTACTAACCGCTCGCATGAGAATCTGAATGCCGAATTAGACAGACAAGTCAGACGATGTAGCAACAGCGCGTCCCTGGCGAAAACAATGCATCCGAACACAATACACATACAATGAAACGAAGACAATAACAACGAACATCGATACAAAAATTGTTGTGTTCAACTAGTTTTTCATTTGGGATTCAAATTTACAGCCGTCAGGATTTTATATGCGGCTTGTATACACATTTTTTCCGTCTCGACACATTTTATCGTTTGGAATCGAAGACGTACATAATTTATCCATCACACACATGCATCGATACAACATGCACATACGCATACTTATGTGTATATATATATATATATATATATATATATATATATATATATATATATGTATATATATATATATATTTATATACACACACAAATTAAAATTTAATAAAATTAATAAATAAGTATATATCAAGTTTGCGAAGAAAGAAAAAATAAAAAATGATATAAATTACTGACTAGTTGTCAGATGTGAAAAATGTTATACATATATATATATATATATATATATATATATATATATATATATATATATATATATATAACATATCTACCTATGAAATAAAAATAAAACACATTAAATAAATAAATAACTTATCTTACACCTGCTTCATTGCTGTCGCTGATTTAAGTGTAAAATATTATTAATAAATGACAAGTAACATTGTATTTTTTAAATAATTTGTTAAGAAATATTTCTGCATAACTTTGCACGCTCAGTTAATTAATAATAATTTGTTTGTCTCTATTTAAATATCATTCATTAATAACATCCGTATATAATTCTTTTATAGTTTTATTGAATTCTATTTCGAGTTTAGGTTACTGACTCGATATTTTTCTTAAATAAATAACAAATGAGTACGAATTTTTATACAAATATTTTAATTAGAACTTCTCATAATACCGAACCGTAATGTAATTAATTAGTTACCATTCGGTGTTCTAACATTCGATGAAAAACACGAATAATAAACAACATAACTATAAATATTAGTGCCGGGTACATCTCGTCAAAAGAATAAACAAAAATATTAATTATATTTATTCATCGATTTGCTTATTTTAATGTTACATGGGATGTCAAAATATTGTTTCTTATATATCAGTATATTGATTTAATTTTATGTCGATTTTCTCAATGTCTGAGAGACAAACATATATACATATATATATGTTAACATATATATATATATATATATATATATATATATATATATATATATATATATATATATATATATATATATATATATATATATATATATATATATATATATATATATATAACAATTGCGTTCATATTGATTTTAATTTCAAATATACTAATAACTAAGGACTTATAAATTCTGAATAATTTTTGATATGTAAAATCATAATACGAATTTAAATGTTATGAGATAATAAAATAGATACGAATAAAATAGATACGTGTATACCCGTAGTATATAGTACGCTAGACTCAGTAATAATAATCAACGCTGAATTGAATCTTTCAATCCGCTTCAAGTGATAATTTTTATTCAGAAATTATAAGAGCACATTTTTGGATGAGTTCAGAGATCAGCGTCGGCTTACATTCTTATCATAAAACAAAATAATGATACTTTGCAAATATTGTTATCAATAGTAATTTTATAATTTTCTCATTTGTTGAAATATTGGCTGAAACAGTACCAAAATTATATCGTATTATAATCATAATAATATAATCAGACAATCATATAGTAATCATAAGTGAATAACTACAAAATTATTCTCGTTACATTTTTAACGCCTTTCATATATAAATACTTTTTTATACATTAAACATTTTGATCCTTTTTATCTTTATTTTATTGAGTTATTAAATTATGAAATTATTGTTGTTTATTCTTATAGCAGTGATCTACAAACTTTTTTGATCGCGAATTGTTATGGTAGTAAAAATAAATAGTGCAGATCCGTTGATATATGTAACATTTATTTAATTGTCTATTATAAATATATGCACTTATTTATATAATAATATATAGGTATAGAATCGACATTAAAATTCAATATGATAATTTAAATTGAAATAAAAATAAATAAAGATTAAAAAAGAACGAGGTATTTTAAGTGATCGAATATTTTTTATTATATTTTAATATCTTAGATTGACATTTCCTGATACAACGAATTAAAGATGTGTTTTATTTATTGCTGGAAAATCAGAAATCATTCTCTGTAATTAATAAATACATAGTGCCGATCTTGTATATATAACTTTTGGAGACCATTATCTTTCAGTGTATGCTGCTCGTTTTCGTTTTTCACAGCAATTAATTAGATAATTTATGGTTTCAGTTTAGTTATTTTCATGATTTATCCATTCTTTTAATTCTAGTTACATACTGACATTTTGTATTTTACTCTGTTAAAAAAATATTTTTATACCGAAAATTATACATCAATGAGAATTAAAGAAAACAGTACCTTTGAATTTTTCATAATGTTTACAAAGATAATAAATTCGACATTAAATATTGGTTATATATTCATATTTTGGCAATTTATTATTATTAATATTAGTGCGATAATTAACAATTCAAACAAATATATATATATATATATATATATATATATATATATATATATAGAGAGAGAGAGAGAGAGAGAGAGATTAAATAAAAAATATATCTTAGACCTAATGTAACTAATGTAAAAAATTTAACTTGAATTATATTGAATTCATATGAAAAACAGGGTAAATTACAGCACTGAATTAAAAAAGAGAATTCTATAAGAAGAAACTGTTACATATTTTCAAATACATCGAAATTATCACTTTTCATACTGAAGTCCTTGTTTAAGTTAATGAAATGACACTAATTACATATGTGGTAACAAATATAAATATTGTTAGTATCACAAAGAATATATTTTTGTTTTCTATTTATCTCTTTAAAATATTTTTAAGTTCCGAAATGTATTTTTATTGACAATTTATTATATATTCTTTATTATAGTTCTTAGACTCTCTCTCTCTCTATATATATACATACATACATACATACATATACATATATATATATATATATATATATATATATATATATATATATATATATATATATATATATATACAGGCGCACACACACACATACAATATACAAATAGAAACCGTTTTCACCAATGGGTTCTGTATTTTAATGTACAGATTTTCATATACATTTAAAAAATACAGAATGATAAAAAATGGCGGACACTGTTTCTTAAAAATGGTAAATGAAACAAAATCCATTTGAAAAAACATGCGAAAAATAATGAAAACGATTTGAAAAATGAATTATTTTATATATCAGCTTTATTTTCATGTCCTTGGGTAAAAATATTTATTAAAGCTTCACAAGAAAGAGTAACTAACACTGTCTGTCGATCAACAAGTTCATCAGTATAGAAAATTTCATCTTTAAGGAACACTTAAAGATATTATTAACTAAAATTATTTCCTGATTTCTTGGATACAATGAGACCCTCTTTCAAAGAACGCTACCATCGAGAAACATCTGAATGGAACCCTAATTTAATTAAGTTCAAAAATATTTTTTTTTAATCTGATTGTAAAGTGTTTTAATATACACATTTATATAATTACTTTGCACAAGAAATTTCTGTTGCGAAGAATGGATACGTCATATATATATATATATATATATATATATATATATATATATATATATATATATATATATATATATATATAAAGAAACTATAAAATAGAAATATAATTTTATTGATGATTTTTATTATGAAATTTGGCAGGGTTTTATTTTATTTCACAAGAAGCGTTTAAAAATTCGAAAAAGGTCATATTGACCTGAAAGATCTATCAAGTTTCTTACATTTGATTTTACTAAAATAAACAAAAATAAAACATAAAAACCTGTCTTATTTAGAATCCTTTAAAATATATATATATATATATATATATATATATATATATATATATATATATATATAATGTTTTTTGTGTATGTATTTGAAGTTGCGATCTATTGGTTGGTTTCTGTGCACGATGTGCAAGTCTGTATAAGAACACTGTTGTGTTGAGTCGTTATAAGAGGGGTCGGGTGCGGGTCAGCGTCCGGACCTTGGTGTTTAGCGCGGTATGGTGCGGGATGGGCGGGATACGATCCCGCGTTCTGATCGTTGTCGTAGCAAGCGCACCAGCTAAAGGAATCACTCAATGTGTTATCTTCGACGAGTCGTGACACCATGAAGACCTTCGCTGCAACCGTGTTGTTAATTGAGTGTGTGATCGTTTCGCTTTATCCGTCTACGATCGGTAAGTTTGAAGAGATGTTTTGTTTACTCCAAATTATATATATATATATATATATATATATATATATATATATATATATATATATATATATATATATATTATAAAAAGTCTTCGACAATTCACTTATTATTTATTCGCAAAAACTGAACTAATTTCTGTCACAACAATGTCATAATACTATTTATTTGAAAACTATAATGGAATCGTATTAGACACTTATAATATAATAGAGAAGTATTCTAAAACCCCCCATAAAAACTTGATCGACAAATAGGAGTACAATTTAAAAAAATATTTAAAAGGTACAAAAAAGCTCGTTTTATAAAAAAAATATTTAAACAATTACAAAAACTATTTGAACTTACGCTCTAAAGATCATAACGTTAACATCGAAATGTACATAAGATAATCAAAATATCATCATACTTATTTTTAATAACATATTAAGTATTATTTTGTACAGACAAATCACAATGGAGCATTTGATATATTAAACCAAAGTATTAATTATTTGGAATTTCGATTGTATGCACATTCACATATACAGCATTTATTTTAGTATAATTTATGTTAATGAACTAAATGTTTATTATCATCATTATTACCTACTACCTTATTAATTAAGAAAATTGTGATTAGTATTATTGTTTAAATAGAAATAACAGAAAACGAATATATATACATATATATATATATATATATATATATATATATATATATATATATATATGTATGTATGTACTATGTATTGTCACCGAATAACGAAAAACTTAAATATATTAATTTGATCTAAATAAGCTTTTTGTTTTAAAAGTTCATTCATTTTATTCAGAAATGTTTCATTAAATACTAAGAAAATCTAAATTAACTTCTTTTCTAGGTATACATACTTCTAAACCTGATTAGATTTCGTAGAAATCTTTAAATCAATTTGAATTAAGCTGGCATGTACGTTCGTAGAATTATTTTTTTAACTTTTCATTTTTATTTTATTAAATTTTTGTGTTTGAAACGTATAGTTACGTTTTATTTTAAAAGTTACGAGATAAATTCACCTGTTGATGCAAATAACTACCGTTTTAAGATTTCAATCTTATTTTCACTTATTTTTTTATAAGAAATTGAATCGAAATTGATCATTTAATGTCTTTTATACTTATAAAATTATAAAAAGACCTTAGTGTTCAAACATGTATTCTGAGAATTATAACTATTTAAATTTAAAACTTATCAAATTTTATTGATACTAAATAATGTAAGAGTGGTTTTAAATCTAATCCATTTTTCGGAATTGGCCTATAATGTATTATATTATATGTATTTAGAATTTTATTTTCAAATTATATAAATATTATACAAAATGTACAAATCGAAAGAGTTCTGTATATATATATATATATATATATATATATATATATATATATATATATATATATATATATATATTCGAATCGGGTATCCTGAGGACGGATATAACTATTTCATTTCTACAGCAAACAAATTTCCACATAAGATTTTGTTTATGCACATTTCCATACATTTACTTTTAGAACGAATTAATTTCTGGAATATGCTGACTAAATTTAAGCTCTTATAAAATCTTAATTTTATATCTAATTGATTTTTATCACCAATTTTAGAATAGTAAAAATTTTGCTGTCCTGCGAATCTTCAAATATAAATTTTTCTAAATTAAGTATAAAATATGTTTAAATATTAAATCATATGCTAATATGTTTATTAATTTTTAATTTTATATTTATCTATTATATAATACATGTATTACTTCCTTGCATAATTTACAATTAATTAATTGCGGAATTTATATATAAAAAGGTAATATCTAAATAAAATATACCTGTTACTGATAAATATAACAAGGAAATATAATCGGGTCCGCAGCATTTGCTATTGTATATATATATATATATATATATATATATATATATATATATATATATATATATATATATATATATACATACAATAAAGGTAAAAAATAGTAAAATAAAATTATAAACCTAAAACAGGTTAACTGAAACTAAATATTTTTGCTTATTTTTTTTTAATTGAAAAAGAATAAATTTTATTGATATTGGCATTTTTGTTTTTATGTAGTTCAATAATTTGTACAGATATACTGAAATAAATAAGAAAAGATTGACTTTTAACCGAGAAAAAGAAAATTGAAAATATAAGAAAATAAATTTATAATGTGTATAAGTATATTTTGTCACAATGGTTAAATTCCTCTCACAAATGAATTAATATCCTAAACACTAATATTTTTTGTAAAATAATCTAATACTTATTATTTATATTGTAATTATACTCAAAACGCAAGCACAGGAAACTAAACAGTTTAATTTATATAGCTACACAAAAAAAATAATTTTAATTTTTTATATATTTATTTTGTTAATATATATATATATATATATATATATATATATATATATATATATAGTTTGATTCAACTTAGGCTTCCACAAGAAGTATTAAAAAAATATGTTATCCCTCATTTAGTATTTTAGTTAAATTGTATTTTAGTATTGAATTGAACTAAAATACTAAATAAAAATAACATGAGATTTCTTAAACACTACTGCGCCTCTTTTAATAATTCCATGTGGAAGCCTAAATTGATTCACCCCCTATATATATATATATATATATATATATATATATATATATATATATATATAATTTTATTTACTAGAATCTTACAAAATATATTTTAGGTATATAAGATTTTATTCTGAGGATAATAACATTACTTATTGTTATATTAATAGTTAACAAATCAATAATTTAAAGTAGAAAAGCAGATGAATATATTTAAAATATGAATATTTTACCGTGCCATAATTGCCTTGCAGTTTTTATATATTATTAAACAAATATTTTCATAAAATATTTTTGTTAAGTAAAAAAATATGACAAAAATCTAATTTGGTTACATATTTTCTGAAATAAATTAGATATTTTAAAAGACTGGCAACTTGAAGCCTATATTTCATTTAAAGAATGTCACATTCATATCAAAATAATTTTAAATTAATGTCGGAATTTAAAAATACAATTTTAACTATAAATAACTACATGTTAATGGAAATAAATAATTATTATTTTTTTCTGAAAAGTCACTTAAGATTAAATTACATACCAACATAGATTAATTATTATCAATGCATATATATATATATATATATATATATATATATATATATATATATATATATATATATATATATAATCAAATATATTTTCAAATTTATGTGATTTCGTGATTTTCAAAAATTCAAGATGTAATATACGGAAAGTAAAATGGTTTCGACTTTATTAAAAAAAATAATTAGAGAATACTGAAAGCTTTTTATTGCACTTAAGGTTACAAAATTATTCTTAATTAATTTATTGATGATAGATGTTATTTCACTTTAATGTACTGTTAATAATTGAATGGAAACCTAAAACTAGAGAGAATCAAACTTTAAAAAGTTCACATTATTCCTTCTGTATATTAATTCAATTACTTTTTTTTTAATTATGTGTGTATGTAATTTATGTATGTATAAAAAGTGGAATAACTGTATTAAAACGAACTTAACGTTAATTTTAATAAAATGTCTGTAAATTATTGTTAAATGTTTACTTTGATTTTATTATTAATTTTATTTAAATATTTAATTTAATATGAAACGTCAAATACAGTTAGATTATTTCAATGATTGAAACTTTTCCACACAATGTCTCGCGATAATAAAAACTAAAAAATCATATGTAATAATGAGGATAGTTAGTTAAATATTTCGAATAATAATATAATTATTTACGAGACACGGTGCTGCCTTTTGTTCTATACGATCGAGAAAAGTAAGTTAATGTATGCCGCTTTGATTACATTGAGCGAGAAGTTGCACATCCAATGTCACCAACTTGGTCTAAAATACCACGGTTAGTGATGTTAAATATTAAACTGGTGTATGTTACAGAGGTAATACACTTTTGCACAATACACGTTTCAATGTTTTATAGACCGAGAGGGCATTTAATGTGTTAAAAATATTCATTTTCAAATTAAACAACTTCAGTTTCAGTCTTGAATTAATGCTTTCTGAAATTAGACTTAAAAATAATTTTAGACTTAAATATTTTCAATTTGGAAACAAATACTAAATGTTTGATAAACTAAGATAATTTTTTAAGCCTTAAAATTATATATATATATATAAATATGAGTATACATATAATTAAATTACGTGGTTATTTTACAATATCTTAACAAAAATATTTTTATTTGCTTCAAATATCTTAAAATATTTATCAACTCAGTTAAAAATTAATGAATTTATAGAGATATTGAAAGAGAAAAATATTTGTAAATATTAACAAAAAAGATTGATGAAGTAAACATTTTTGATTTCTCTCTCTCTCTCTCTCTCTCTCTCTCTATATATATATATATATATATATATATATATATATATATATATAGTTATAAAGAAAATTTCATAACGGTCAAAAATGTTCGTTTTCATTTAAAAATGAAACAAATGGCATTAAACAATCGTATTCATTTCTTTTATTGTTAATAATAATATAGTGTTTATTTTGAAATTACATATTTTGTATATCATGTTAATACTTCTTAAATATTCACTTTTATTTATAAATTTATATAATTTTGTACGCACTCATAATACAGTGCTGACAATGTCACTAAATTAGCATTCACAAATGAATTTTTTTCATCTTACAAAAGTACAGAAAAAAATCTAGTAAAAAATGTTACATAAATCATTACTGATCAATCTGGAAATGATGGCATCGCCATATAAATGGCCATAAGTAATAATAAAAAATTATCAATAATAATTTATTGATCAGTATTGACCGGAAAAGTTTTTTGTGCTTTCTGGGATGGAAACAGAATTCAATTGTATACACTGTTACATTTTTGCGAGTTTTGAGAATAAATTATTTGAAACAAAACAAGGAAATAAAAGTGCAATTAGAATAAATCTTTTTTTTATTTCATACGATTAATTTTATTTCAGCGCAACGTATAACAACGATACAGTTAGATGGAACGCAGTATTTTGTCAGTCGAATGAATCCCTATTCTCCAGAACTTAACTACTTCCTTGCATACCAATATTGTCGTTCACTTGGATTGCAATTAATTTCATTTGAAACACGCGAAAAAGCTGATTCTGTCGCTCAATATTTATCGAATGCGGGTAAGTGTTTTAAAATAAAATATATGTAAATACACAGGAAATATAAATCCTTACTTAATATTTATGAATTCATCAAGCTGTGTTATTTATTGCATTGATGAATTCAAAAAGCAATTCTTTTCTTCTGTTAGTCGATAATTAAGTTTACAAATTTATTTTATGTTTCGTGAATTTATGAGCTATATAATCAATCAGACAATTTTAAAACAAGAAACTATAGTAAGATTATTTAAATAAAAATAGTTTCTATAATAAAAAAGCGGATGCAAGAAATCAATTCAGGTTTAAAATACGCGATTGCTAATTTAAAAAGGCATTATTTCTGATGTCACCGGTTGACTATTTATAAAAATACCGTTAAGAAGAGAGTGAACGTATATTATGCAAAACCCGTTAATTTATTAATCATTATTGAAGGTCAATGCTACTCGATTCTAAAAAAAAGAAGAAAAAAGCTGATTTATTTTGTTGTCATTTAAAAACGAATTCTTTCAACTTTTTTTTTGTTAATGTCGTTGAACTTTTTATTTTTAGCAGCTTTTTTTTGTATAACGTTTAACAAATTGAATATTGACTAAAAGTAAATATATCGTTTAAACATTTGCAAAGATGAACATCTGCTCTGTTTATTGGTTAAATATATTTTTTAAATATTAATGACCTTCAAGTCTATTTCTATTTGTTGTAGATTAATAGTTAAGCAAACCGGTTAATAATAAATAATAGATCACCAATGTCTGAAGAGTTCGAACCTGCACCAAGAGGATATATTAAACTCTAGTTTTGAAATGTCCTCAATTATATGTTGAAATTTATGTTTACGAACGACACACTCTTTATAAAAATATTTTTCAAATTATCCATACGTTTTATTATTTTTTTTCGACAGTATTCTTGTTTTTTGAACAAATAATACAAATGCAAAAATAATAAAATATTTTTTTTTATAAAAAATTAAGTATTTTAAATATCGAATTTGATTTATTTGCGAGTACGCCAAACATTTCATACATAATAAATAAGATTTTATTTACAAATCACAATTAAATCAATCTGACAAACCAGTCTTGAGGAAAAATTAAAAAAGATAAATAATCATTTATTACATTAAGAGTTTTAAATGCTTAATTATGATTTAAATCACACACAATTAAATCGTATATATATATATATATATATATATATATATATATATATATATATGATTTTCTCAATTTACAGGGTACATGAATTACCGATTCTGGACTTCGGGAAATAGACTTGGCACAAACATGTATATATGGCAAAGCACCGGATTACCGTTTAATGCAACTTTCAATTATATGAAAAAGGAAACAACAACAGCACAAGATGTTCTGACTAGTCCACAACGATCCTCAAGAAATACGTAAGACTAACTTATTATGTATATGTATATATATATATATATTATATATTACAAAATTATTTAATAAATATTTAAAATAAGTAATTAATATGTTATACAATATTCAATGTAAATTTTATATTTTAAAAAAGAATCCGTATAATTTTAAAAATAATATTTTGAATTAATAAGTAATTCATATTACAATTTCGTAACTGCATATATTAAATGTAAAAAAATCAATAATAAATGTGAACAATGGATGAAACCACAAACACATTTATATGCGGTTTATAACTTATACGTCTTTTTAATGAAAATACTCCATTCGAATTCGTAATCAATATTTTATAAGTATAATTTCTAGAATGATCTGCAATTACGTGAAATTTATTTTGATTTTTTTTAATGAGTTGGCGATATAGAATTAATATACATTTTTTTTTTGTCTGGACATAAATGATGTCATCTTTTATTTAAATAACAATATTGCATGATCAAAAAGTACTACCTGTTTTTTATATTATAATAATATTAAATAACTTATTATAAAATATGAAAGAATTTATGTATGCACTTTTTTTACAATAGCGATTTTATTTAAATATACAATTATCCGATTAAATACTAAAAAGGTCCGATTAAATACTTAAATACTAAATAACATTTTATGAAAAAAAGACAAATTGAAATTTATAATTGTAAAACATGCATTAATTCAATTTTACAAACCATATTGAAAATATCTGTATATTGATTTTAATTATTTGAGTTTGATTACTCGATTAAAATATGCTTCAAATTGACCAAATTATAGGAATTAAATTTATATTTTTGACAATGTCTAATTCACACTTAAATTAGATGAAAAAAAATAAGTGTTTAGTTTCGATTTAAAATTTTGATATTAAGCTAGTAATTATAGATAAAAATATTGATTAAATCCCCAGATTGAGAAGACTGCTAATGGTTTTAAAAGACAAACAGTTTATTTGTATTTTTTTTTTAGTTTTGTGCTAAACAGTAATATATTTGAATTAAAGTAATTTCGTCCTCTATTTCTGAAATTTTTATAAGTTTTGGTTCTATAATTTTACTGTTCTTAGTCACTACTTGATGTAGTTTTACTATTATTTGTAAAAATACAAATAAAGAAAATGTAAGAAAGGCGTATTTTATTTTTTCCAATTTGAAGATATTAGCATTTAAATTTACAATTGCTATTGGTGGCAATATATTATATACAAGACAATAATATTTGTTTAATTTGTCATTAAATTTTGTAAATAAAAATATTTCTATTACAAATGTGTAAAATATTAAAATCATATATAAATATACATACTTCGTATTATATATATATATATATATATATATATATATATATATATATATATATACATATGTATATGTATGTATATATATATATATATATATATATATACATATGTATATGTATGTATATATATATATATATATTCTGAAGATGCTGAAATTTTGTTTGAATTTTTCAGTGACGATCACAAATGCGTCGCAATGGCCGCACCGATATTCCAGTGGGAAGCTAGTGACTGTCTAGACGTCAAGGATTTCATTTGCGAACAGACACGATGTTATTATTATAATTACGGTTCTATTCCGGTATCGTCGGCGCAGGGGTAAGCGCAAGGTGAGCCCAACCCGGGCGCAATTTGTCTGTTGCATGGATTCAAAATCGATCGACTACAACAATTCGATCGCATAGAGTAATATTGCACGTACAATTTGCGCATGTTATTAGAAAAAAATATATATGCAAAGTTGTAGAAGGAGTAGTGTATGGGCACAATGGTGATATATTGGCCAAAAATAAAAACCACAAAAAATTCACTTTTATCAATACTTCATTTTTCTTATATGATTTTCGTAGGATGTAAAAAATAAGATAATATTATCTACTACGACCGTGATATATGTTGCTTGCACTCTTGAAATTTTGGATATTTTTTATAAGACTGGAGTAAATAGCAATGTAGTTTTTCTTAGTTTATCTACCAAGAAAATAAATAATTGTTTTAATTTTAATTATTTTATATATATATATATATATATATATATATATATATATATATATATATATATACCCGTCCCTCGATTTACGCGGATTAATCGTTCCATGCAGTTTTTACGCGAAAGAAAACCGAACAAATGGAGTCCGCCAGTATGAAAAAATAATAATAAAGAAAAAATATAATATTAGTTACTTGTATTTACTTGCCTAGTACATGTTATCTTTGAATCCTAGTGATGATTCGCTTCAAACATTCGACGTAAGACTAATGTGATCACAAAGTAATACGCGGTAACATACTACAAATCAAAAAAGATCAGAATGATGTAATTAGCACAGTTAAGTAAGAACTGACGTCTCATTGATATGTAGTAAATTGATTAAAGATTGTAGAAAAATATATTTTCTAACCGGGTAAAATGAGATCACGTAAATTGATATCGCCTAAACAGAGGGATTATTTACCGCGTATAAAAAGCACCACGTAAATCGAGGGACGAACGTATATAATTTTAAAAAAATATTTATCAGAATTTATATTCGAGAATTTTCTCATCTTCCTAATTGAAAGTAAATAATTATTTATAATAAGTAATTTGTAAAACAATATTTATTAATAATTATTATAAACAGGTAGATTATTTTGTACCTAAAAACATTTTTATATAGTTATGAAAAATTTGTAAAATTTCTTATTAATTACATCCATTCCTTGGTGTTTGCTTGTACTGTAATATAAAAGTTTATAAAATTTCTTTACTTGCTTTATATAGATATATCAATGATAGATTCTTATTATGAGTATAAATATAATTATATATATATATATATATACATATATATATATACATATATACATAATATATATATATATATATATATATATATATATATATATATATATATATATATATCAAAGACATAAATGCATTATATACATGTGTATGTGCGTGTGAATGTATGATTAAATTTTAGATAAATAAATCGTAGTGTTATTCTGTTAAGATTGGATCATTTTTAAAAGAATTATTAGTAAAGACTCAAGTATGTCTAAAATAGATAAATCATTCTTTAAACCTGTGCAATTTTTAAATATACTGAAAACAAAATAATGAAGTAAATTGATCATTTTTCATAATAAATAGATGAGTATAGTAATTAAATGCATGTGTGAATTCATTATTAACATATTGCGTACCGGTTAATTTTCAAAAAACAACTTAAATTCAATCGACGTAAATCAAGGTACGACTGTAACATATTACAGCTATGTAAAAAAATTCTTTGAAACAGTCATTCAATGATTTACCTCTTTTAAATAAAGAATATTTGTCTGCAAACGAGATTTCTCGTTTCCAGTACGCAATGTGTTAATGAAAGTCACGACACTTTTATGAAAATACGCATGTTTCATTTTTTTTCTATTTAAAATGCACTTTTTAGTTTACATTATTTATTTTGAACATATTTCATTTTTTTCTCTCCATATACATTATATGTGTAGTTTATCTATTATCATCAAAAGTTTAAACGTCGAAAAAATTTAATTTAAAAAAATATATAATAAAAAGGTATTCAAAAATATATTATATATAAAGATATTATATATATATATAAATGAAAACATTTATATTTTTTTAGAAAACCCCTCACACAAACAACACTCCGTCCATTTTATAGTACGAGCAGCATACCACAAAACGATACTGTTGACGCACAAACTGATATGGATAACTCAGAAAATCAAATCTCTGAAGAACCACATCCAGCAACTGTCGGCCCTTACAATAATGATGGTAATCAGTACATGGCTGAAATGCAAGCAGATGAATCTCACTATGATAATCATGAAGATAGCGAATACGCGTCAACTATCGATCCTATGCAGCTCTAACTATAATTTTATATTTCAATGTACTTTTCGTAATATATATATATATATATATATATATATATATATATATATATATATATATATATATATGTATGTGTGTGTATGTATGTAAAAGTACATACATATTTTACAACTGTATCGATAATTTTGACACTTAGAATATAAGTTTTTTATAAATAAATTTACATCAAATTGTACTTATAATTATTTCATCCTATTTACAGTGTTAAAAAATATGCAATGTCTACAGAAAATCATTACTAACCACAATTTTTTCCGCATTTACACGCACAAAATATTAGAAATATCGGTCCTGTAGAATCAAAAAGAAAGTTTATTTAAATAAAAACACATACATTTTTACATTGATGTACTTTTATTAATTTATATAAAAATAAATTGTTAAACTACTTAGTTTCGAAGTGAATATAATGAACAATTATCATACACTTATACATATTAAATATACATTCGTACTTTTACTCAACCATTGTATTGAAACCAAAAGGCATAACGTTATACAGACTATTATGAAGTCTTATATATTTTTCCGTAAAATTTAATATAACAATAAAATATTACTTAATCTTAAGATAAAAAAGTAATTTGTTTTCTTATCGATAAAAGTATCTTGTTTTCTTTCGGTATATTTTTATTCCACTTATAGAAATCAGTTGACGCTAATTGTCGAATGGATTTATGTAATTTTATATATTTTTTCGATTCAAGAAATGTTATAATCGTAAAAGATGATAACTTTTTAAAAAGGCGTTATTGGTGCCGATTAACGCGTAAATGACAAATCAATTTTTTTTAAGTATTTTCTCTTATATTTTATAAATTAAATGAGGATATGCTATACTTGAGATGACACGTTTTTACAAAACATACATGTCATTTTACAATAAGTTCCTGGGTATCAGATCATTATTCGTAATAACAATTAAATTAGTTGAATCGATTTAATAACTTCACAATAAATAAATATATTTTTGAAGTAATACTAGATTTTTAAAGATAATATAATTATTAATCTTTAGAAAATCATGCTGCCTGACATTGACATAAAATATTCATTGCACGTTTTTTGTTAACTGAGGTAATAACAAAAAAGGGATAAATCATTAATTAATGATAAGTTAAATGCCAACTCTTTTATTCCTATCGATAAATTAAATAAGATTCAAATGATTTTAAAATCTCCCAACTATTTAAAATGTATTAAGAAAGAAGATAACTCTGACGAAATTAAATAATTCATTTTTAAATTTAAAGTACAATTTAAAGAGAAGAACTTCTTCACCTGTTTATTGTAGTTTTTTAATTATTGACTTGCCTAAGATTAAATTAATGAATATTTTTTTTAAACTGTTCTTGATTTTTATGAAAAGTATATTACCTTAAATATGGTAAATATTTTTGCGATATTTGTATTACAGCTGGTTTGTTACTATGAATCTATTACATAACACATTTGGAAAAAGAGTAACACTTTAAAATTGATTTTTAACTCACTAACCTCTAAATATGTGTGATAAATCGTTGCTACATTCAACGGAAACAATGGAACTGAGTGTTAAAACTGTTAGCGCGAGTATTTATGGGTACCCATAATGAAGTAACTAGATTTTGATTCGAGTTCATACATAGGTATATGCACTCTTTATATGTGGGTATATGCATCAACTTTGTGTGTATGTATGTATATATATATATATATATATATATATATATATAATGTGTGTATATGTATGTATGTATATATATATATATATATATATATATATATATACACATTAAAATAAAAATATTCTATCAGTAAAACTGATGGTCATGAAAAAATTTTGTTGGATTATAAAAATAAAATTCTTATAAATGTAAATAACATATATAAACAATAACAAAATCTAATAATGTAACGTATACACAATACAAGATCTATCTGTCTAAATATAAAATAAGTTATGTAAAATTTCACTAAAAGGAAAAAATGTGTAGATTTTGTATTAAATTATTATTAACGATGACACCCAAAGTTAGATGAAATATTCACAAAGAATTATTACATTGCTATGATAATAACTACAATAAAATGTGTGACTTTATAAAAGAACTACTTTCATAAATGTAGATGTTTCATTCTTGAAATTTGTCGAATGCTTTTTTTGCCTGTATTTCGGTGTAATAATTAACAAAATCATTTGATCAATGTACATTAGGCCTCTTGCACTTATTTTTTTGTTAAAAAGAAAATTCTTAAAATGAAATGATGTTTTAAATATTGTATTAAAGATATTAGTCTAAAGAAGGGTAAATTCAAGAGGTTACAGTTAGTTATTGGGGTTTTAGGGCGCTTGGGGGTTTTAGGAGATAAGAGGTTACAGTTTACATACATACATACATATATATATATATGTACATATAACATACCTTTTTTAGATTATATTTTAATTAAATAAATATTAAAAAACATCTAACTGAAATAATATTTTATTTATAACATATTCATACATATCATTTAAATAAAATTCAAATTTCAAACATTACCATAAGAGAGAATGTATTTTAACAGCAACTGATGCTTCATTCGATGTATTTATTAAATTCACTTAAATATATGTGGATAATGTGGAAATACTGCATATAAAATTAACAATGAGTTTTTCTTAAGAAATTTAGCAGTAAATATAAAAGTTTTTGAAAATTTAGTATTTATACATTTCAAAAAACACATTTGATCTAGCCACCTTTTTTTAGACATATATATATATATATATATATATATATATATATATATAAACAATATTTTCAAAATATTAGAAATTATAAAACAATCTTAACTGCATAAGGATCTATAGTCAAGACACTAAAAACTCACTTCTACTTAAATTGAAAAGAGGGAAATGTATTTCCAAATAAAATGTGTTCTTTTTCATATACATACAATTTTTAGTTAAATGAACAAATTAAATAGAATATTGTACAAGAAAATTTGATCTGAATTTAAGACAGACTATTCAATTTCAATTAAATTTTAAAATGTAATTATTTGATATATTTTAATAGATATTTTTACACATACACTCACATAAATACACGCTTGAATAGTAATTTTTTCATAAAACTCTTATAAATAGAGTATTATGGAACTTAAAGTGATTAAAATTAAATATTATAATTATTTTATTAATTTATAATTATTTTTTTTACATGATACACGAATTTTAAATTACTTATATATGTATATATAATTTCACTATATGTTGATGTAATCTATATTTTATTAAAAAAAAGCAACTACAAAATATAAGTCTTTAAGATTTCCTTGGAATTTCTTATAAAATGACTAAAAAAACAGTTTTTTAATAACATATATAATTAAGAACAAAAATTCAATTTAATCAGTGTGAAAGACATTTAATATTAAATACTAAAATATATACATGTAAACAGAAAACATTTAAAGCTTTAATTGACACATATTAAATAGTACATACATGTAAGAATGTATGCATCAATGAATAAACTTTTGAAATTGCTTTGATTGTACACAAAGCTATATATGTATATATACAACTACACATTTTACAACCTAATTGTATGATGTGCATAAAATTTAAATATTAATAAAAACATGTAACTATGTTCTCTATTTGTCAAAGATAGAAAATAAATTAAAAACTTATAAAATCAATTTTATCAACATTAAGTTTCGGATAGGGGACCGAAATCACTGTAAACATTCCAAATAATTATGAAATATATATGGAGATCGACCCTAAGGCACATCTTGCGTGTATAATATAGCAAAAAATAAATACACATTTAAAATTGAATACGCATTCCATTCACCTGAAGATTGATATCCTTTTAATATTTTATTGACAGACAGCCAACAAATTTGATATATACAGTCAATTGGTGCATACGTTGCTATATTCATATATCATGCAAAATTTGCATTTATACATGAAACTCAATAATTTTGAAATTAAACTTATAATTTTGAAATTAAACTTATAATTTTACTGTAAAATTGATGGAATATTTCTATATCATTGTGTTTTTATAGCATTTCACTCCTATATAACTGTTAGCAGCAAAAATCAGATTAATAGGCATTCAGTCAATTAAGTATTAATTAAAAAGTATTTAATAAATTCATATGAGTGTTCTTTATTAAATTTTGCCTAGATTCACAGGTTTATCACAAAAATATGTTTATGTAAAAATTATGCAATTAAAAACTAGTTGAAAAAAAAACAATGAAAGCATTTGACAAAATAGAGAAACAATTATAATTTGAAAATTGGAAATTGGCCCTTTGTTAGATGATTTTTTTTCTAAAATTAGGTAAAATATTGTTTTTACTAATTTTTTAGATCCATTATGATAATTTTATTTTAACATTTACATAAGACTCATCTCATTTTTATGAGAACTAAAGGCTGAAATGTTTATAACAATGCTTTAGTAGTCTCTAAATTTAAAGGGCTTGGTTGTGGGGTTTTCTTTAACAGTGACTTATTAAAATTACATATTGATCCCAATAAGGCAGATCTATCAGTATCAGTTTTAATTTGAGTAATATCATTTTGTATTTTTAAATCAGATATAGGTGGTGCTGGTGGTGCTGGAGGTGGTGGGGGTGGTAAAATATCTGTACCTAAAAATATATAATTGTGCTTAATTTAAAATACTAAAATAGTTAAACAAAATAAAAAAGAATAAAATGTAAAAAAATAAGAACAATTTAAATTTTTATAATAAATCAAATTAAAATAAATATAAGGATAAAAACTCTAACAAATCAATAACAAAAAAAATTCTTACCTGAAGATGGTGGTGTAATTGTACCAATTGAATTAAATGTACTCGCACTGTTTACACTTTCCGACCTTTCAGGTGATATTCCATTTACAGTTAATTGTTCTTTACTTAGATTCTCCTTTCCTTGCTGATCTCTTTGTTTCTGTTCTTGCTTCTTTAATATACAAAACATGTGAAAAATAACAAAATAAAATACATATACAACAGTAAGAAAAATTTCAAAATTATTACCGCTCTTTGTCTTCGTTTCTTTTTTTCTTCTTCAGAACTCATCATTTCTTGAACTCTTGCAATCTTTTTTTGGCTCCTAACAAGTTTCTGTTCATCTTTAAGTCGTTCTTCTATTTTCAAACATGCAACCTTTAACTGTTCTTTTGTATTAGTTGATAGTTTAAAGTGTGACTTTTCAGTAACAGCATTAGCTCGTTCATCAATGGTAAAAAACTGATGAGAAATTAATGCTTGTAATGTTGGAAGACCGGTTTTACAAGCTTCACTTGATAGAATTGATTCAAGCACAGATTCTAAAAAAAAGAATATGTTTATAAAGGCAGTTATTATACTGATACTTTTACTCACTTAATAAAGATGGTGTATCTGAAGGATATGAATCACATACAGACTCATGTAATGGTCTTCCATATGCCATTTCAAATAGCAAGTGTCCAAAACTATAAACATCTATTGCTTCAAGTGATGATATTTTTTTATGTTGTACAAAATATGGCCGGTAGAAAGAAGGTACACCAATTATTCCATTCTCAATATCTGTTAATTTCACACGATCATCTTGAATAATAATGTTTCCAGAGTGTAGATGACCTTTACAACATAATTCAATATGTAGGTGGACATTCATTAGATGAAAATTAAATGTATACAATACTAACCGTATGGTACATGTTTTTCTTGTAAAAAAAGAAGTGCCTCCAGTATCTGTTTTCCATACAATGCAATTCGTGGTGCTGTTAATGGTTTATGTCCACGAGGATTACCATATTTTTTTAAAAAAGACTGACGTGGTTTAGCTCCACACAAAATATCACGCAATGAACCAACTTTATCGGCTTGTCGCACAGTCAAGCCTCCAGTTTCCGTACAGAGACACAATTCCAGTGGATATATATGTGGGTGCTTAGAAAAAAAAAGGATGAATTTCAAATTTGACATATAATATTTAAACATACCTTTAGCTGATTCAGACTTTTAAAGAATGAAGTAAAATCTTTTTCATCTAAATATTTATCTGGTCCATATTCCATCCAACTAGCAAATAATTCATCTTTGGCATTTGCACGATTACGGACATGAAAATAATGTTTTCTTAAACGCCATCCTATATCACTCAATGGTCCTACTACTTCCCAACCAACTTCTCCTCTTAAAGCTAATGATACATTTTGTAATGCGATTTCTAAAATATGTGGATATAAGTAAATTTTTATAATTTATCGCAATCTAGAATATATTTTTACCATGAAATGGTGTTGAATAATTATCTGGATCAACGAATTTTTTCGTCGAAAGAGATGATGCAAGTATCGGATTCATTAGGATAAAATTTAAGAAATTTTGTAATGCAACTGTTCTTTCCGATATGAATTCTCGACTCATGTTACCAATAAGTTTCTTTGGAGGCATTGGCATTTGAAGTCCTGATGACTGAAGGCTTTTATGTAAACAAACGAAGTCATTGTACCTTCTAGAAACACGCCAAGAATTGTCCCGAATTGGTCCTCGTTGTACACGTATCACGTATTCCTGTGCAAAAAACCGAAATCATACGAATTAAAAAATATATACCGGTGAGATAAAACGAAATATTGGAAACATGGGAGAGAAAAAAAGACAGAATGTCAAATAGGAGGTGGAGCAACACAACTGAAAATACACGCCCAAGCGTCAAAACGTCAACCAAAACTTAACCTACCGTGTGACCGTTTATATTCTGCGAGCTTTCGATGACACACTTCAATGATTCTGTATCATCTAGTGTGACTTTTTCAGCTATTTTTTGTTCGAATATAGCCATTGAATCGTGAACGTGTACATTACCAAATCGCTGAATTCATTGATGAGTGCATCCAATCGAAACGAACGCTCCAACTCTGCCATATTGTGACGAAACTAGACATGTGATCCACATAAACGGTACCTAATTGAGAGGCAAAATTTTGTATTTAAGAACGTATTCATGTATATAAATATTGTATTCAAACTGTTTATAATCAAAAGTATTTTGAATCGATTTCGAAAATAAAACCAAACAGTTTTTTGTTGATATGGAGACAAATGATTCAACTCCCTTAAAATTATTTGTCAAAGATTTGAAACGCGCTGTTAAATGTGATGACAGTAATGCATGGGAACTTCAATTAATGCATGTCATTAATAACAAACATTACTGTAAGACGGTTAAATTTAATTCAGTTTGGATTCAGGGCACAATTGAACAAAATACTCTTAATGATATATTAATTGTTAATGATAACACTGGGCGGGTAAAATTGTCAAATTGCAAACAATCAATTGGACCAGACGATTCTAGTTGGATGTCACCAGGTCGGTAAGAGAGAATTCAACACTTTTAGTGGATGTAGTGTTTCTATTTCAACTTCAATGTTTTCATCTAATGTATATGCATAAATTAAACTAGTTTGAAATTTAATATATTTCCAAACAATATTTCCATTTTAAATCACTAGTATTTTTACATTAGAAAAATTAAAGGCGATATAAAATGTATTTTAATATCGCGACTGTGTAGTAATCAACTTTTTAATATTTTTTTCGCATTTAAAATCAATATGTTTCATTATTGCAATTTATATTTATACATTTTATAGATAAAAATCTATTTTTATGCAAAAAACGAAATGAAAAGTGAATATACAAGTCAGTTCATTTCTAAATTCGTATTATTATTATAAATTAAGACGGATTTTGTATCTTTTTTTCGTTTTTACTTTAAAAAAGCCAATTATAAGCAAATAAGAAATATATTACATTTATACTTTTATATTGAATTCAAAATGGTATTAGCAATTGTTTATTAATAAATTATTCGTTCATATATTATACATTTTCCAGGTGTTACGTTTCGGTTCTTTTTTATTATTTTCGATTGTTACTTTTTAATGCGCATGTCGATGACGATACCATCTTCAGAGCGCTAAGATACAGAAAATTTAAAATTTTCTGTACCTTGGCGAAAATTGTTTGTGATTTGAGGGGTAAAAAATAATTAATTTGAATGTGAATATATTTGTATAATTGCATGTAATAGATTAATTCTGGATGAGTATTATAAGATTAAATTCTTAAGTAAAACAACAAAATTTAAAAATAAAAACTGTTAAATATTTATTTCATACAAAATAAAATCAATCCAATAAAAAAAGTTGTAAATTGTATTATTTCATTCATTAGGTATTTTTCTTTTGAAAATTTCACCTTATCTGGCTTTAAGTTAATTGAATAATAATTTTTTAATGCATTTCAGCTTTAAAACCTTATTGTTCTGTTGTGGGTCAGCTTATTGATATAAAAGGTGTACCTGAAATTTCGGCGACTATTTTAACACCAGTAGGTGATGATCTATCATCAAAGGATGTGTGTGAATCAATGTGGCCACTTGAAGTTGAAGAGCTAAAACGCATCCTAGTTAATGCAGTGCGACCTAAGCTATCAGAATAAAATTATGTACAGTTTAATGAAAACATTACTAAAATATTTTATTTTTATATTTGATAATTGTTAAAAATATCATAAGTATTCAGTTACATCCTCTAAAATAACAATGTGAGCAATATGTAGATAATATAAATTTATGCACATATTCTTATTAATAATGTGTATGAGTAAATATATATATGTATACACACTACACACATGCATATATTTTTGTATTTTGTATATAAATTTTTCATCACTTATATTTTTTAAAAAGAAACAAGTAGAATAGTAAACTTGTACAAGAAAAATATTTAAAATTGATTGAAACTCAAAATTTGGCACAGTGTTTTTAAACATATGTTGTATTTGTTTTGATTTTAATTACTTGTTTAAATTATACAGAAAAAATATTTATTTTGAGAAAGTATGTATTAAAAAAATGTTAATATTATCATATAGAGAAAATAATAAAACAAGCATTCAATAAAAAATAAAAATAATAATTTTAATAATCAAAATTGATTTATATACAATATATACAAAAACTGCAAATATTAACAGTTACTAAAAGATACACTTAGGTTCATTAAACATTTACAATTTTTGAATGTGATTTTAGTCTAAAAAAATATTTTTAATTAGTTTTTTTTATAAAATCTGTAATGTTTTATATTGTATATTAAAAAGATATTCTGTTCATACATAAATAAGCATTTAAAAAATATGTATGATACTTCTTTAAACTATAAATACAGTTTTTAAATAAACTTATTTAATACATTTTAATGTTTAGGTATGGGAAATCAAGTTTTGTGATACTTTCATATTTGATTCTAATTTACTACTTATATTTTCTATTACAATTTATTTAACTAAATATATGTTTGATTTTAACTTTGAGTACATTTTACATATGAGGTTTATTATTTATGACAAGATTGTTAGCCAATAAAATTAATAGAAACATCACTGTTTGTAAACATTATACAAAACAAAGTTGTAATAGTATTTATTATTTATGAAACTGTTGCATTATATTGGATGGCACATGTAATTTCTGAAATCAGGTAGCTCATATTATTTAATACAATATTAAAATGTCATTTAAGATAAAAGGATAATTTAAATGAAATGATCAATGAATGCATGAAATATTTAAACATTTACAAACGTAATTAATGTTAAACACAACAGAACTTTCCTCTCTAAACTAAATAATGAAAATACAAAAATTACATAAAAATTTTCAAATAATAAAAAATGAGTTACTGTTTTGCTTTCATTGTATAGATGATTAAAAATCATTTATTTTACAATATTTTAGAACTAGGTAATTTTTTTGATATTTAAATGATTTTGTATAAATGTAGTTTAGAAAGTAATGTGAAGATTTGTAAAAAAAAGTTGGTAACTGCTAACATTTTATCAATTATAGACAATAACTAGTACATTTTTATTATTTGAAATTATAGTAAATAATTAAATATGAATTCTGCCTCACACAGAGATAACAAATGTCAACATTTTGATTTCCCAATTTATTTTTAAGATAAAGTTCTTCCATCCTGAGTTGTTAATTTTGCTGTATCAACTAGTAGCAGCTTTGTTTCGTAAATATGTCGCAATGTTAAATGTTGATATATGTTGCCATCGTGTTGAAAAGGATTTAATAATTAACGATAAAAAATAGATCAACTATAATATGATTTAATTATAATTAAATAAAATAAAATAATTAAAATTTGAATAATTAATTTTGAAACAAAAACTAGAGTACTATTTGAACAATTTTTTTTATTATAACAATTTTAAGTATGATAAATTTTAATGTATTACTAAACAAATTTTTCAGTCTTATATAAACATAATAAAAAAGAGATGTTTACATTAAAATGAAATAAAAGAAAAAATGATAACTACTAGTTAGAATATTATGTTTTACAAATATTTATGTAAGTCAAAGATATATATATATATATATATATATATATATATATATATATATATATATATTTATGTATATATGCAATACAAAGATATGTTTAAAGCACAGAAAACAAAAATATCTAATAAAAAAATACAGTAATTAAATGTTGAATTAAAAAAGTTGAAAATAAATTAATTGTCTGTCTATAACATAATGAATATAAAATCTTATTAATTTATATTATTGTAAAAAAAATATATATACATATATATATATAAATATACATTTGTATTAATCTTAAATGAATGATTATAAAATAACAATGATAGATAAAAAGTTAAAGTCAAATATATTAATTGAATGAATATTATTGCTTAATAAGTTTTTTGTTTATATCTATAATATCAATGGCAACACTAAAAAAATGTTATATATTTATATTTGCTTGTATGTATGGCTGTAAACTTTTTATACATAAATATATATATATATATATATATATATATATATACATATATACACACACATTTTTGTTTATAATATATAAGTTTACAGACATACACAAATATATATGCATACACACTAATTTTAAAGGTTTTATTTTCAAATTCAGATAAAAATGTTATGTTAGAAATAAAAGAAAATGCATATAGTTTAGAATAAAAAAAAAATGATTACAAGACCTATTATTTTTTAATTCATAAATATAATTTCTGACTTACTAAGTAGTATAGAGGTGTTTCCATGCTTTAAGAAACTGTAAATTTTAATTATTTAAACACATGAATGAATGAATTTAGTATAAAATATACTTTATACAGTTTAATGAAAGTATCATCTGCAAACATCAAAGGACGGATGAATATATAATAATATGAATATATAAATATATAATATTTACATACAAGTAATGTTTAAACTATAAAATTGCAGATCCTCTATAAAAACCCAAGTATTGATATATAAAATAAATTCCTAATTAAAACCAAGTATAATTTGTATAACATTTTTTTCATTTATAAAATTAAAACAGAACAAATTGTCTTTATATTGTTGTCATTTTATCATGTCATGTTTTCATCATTCTGATAAATGTATTATATTTTTCAAAATATAAATAAATTACATAATTTGCATGTATATTGAATACATACATGATACATGATTCCAAAACATTTTACTTTTTTTTAATTACTGTGGGAAATATACTTTGTATAAAATGAATTATAGTATTCTTATTTTAAGGTTACATAAAGTTAATTTATTTTCAGTAATTTTCTTAAGTTTAGTTTTTAAAATATTAAGGTTACATAAGATTGGATTTAGTCAGTCATTTTAAAATTTATTCCTTCTGTATAATTTGTTATAAATTGAAATATGATTTAGTGAATACATATGTATAAATTGTATTTTGATAAAAATTAAATTATTTTATATTAAATTACAGATATTTTTATTATTTCCTATTGACTACTAATTCTATTCAATCAATGCAGTATGTAACTACAAATATCTAAAAATTATAATTAAGAAAACACATCATATTAACAATTTTACAGCTATGTTCATAAAATAGCAGATAAATCAAACTAAGTATTTAATGAATTTTGGGTATTACTATATGAAAAAGAAATCTAACACACATTCATACATATATATATATATATATATATATATATATATATATATATATATATATATAATATATATATATATATATAATATATATATATATATACATATATACGCACATTTATTTGAATATCTCATCTTTTCATCACTACATATTAAAGAGAAATATTTATTAGTATTTGCACATTTATAGGTATAAGTTTTTAAATGTTATTAGATCACCATTTAGAGAATAACTAACAATAGAGTAAAAATATTTACTTAAAATTTTACTTTCTAACATCAAAGTTTTAAATGTTTTAATTGCTTTATTCTGAAATTTATGATAATCTATGAAAAAATCTACTTTTTAAAGTATATCTTTTTTTATGAAACATGTCTTATACTATGTATAAACACTGATTTATTACATGCGAAATATTTTTCAATACAACAAAATTAATAAATAATATAATTCCATTGTTAAATAAAAGTATTTTTCATAATTATAAAACTATTCCCACATGTTTACAGGCAACCATATTAGATAATAGCAATCTTATACAATATCACTTTGAAAATTATTTAAATATCTAAAACATTATTTTTACACATGTAGCTTTTTTAGGACGTTATCAAAAATTGACATCAATGTATCTTTTATTTATTACACTTCAAATACTTGCATATAGGAACCAAATTTCATTCCACATCAAAAATATTGAAAATGAGTTTTTTCCCCTTAATGAAATATATACAAGTGAAACACTAATACATAAAAAACATACAATAGAAAAAAAGGTGATTGAATTTATAATTATATTATCATATTTCGATATTTTTAAATTATTATAACCAATAAGTATTATCCAATCACTTGCATTTTAATTTGTTAGTTAAATTTTTAGTATCAAATTATTTGCTATTTTGAATTTCCCACATATGCTAATCAATTCATAAGAGTTACTAATTTATTATTGATAGGTACTAAAAAAAAATTACCACACTCAATAACAACTTTCATAACAGAAGACTGCACTATGAAATAACACAACTGTAACCATCTGAATTTTTTACACTTGGTTCATCATCTTCATCACTATCAACAATATCATGATCTAAACTTTTTGTCCTCTTGAATTCACTAACACCAGTTTTGTTTGATTGTGATAATACATCACAGCCTCGATCAGTCATTGTTGTTGTACTACTTGACATTGATCCAATTCTGTGTGATGTTGAACCTGATTGACTAACAACATCATGGTTTGAACTTGTACGACGAGATCGTATCGGCCCAGGTGAAATCTGACCAAGTGGTGATATAACTGTTTTTGATTGTTGATCATTAGTTTGTTGCTGTTGTTGTTTTGTTACAAGTAATTTTGATAGGACGGAAATCTGGTTCTGTACTGCAACCATGAATGGTTTATAACCTAAGCTATTAACAGAAAAAAATTAATTAGCTTTCAGAAAGTCTCAAAAATCTTTATGATATTAACCATTCTGTATTAGTCCAGTAATAGAGCATTTGCAGGCCATTTTTTAAGCGTTCCACTGAATCAATCGTTTGATCTGGAGAACGTGCTGCATTCACAGTACGTAATACTGCCATTGCATCTCTTAATAGGACCGAAATTAACAATGACCATTCTAAACAACTTGCTTCCATAAAAAGTTGCAGTAGATATCTGTAATATTTGAGGTACAATTTTAGTTTTGGTTATTGACTCATGATAATAAAAATAGAAATCCGACTGACCGTAACTGTATTTCTGATTTTGAAGAGCCCCGATTTGCAATTTGATTTGATAGCTGTTCTAATACCTGTGCACTTGGTACATCACTCCAACTGTCAGCTGATGTACCTCCACCGAGTGTATCTCTTTCATCAGTTGCCCAGGCAGAACTTGTTGTGCTCAATACACTTCTGACATCAGCTGCTGTCAGAGCAGCATCAATCGTAACACCAGCAGTACATTCACTACCTCGAATAAGTGATGATGCACACTGTGTATCTACAGACAGTAACGGGGTGACAAGACCAGTATGTGGAAGACTTACAAATCCACCAGCACCCGGAAAACTCATATAACCACTGTCACCAACTTGACTACTAGGTATAGCTGTTGTACCTGGTGACATTGTGTCAACACGAAGTGATTTCATCCGGTCTTCAATATTTGGTAATTCTTAAAAATTAAGAATTTTCATTAGACAATTAAAATATAAATTAAAGACAGCAAATTAAAATGAATGTAACAGAAGTTTTTTTATTCAGTTACATAATTTAAATTATTTTGCAATAAAAATATAAGTAAAAAGTTTATTTCAAATTAGGATTTGTTGATGAAGTTTTACAGTACAGTCATCCCCTACATTACTAACTTCGCAATAAAAAAAGTCAAAGATACGAAGAGTAACATTTAATAACCTACTTCACATATTTTTTTAAAGTTGCAAAGATCGATTTTTTTGTAGGATTTCATGTGTCTAATCTTTTTGTTAATTCTTAAAAAATTTATAAAAAAGTATGTATCGTATCAGTTCTCAGACAATTATGCAGAAATTTGTATTTTTGTTACTGAACATTATCAAGAGCTTGATGATGAACTGAACATTTTATATTTCTTAATTTTATATTGAACAGTTTGTAACAATTTTTTTTAATTTTATAAAAATAACATTTGTTCTATGGAGCACATGCTGTGTTCACATATGTGTTAACAGCAATTGATAATATTTTAGCATAAATGTGGTTCAATTTTTGAAATTCATAAATGCATAATTTTTTTCCATTGAAACTAATGGTAATTGTTTCTGACTTACAAAAATTCACTGTATGAAGATTTTTTCAGGTATGCATTACCTTCGTAATGCAGGGGAAGACTGTATATCGTTTTTCAATAGTCAACATATTTAATAAACTTCATAAATATGCACCAGATATTACTCCCATACTCTTCTGTAGGTAATTTTGTACTGGATGTTGTAAAACTGGGTAAGGCCACGAGAAATCCTCATGCAATCGTTTCAGTGCAGCAACAAAATCATCAATACGTCCAGCTCGATCACGTTCTTTTCCTAGCCAAGTAACAAGATGGAAATCAAGATGAGCAGCAAAATATCCTAAATCAGGTAACCTTTGAGCCATTAATAATCTACGAGCATGCCTTTGCAGTATCATGTCAATGAAAAACTCTTCAGCTGAATTTGATGATTCCCTAAAATAAATTAAATAAAAAATAAATTATAAATCTACAAAAAAAGGAAAAAAATAGATAAAAATAGTCAAATTTTTAAAATATTAAAATTGTTTCTACAAAATAATTATAATAAATAATAATTTAAATAGCTTATTTATGTTAAAATGAATTGCAATATTATTTAAATTATATATGTGCAATTTAAAAAACGATAATGATTCTGATTGTTAAATTTATTAATTTGTGGTTTCTTTACACTAACTTTGAGTCACTTTTGATGGACAATGGTACAGATTTTTTTCGTTTCGATGTTGGTGATTCATTTTGAATAACTGATTTGTACCCAGTAGATGGATCAGGTACTTTAGGTGCAACTGTTGTGCTATAACTTCTATTTCGACCAACTTGCATTGATCCAAGTATAAGAGACAAATCTTCAGCATTTGGACTAACAGGAGGACTCTGTTGTGGCATGCCAAGCTTTGCAGGGATAACGAATGAATTTCTTGGCGATTCAACATCATTTGGATCTAATTAAAAACTAATTTTTTAATCTGCCACATTTTTAATACATTCAGTGCTATAGTAGTAAAAAAACTATTGCACTGAATGTGTTAAACTGTAATGTCTTACCAATTGCACGTAAAAATCTTACAAGCTCCTTTGCAAGTTCCCATTTACACTGTTCAAGAGAAGTATCCAATAATAAAGTTGCATACTGTCGACTTACTGATGAAGCTTCTAAATTTTGAAGTATGATAAGATAACTAGCTGCTGTATCCAGCTGCTTTCGTGTCATACATTCACGGAACAGATGTTTTGGTTTACCAGCAGCTGAGAATAAATATGGCCAAAGTGCAATTTCAGTTTTTCGTGCACACTGAACAATTGTCTGCAGGTATACAGGAAATTCATAAATAAATTCTATTATGCTTGGAAGCTGTGCATCTGGAATTGGTTCTTTACTGGTTGCTTCTTCCTCTAAAACCTAATTATTTTTTTTTATTTCATTGTATTTATTTATGCACATTAAAATTTAAATATTTAAAAATGCAATATATATATATATATATATATATATATATATATATATTAAAACCAAAACATGTAGATTACCTCATGAAGTAACAATTCTAAAGAATGTGAAAAATAAGGCAAATTTGTACAACTATGAGCTATTTCCCATGCATGGTAGCCAAGATTCCTTCGTATCAATTGTCTCAATATTTGGTGCAAGAAAATTTGGCTCTAAAATAAGATAAATAACAAATGTGAGATTAAGTTATTAATAATTTATAATAATATAAAATCAATAAATTAATGGACAATTATAAGTTTTTAATTTTAACAAATCAACTACATTCACATTTTTACTGAACATATTTTAACTTCATGTTTTATATATTAATCCTTTTCAGTTTTATGATAGTCCTATTGGACATCATAATTTGTTATAGTAGATCTCATTTAAATGTACTAGACGTTATGTTTTATAATAATTCTGTATATATATATATATATATATTTTTATTAGCTATTTATATCTTATATCTTATATATATATATATATATATATATATATATATATATATATATATATATATATATATAATTTGTAAAAAATTATGGGTAACAATTGTCAAAACTAATATGTAATAAAAGTAATAGGAAATTTTAAATACAGCCTTAAATCAGTGAGTACACACACTTCTATATTTGATATAAAACAACAATTTGATGAAATTTATTAATTTATTTCTGGAAGGAAAATTTAAAGACTGGTGCAGCTTGTTTCAATTGTAAAGAATCAAACATAAAAAAATGAACATGTTATGTATGTGAAAGAAGACGTGGATTCAATGATAGTGAATGTTTAATTTGGTTATTGTCAGTTACTTTTAAACTGAAAAGAAAATATTAAATATGAAATGTGATTAATGTGGGTTATATAATAATTCTAACTTCAAAACATTACATATATTACATTATAAGAATTCTAATATACTCAAGTAGAAAAAAGAAATGTAAGTTTGAAACCTAAATATTAAGGTAATATATAAAATAGTTATTTTACCGTTCTCTCTAATACACAAAATGGAAGTGAAAAAGGCGAAGTAGAATCAGACGTGTAAAGAATTGTATCATTTTCAGCACCGAGAATTATAGCATCTTCGAATAAAATTGCTGAAATATACATGAAATATAAAGTATTATTATTTATATATTATTACCATTATTTTACACAATCTGTTTTGAGATATATTTACCTAATGGATATATTTTAAGTCCGAATGGAAGCATGATTCTTTTTGTTATAAAAGCATGTGGAGGTTGTGGTGCAGCACGTCTTGGAAATAATGGAAGCCAGACACGCATACCGAGTGCTCCACAAGCAAGCCATAATGCTTCAGTTAAATGTGGTTTAAGTCCAGTACCTGTTGATCGCCCACCAGGTACCCAAACACTTTCAACACCTGATGCTAGTACCGTAGCTTGACCACACGTGTACAGCTGTATAGATATATCATAAAAGGAAATTTAAATCATCAATTAAAAATAAAATGTTGAGTAATATTTACCAATCCATCGTTTCCATTTGTATCTGAATTTGGACTTGCTCTATCACGCTGCACCATTAGCAAACGACCACTTACATTTAGAACCATACTCTGACATGGTGGTGTAGCACGGTCTCTGTTTGGTTCAGTTCGAAGTGTACTTAAAGCGACAGAAACAACACATGCTGAATGTACACACAATGCACTAACATCAACGATCTGAAGTTTATTTAATTCAATATTACCAGCTGTAGAAAAGTGACAGTTTAAGTAACAATTATAATATGAAAAAGGGAAATATAAAAAATTACAATTACATTACATACTTTCATCAATTTGATTCACTTTATAAACAGTGACCTGTGCATCTGAGCAAAATGTTATAAGCTGATCCTCAAGACAGTTAATAAGTAGTACTTGGGCAGACATTTTAATAATTTTTGCAAATTTATTGTCAAGCTTGCAATCCCGAGGATAAAATCTAAGCTCATCACTATTATCTAATATACTATATGATCCCATGACAATATAGCTATTCCACCACATCAATCCACCAGTCACAATGAAATCTTTTTCTTGTGTTTCATTACCAAACAGTTTCCATTTACGTGTTTGCATTGAATAATGTGCAAGCCCAGTCCTACCAGCAACAGCAATATATTGACCATTATAATCAATTGCAGTGTACTGAAAGCATTTGCATTGTGCAAAAATTATGAAATATTCAATTTATCTGTAGAATTATATAAAGTCATACACTTATTAACAGATTTATATACCTTAACAGGCCAATTTGTTGCTGAATAAGCAGCTGGCATTGAAATTACAGACCACTGCCGTGCTTCACCTGTTGTACTCAGATTATTGATAGTTTGATTAATTACACTGTCCATATTCTGTTCATCAAACATTGGTATTGTTGTTGACAAAAATGGTTCTCGTGTTTCATTACTATGTAATAGTGTATCACCCAAGTTAACATAAAGCCTATCATCTCCTTGAAGATATAAGTGAGGTTGATGACTCTAAAGTATAAATGTAAAATTAGTTAAACATTTTTTATTAGTTAGTGATTAACTTACCATACATGGATTGACTGTTAGTGCACTCTTTACAAAATCAAGCTGAATTAATCTGGTATTACTTATTCGATTTTCCTGAGCATCTTTCATAGTTTTTCTATGAACCATTAGTAACTGATAACCTTCAGCAGCCCAATCCTAATAATTATATATATATATATATACACACACACACATATATATATATATACACACACACACACACACATATATATACACACACACACATAGCTTAATAAACATATGAAATTAAAAAAAAATTTACACTGATAATATACAAATTTTAATAAAAATGCAAAATTTTTACCATGCTTTCAATTATAAGTGGATTTTCAGTTGCAAGATCAACATTTAAGCCATAATCCCAACCAAGCGTACAGACTAATAATGCTCCAAAAGTTGACCACAGTGCAAGACCACCATTATACCATATTGCTGCCATTGCACATCCATCTGGTGTCCATCGTACATCTCGTACAGCTCCAGCATGACCTGGATAGTCACGTCCACTCAGTGCACATTCATGAGAAAGCTCCAGAGCTCCAGTGCTTTCATCAATTGTATACACAATACACTGCGCACTTTAAATAAGGAAAAGTAATGATTTTCAATAATAGTTATATTTAAATTTTGTAATTAAATGTCTTACTTTTTCCTTCCAAAAGAAATGAGTCGGAATTTATGATTTACACTTGCACATGTCGCATCTTCAATACCTCGTGCCCATATTCCTTGAACTTGCTATTATATGATAAATATATTGATATAAAAATACGTATTAACTTTGTGACAACTAATAAATAATATATTAAAAAGTGTCAAAAATTGAAGAGTATAGAGATATACTTAAGACTCTAATTTGGTTATGATCTTTTTAAGATGTATTTTACAAAATATTTGTTGTTAAAATCTTTGTAAATAAATGGGAAATGGATAATCAAATAAATATGTTCATATAGGTTATTTTATAAAAAAAAATGACTTTTTACTTTTATTTAACAATTCAAACATAAATTATTCAATATTATTTGTTCATAGCTAATTAACTACTTACATTTGGATCAAATCTTAATGAGTTTGCTGTAAGAAATGCTGCTCTACCATCATTTAATGTCACTGCAAATCCTCCAACTAGTGGTGAATATTCCATGTCATTTACAAAAATGTTATCTTCTACAATTGGTTCAGCTGAAATAAATATTTTTTTGAAAAAGACAGTTATGATAATAATTTTATCCTAACATTAACCTCTAGAAACTTGTTTATCTATACAAAATGGTATTCTTCTTAGGTCAAGACAATAGTCTCTATTTTGTGTTCCATCCCACCTATAACGTAGTATGTGACCTTTTGTAGTTGATACCATAATTTCACTCATAGTAATGCACACAAAACTTTTTATTGACCCATCCCATACAGATGTTTCATCTCCCTGAAAATAAAACATCAAATTTATTAATTACATATTCAGCAACAACATTGCTACATATTCAACTTTTTACTTATTTGTATATTTGACATGAATTTTATAAAGAATCTTTTATTAATAATTAATAAATTATATAGGCCAAATTTAGGATTTGTTATTTGTCTATATTTTCATCAAAAAGAGCTTAATAGAAAGATGGATACTCATAAATGGTTTTATAAAGATTATTGTAAATAACATGTCAATATAAGTTAAATATAGTAAATAATACATATAATAATGTAAAACATATTTTTTAAATTAATTTACAATTTAAAATAATGGAAATTAAAACCAAGTTGTAAAATAATGTGAAAATTTTTTTTTAATTGATTTGTAAAAAATGAATATAATTTGAAATTGCATTAAATAATTTCCTAATACACATTAAATAAATAAAAAATTTTGTCGTACCAAAGTTAAATGTAATGGTGGTATAGTTTCCTTGATAAATAGTTCAGCGCTATCCCTTCGTAAATTCACATGCGGTGAATCTGTCTGTACATATAAACTTCGTTGTTCTGCTATAACAGCGAGCTTGTAAAATAGTAAATGACCTTCTGATGTCTGAAATAGTTTATCGTTTAGTAAAATATAAATTACAAATTATAGACAAAATTATTTTTCTTTTTTACGTACTGCAACAACTAGCATGCTTGAATCTGGTTTCCACTCGACCGAAACATTTGTTCCAACTTTATGGAGTGATTCAGGCATCCTACGATGAAATACAATTGGTACGCATGGCTACAAATTGAGAAAATCTTTATCAGTTGTGTAAATAAGTATATTACCAAATAATCTGCCTAGTAGAAATATAAATTTGCATAGGTCAATAACCTTATTTAGTAAGAAAAGTATATTCAATTAAATTATACATCTACATTTTCAAGAATCAACCAGATATTCAATATGTAATTAGATTACAGACCTTACAGAACCATATTGCGAGAGAATCATCGGTCAGTATAGCAAATAATATTTTATCCAGATTGCATATAACCTGACGTATCTCTGTCCTGCCTAAATCTGGGATTTTTAAGACTTTTGGCCAGCCTACCGGAAAATACATCTTGAATTTTTTTATCCCCGCAAATAATGAGAAACAATATTACATGGAACATGCGAGATTGATCGTTTTTGACATTATTAAAATAATACACACGCATCTTAAAAATCTTGACATTTTCTTCACATTTTGACAACATAACAAATAGAGCACTAACGACGTCTATTGACAATGCACTGTACTAACTCTTAAACCCGTTTTAAAAAGTATGCGTATGTAAAGAATAAGTAATTAATAAAAAGAAAAATAATAATTTTTTTATTTTCATTATAGTCAAATTTTTTGTGTTCTTAGATATTTACTTTCTTACTTTCAATAATCAAAGGCAGTATGTGTTTGATGTGTGTAATTCGTTTATTCATTGTAATATTTTTGTCTATGGTATCCCGTTCATAAATCTCTTAAATGACCATTTATTTTATAAATTCAATAGAAAAAATGTTAAACTCTGTTCATAATATTATACATAGTATTATAGGTATTATATATCGGTATCCATGTATTTCGATAGTTGTTTTGAAGAAATCGTATGAATGTAATTGAATTAAAAAAAGACAATAATTATCACAAATGTAATTCTGCATCAGTTTAGTTATGAAGTTAAGAATCGACACAATTTACTTGTTCAATTTTCCATAAATGTAATCGTATTCAATAAACAAGGTTTACTTTTCATATATATTACCATTTTTTGTTGAAACAGGTTATGGCAATAATATGTCAGCATAGTGCTGAGGGCTATGTATTGAATTCCTCATTAAATTTATTCAATCACGTATATTAATAAATCGCAACTTTGAAATTATTTTTTTATTTTAACGTTAAATTTAGAACGAGTGCAAGCATATGATTTGCAAATAATATGGTTGATTTAAACGAATTCATTGAAGCAGTGTAGTTTGAGATTTGTATAAATTGAGATTATTTTCGTCATGTAAATTTAATACGTTATAATTAGGATAATGTCTTCGGAAATCAGACACTTTGAAATTTATTATAATTTGAATGTTACTTCAAGTTTTTTTTTGGGTTTTAAAAAAATATGCAACAATAACATAAAACAAGAAATATATGTGTGGAGTTATCTTAGTAATAGTTGTCATTTGTATTTCTTTTATTTAGCATTTGAGATCGTGTAAAGAGCGATCACACTGAATATAATATATATATATATATATATATATATATATATATATATTGTTTTTTATTATCATTCTGATAATAGAAAACAGCACCTTAGTATCTTCCATTTTTGAATTCATTGCATAGTAATAACTTAGTCAACATTTTGTATTTTTTTTAAACACTAAAAATTGTCAATATATATAATTTATTATATATATATATATATATAGAGGATGATTCAACTTAGGCCTCCACACGAAAGTATTACGAACAAATGCAAACATTTAAAAAACCATGCTATCCCCCATTTAGTATTTTAGTTAAATTGTATTTTAGTATTGAATTGAACTAAAATACTAAATAAAAAATAACATGACTTTTCTCAACTTCTGTGTCCCTCTTTAATACCATGTGGAAGCCTAAATTAAATCATTCTATATACATTTATATATATATATATATATATATATATATATATATATATACACGCATAAATTACAACTCACCCACACTCCCTTGCCAATACAACTCACATACTCCTTCCCTCCTCCTCCACACACAATTATATATCCATATATATATATATATATATATATATATATATATATATATATATATATATATATATATATATAATCAGACAAATTGTATATCATTTTGAGAATTGAAAATTTTTACTGTGTTTAAAAACATTGCGAAGATTGGGTGTGTTATTAACTGTGCAATAAATTAAAAAATGGATGAAAAAGATGCTAAGGTGCATTTACTTTTTTATTATCAGAATGATGAAAATGTATGTTGTTCAGAATCTGCTAATCGAATTTATTGGAACTATTGGATGTGATTTGCACAACCAACTTTATTTGTAGCATATAGTGTATTTTTGTAAATTTTAATGTACATAATATATATATATATATATATATATATATATATATATATATATATATATATATATATGTAATAGATTATAAAATGTTAATATAATAAATATAAATGGAGATAAAATAATTACCGTAGACTTTATAAACGATAAATAATTAAAACTGTACATACATTTATGAAGAATGTCTGAAAAGTTATTTCAAAGTGTTGTTGACTTTGTTTCTTTATAACAGCCAATGAGGATTCAACTAGATGATCAATCAACTAGATGAGGATTCGGCCGCAACTAGATGATCACTCGTGAAAACTTAACTTTAAGTAAACCTTAACTTTTTGTAATTTATCAGTAAAATATAGATGATATTATTTATATTTAGGAAATATTTTGCAAACGTAATAAGCAAATTCACATATTTGACGAACTTAATTGAAGTACCTATATCCGTACCATTAAGTCTTCTGTAAAACCAGTTTATTTTCTTAATTTTTGCATGTGAGAATATATTAATGTTTTCTGGTCATTGTCCAAGTTTTTCTTTGTACATCACCCAATCTTAATACAGGCTATTTCTGGATCGTGATAGTGTGTTTATATATTTGAAATCATATTCATATAACATTTTAAAATTTACCCACACGGTCAAATTAAAATTCAGATTATTTATTAAAATATATATTTCAAATCGAAGTGAGAAATGCTAAGTACATTTTTCTATTATAGTTTAATAGAAATATACTTGTAAAAGTTAATTTTCTTTCTTTCTTTATATATATATATATATATATATATATATATATGGATACACAAAAACATAAAATATATACATAGAATAATATACATATATTTGTTTTAAAAAGTCAATATATCGTATATGCAATTTGCAATATAAAATCAATGAAATAAAAAATCAATTATTGTCATTTTATTTTTTCACAGAACGAAAGAATGAAACAATATTTTATACATACATCTGATATAATTCGAATATATTTATCAATAATTTAACAATATATATTTCACATAGATTAATAATAAACAGATGCGGGGGGAGTGTGTTCCGTATTGATACGCTCGCCGTTTGCGTCTCGTCCGAGGGGTTCGTCGGTGCACGGTTCTCGACGGAAATGTGCGTGTCGTGCACCCGGTTGTGATTGTTCGATTTGCTCGGATCCCAGTTCGACACGAGTTGATCGCGACGATCGGCGATGTTGGTAGCTAATTCTTCTTCGGTTTCTTTTTCGGCAGAACCGTTGTAGTCCTCTTCGTCGTATCGATGCTGTGTACCTTTACGAGTTGGACCTGGTATTTCTTAAAATGAGATAATATAGATTTTTCTTTACACAAAATCAAATTTCAAATAATGAAGATATTTAGTGAAGAAGAAGAAGTGATGTTTCTGAGTTTATTTATTAGGTTGGTGCAAAATTACTATTTTAATTTTTGTCGTCGACTTTTCTAGTAACCGTTATCTTTTGTTATTGTAATCTGATGCATCATTGTAAATAATGAAATCAGTACTACTGATTTCAACTTATGTCTTTTGTTTTCATTCTTTACAATTTTTGGATATAATCTCTTAAATTAGTCATTGAAAAAAAGCAAATTTGCGTGATTTTGTTGCATGAGTTTAAATCGGGACGTAAAGCAACAGAAACTGCTTGAAATATCAAATTTGTTTTTGGCGAAGAGTCAATTAGTGAACGTAAAGCTCGACACTGATTCTAAACATTTCGTGATTGAAAAGAAAGCCTTGATGATGAGGAGGGTCATGGACATCCTTCAGCTATAGACAATAATGATTTAAGAACTATTATTGAAGCAGACCCACGCTGGCAGAAGAACGTAGTGTTGATCATTCAACAGTTGATCCTAATTAGATTAACACAAACGCTGGATAAATGACTGCCGTTTGAATTAAACGAATATCAAGCAATTTGGCGATACGAAGTCTGCTCTGCGCTTCTTTTGTGGAACAAAAATGATCTCTTTCTTGATCGCATTGTCACATGTGATGAAAAGTGGATTTTCTACAACAATCTGAAACATTTATTAGAGTGGCTAGACCGAAGAGAAGCACCGAAACAGTTTTCTAAACCGAAGCTTCATGAAAAAAAGATTATGTTCACTGGTCAGTAAGTAGCAGTATTCACTACAATTTCTTAAATCCTGGTGAAACAATAACAGCAGAAAAATATTGTCGGGAAAATGAAAAACTGTATGAGAAGTTGCATCGTTTACAGCTAGCATTAGTCAATCGAAGAGGACCGATTCTTCTTCATGACAACGCTTGACCACACGTATCACAAACGCTTTGAAAAAATTAAATGAACCGGGTTATGAACCCTTACCTCACCCACCTTCTTCTCTAGACCTGCCTCCAACAAATTATCATTTTTTTTTAAACATTTGAGTAATTTCCTACGAGATAACGTTTTCAAAGATCGAGCGTCAGCTCAAAGCGCTTTCGATGAATTCGTTAATTCCAGGACTCTAGAATTCTATCTTGTAGGAATAAACAAACTCGTTTCCCGTTGGGAGAAATCTGTGCAGGCCAATGGTCTTTCTTTTGATCAATAAATATAATTTTTAACTGATATATGCGTCTTTATACTCAATAAGTAAAACCGCAATTATTTTTGCACCAACATAATATTTTCATTATTAAATGAAATTAGACAATATTGTCGTTTTCGTGTCAAAAACAAGACTTTTTAAATAAATTTAATTATTCAATATGGTTTTTTAGCTAACAAATTGTTATATTAAATTAGATTAATTCATTATCACAGTCCATATATAAAATGGTCTATTTTTTATTTTGTAAATAATTTCATTACGACTTCAATTTCTTAAAGGACTGATTAATGTTTTTTATACGGAATCGACAATATAATTGAATATTAATACGGAAAATACATTTAAATAACATATTAATAAAATAAATAAAAACCATATATTCGTATGCTGCTTTCCTCTTCTCCTAGCGCATTTTTCGCAACACAACGATATGAACCCACGTCTTCTTGTCGAAGATTTCGAACAATTAGTAACATATGAACTTCAAATACAGATTTAGTAATTGTTCTAACGTCATATTTTTCGCTCGCTATGACCATGTCACCTGTAAAAGAGCTAAAGATCATTTAAAGTTTCAACATTGAACTAATTAAAAAAATGTAAAAGTAATGAATGAATTAAAGTGTTTGTTATTTTTAAAATTACTCTACGATATTATTGATTGTAAATAAATGTAATTCCTTGAGGAATATGAAAATTTTCAATAAAAATAATACATTTTTATTAATTACAACAATTTATTACATTAAAATAAATATTGTCTATATTAAAATAATATAATATGTATTATTTTTAATTAAAAAATGATTATTAAATAAAAAAAATAGTTAAAAAGATATTGGAAATCATTTTAACTGAATTGAAATATAATCGGTATTTTTCATATCACTGTAAAGAAAATTAAACGAATTATAAACGATTTTAAAGACAGTACAGTTTTTCATTCTTGTTCGATCTTAAATATGTAATAATTTTTAACTAAGTAATTTTTCGAATATAATTACAATGTATGTTCTTGTGTTTGTGATCTCGTTAATATCTTGTCAGTGTTCGACCTTTTGAATCAACAAATTGTCTGTTCTTCATTACTAGTTTCGGTATGAATGCCGTCCTCAGATAGACATTGAAAAATTTTTTTTTTCATTTAAAATTAGTTTTCAATATTTACTTCAAGATGGCATTCGTATTGAAACTAGTAGCGGAGAATAGATATTTAGCTGGTATAAAAGGACGAAGGTAGACAGAATAACGTAATAGGAATACAATATAATGTATGTTCGGTTATGTTAATTATCTGCGTTTATAATGAGTTGTATATTACATATTAATAATTTAAACAAAATCAATACAGTTATGTCTTTTATTTATTTTATAGTTATCAGGTAATATCTTAAGGTGTAATTTCTGTTTTTTTTTCACGATTGTTCAACACTACGTATTTAATTAAAATATAAAATTATAAACATTAAATAACAATACAATTAAAAAATGGGAAAACTTGTACCTGAATCTCTCACCCAGTAGTTTATCGATCTGGGCGACGCTTCCACGTAACATTCGAGTTTGACATCTGTACCTAATGGTGCTCCTAGTAATTGATTCGGCACTTGAATCAGCGGATGAACTGCGCATAAATAAACATGCATTCATTGAGAGATTTCAACGATTTTGATGAGCTGTGAGAGATTTCAATGCATGTATGTAGATACAACAATTGATACTAAAGCTGTTAAGGCCAGTTACTTATAATAACATGTTTGTTTCGAATGAAAAATTAAATTGAAATGCGAATAGATTTACCTACCCCATGATAAAAAATATGCAAGTCATATTCATGTTTAGTAATTTTAAATAATATTCTTATTATAAAAGCACGTGCTGAAATGATCATTTTAATTCATATTCTGATCTGCAGTTGTATATTTTATTACATAAGCTTTTTTTAATACATATATATATATATATATATATATATACATATATATATATATATATAAATCTAATTATCAATAATTAAAATTTTAACTTAAATATAATAAAATATATTATATAAAAATACTTTATGTGCAGGTCATCTAATACGAAATGGTTTTTGATTTGCTTAAAATTTATTTAAATTTTCTACACAGACGATCTTTTTATTATTTTTTTTGTATTTTAAATGTTAATACTGTAGTAAAAAGTCTGCACAGGTTTTCCCTATTATGACATTTTTATTTTACACAATATATATAATCAACATATAAAAATATTAAAACTCTTATTAAAAAAAATAAAATTATAAGTAGAATAAAATTAATTCGTTTTATTTCAAATTCTTGATTATCATTGTTTCATTTTGATCGACTACATACCGTTTAAAGTTGTTTTCTGCCATAAATTAATTTTCTCAATTAATTTTCACAACAAAAATGTTTTTCTGATCGAAAATGTTCAATAAATATTTATTGATAGTTTATTATTTTTGCTTGTGCGCGTTTCGATAGCGATGCTAACATTTTTCGAGCACCGAGGGACAGAAAAATCAGATGTTTTCTGTTTTAAAATCGTCAACATTTTAACGCGTTTTAATTGATTCTAATATTTTTTGGAAATTTTAGAAAAAATTAATATTAAAAAGGAGAAATGATACTTTTAGTTGATATATATATATATATATATATATATATATATAAACAACTAATTTACAATAAGAAATGACTTTTTTGTTCTCTGTACAATCATTCTAAATCGTAATGCAATTGTTAATCTTTTTGTGAAGTACAATATGATTATTTATGGATATTTAATTATATAATGAATCTGCACAACGGGATAAAATAAAGAGATAATAAACTTATCGAAACACGTGTTCAAATATAAAGTATCAAATAATATACTTTTAATATTGTTGTTATTTTAAGATTAAATACGGCACATTTTTTATACACACACAAATATACACACATACACACACACACATGTATATATATATATATATATATATAATTTTCTGAACTATTTGGGCATATATTAAATGAATGAATTCGTACAGTGAACGTTGACGACGTATCTTTTGCTGACTGTAGGAGGAACACCATTCGTAGCGATACATAAATACGCTCCCATGTCGGTACGACTCACTTTTGGCAATTTTAAGGTTTCACCTTCGTAGATGTGGAATGCTGGAATAAAAAAATCGTATTTAAATGTAACATAAAAAGGTTAATATTTTTATGAACATAATATGTTCGTACATGGGTTTAAGATAAATGCAGTGAAAGAAAACAATGTTTTTAAAAGTGTTGGAAACTAAACTGATTCCTATGTATGTATGTATGTATGTATATATATATATATATATTTATACATCTATATATATATATATATATATATATATATATATATATATATATATATATATATATGGAAAGAGAGCACGAGAGAGTGAGCAATATGTAAATATTAATAAATATGTAAATAGGAATAATTATCCCCTACAGTAGTTATTAAATCAAATATTAATAAAAAAATGAGTTAATAAAAAGTATTTGCCTTCTAATATAATTATTAATACCTTTCATATTTATTACTATTTAATAATGAATAATATATGTAAATATTGATTGTGTATGTTTCTCAAATTAATTAACCATTTTCCCAATATTAAATACATACATACATACATATATATATATATATATATATATATATATATATATATATTCGATTTATACCATCTAATAGCAGATTTTAATGTACATTTCGTATATTTCAAGTCTATTACAATTATTAAAGGTAATAACATCTTTTTCCATTTTTCATTCTTCGTACTATTAGGTATATATGAAATTTGATACATGATTTTACTATAAATTTTCAAATTAAATGAATTATGTATATATATATATATATATATATATATATATTCGATTTATATCATCTAATTCCAGATTTTAATGTATATTTCGTATATTTCAAGTCTATTACAATTATTGAAGGTAATAAAACCTTTTTCCACTTTTCATTCTTTGTACTATTAGGTATATATGAAATGTGATACATGATTTTAATATAAATTTTCAAATTAAATGAATTATGTATTTATATATATATATATATATATATATATATATATATATATATAGTGTTTAAGTGATTTTATCGATTTCAATTAATAGAAATAAATTATTGAAAAACGATTTGTTTGAAAACTTCAATAGTGAAATATAAATATTAAAATTGGTATACAAATTTTTGATTTATTTACTTCAAATTACAGATATTAACATTATAAAATTTAGATACGATAGGGTTTTTGGTATAAACTTATAATAAAAAAGTAAAATATGAAAATTAAACATTTGTTCTACCAAATTAAATTTCAGCGGCCAATCAGAATAGTGGATTTTCTTATGTTTATTATATTTATTCAAACTTTTCTAGATCTAAATACTTCATTCACTTAATATTCATCTTCTTGGTCGGCAATTACATTATTTTCGAGAAAATTGACGAATACTAGATAATCGACATTTATAATATAATGTAATTATTTAATCATTTTTGTTAATAAATGGAATTTATTATTATTTTACCTATAAATGAAGTATATTTGATTTATATATATATATATATATATATATATATATATATATATATATATATATATGTGTGTGTGTGTGCATGTGTACGTGTGTGTAATTTATTTATATACATGTCAGCATTATAAAAAAATATATTTGTTAAGAGAAATCAACATTGAAATATATATTGTTATCTAAAGTAATTTTACATTGATATAAATAAGTCTTTCTTCCCATTCCTCTGTATTTTTTTATATACATACATTATATATATATATATATATATATATATATATACATATATGTACATAAGAGAGAGTCTAATTCAAATTAAACTTTGTTTATAACGAAACTAGCAATTAGCCAAATATTGTTTACTATAATAATAGCTAAAATCATGTGAAAACTATAACTACAAACCTGCAAAAAATAGAATAGTGTACGTCGTTCAAATAAGACGTATAAATCAAACATATAAATAAATCTTAAATGTACGTATTAAATTTTATCAAAATGGCATTATTTCGCCGATAAAAAAACTCAAATCGTTAAAAAATGTGAAACGTAAAGCATTGTTTGACTGGCGCGATATTTTTCATAACAGAATGGGTCGCGGTTCGAATGGCGTATTCGGCTCCCAGCGATGACGACGTCGACGAAAAAGAAAGAACCCGCACGGTGTATAAATATCAACGCAGTAAGACAGTGTTATCATGTTTGCGCCAATGTGGATTTCCTGCACAATAAATCTCAATTTCTGCGCGGTCCGCACGCCTCTCGACGAAATCCCCAACTATAACGGCATATAATCCAGTTTATAACAGTGATGAACAACCTTTTTTTCGCTCCGCTGACCGTGGCGAACGGGGGCGCGCTTTTTATTCATTATTGATGGTATTCGGTCCGTGTGGTCAGTAAATAAAAGTTTCTCAAACGAAACTACATTGTTACTGCGTTCTTCACATTTTTCTATTTGCGTCTATGTACACCTACTTATACCTCATACCTTCGACATGTAAGTGTGAAGTGTCTTCTTATCAAATGATATTACACTATGGATTGATTAATATTAAATTAATGTATTGAAATATTATTTTTTTAGTACGTTCATACTATATAGTATCTGTATACAAATGATAAATTTTAATTAAATATAGTGGTATTTTTTAATTGAAAAACAAAACAGTATTTAATTTAAAAATATTTCTAAACGAATTAATTTTTAAAAGATTAATGATAAACTCATTTAGGTATTCATTACAAGATTTTATTTTATAATATTATTAAAAACGATATCTAAGTGAAAAATATATATCAAGAAAATATTTACTTACTAAGTTATATCACAAAACATATTTATAGAAAAATTGCAAAACTATTGGTTATAATTAAACATATTTCAATAAGGAAAAATATACATATAATACAAGAGAATTATAATAATTATGCAATTGTATACGATTCTTATCATTTCTAGAATTTTGAAGTTGATTTAAAGGAAAGGAATGGTTTATTTAATCGACTTAATAAAAATTTTAATTAATCGCGTTTTTTTTTAAAAAAAAGAATGTATATAAAAATTAGAAAATATGAAAAACAAATAAAAATCCATTAAAATACTCAGATGAAACTATCATCTGAAAAAAATATATTTAATTTCTTTGAGAGTTAATTATGAATTTCTTGTTTTAAAAATATTCTATTAATAATTTGAATAAATTTTCTAAGAATTTTTTAAATTTAGGACAGGTTATACATATATATATATATATATATATATATATATATATATATATATATATATATATATATATATACAATTTTTATATTTCATAAAGTTCACATTTACAATAAATAACTGTGGTGTCTGAGTGGTTTAGAAGATGGACTTAAAATCCACATAATACTGCTAAATATTGACATTTATTCAAAATATGATATCCACTGAAGCTTGAGAGTAAAAAAAAATTGTTACATATTTTAACATTATATTTTGTTATTTTTTATAAACTTTTCCAATAAAATTTTTACGACATTTTACACAGATTACTTGTGGATATAATTTATTAATTTCTGTTGTTTGTTAGGGGAGAGCGAGAATCAACGAGCAGGGAGCGAAGTTTCTGCGAACTTAGTGAACAGGAGATATAGCTCACTGGATTACAAAAAAAATAATGATGTATTATAATAATATAGATAAAAATAAAAAAAATAATTTTCTTTTGACACTTTTTAAATTTCTTTTGTTATTGTTTAGTATAACACAATAAAAAAAACTATTAGACATCAGTTAGTAATAATATAGGAACATACGGCCATATTTAAGTATAAATATGTTTTTTAAAAACCTGTAGAAAGAATAAATTATCAAAAAGAGAATGAATAAATTTATTATTGTTTTTTTAGTAATCATAATTAATAATTATGAAACGGATATTTGTAGTTCAAATATTATTAATTTTTAAATTTAATTTTCAAAATTTGTAAACTGTTGTTTATATCATGTTTTAGAAAATTCTAAAAAGTACATACTTTCAAAATTCAAAAACATTAACAAGTTATGTATTTAATTACATTGAATAAAATTTTAATGTTACAAAAAAAATTAAATTATAAATAAATATTGTTAGTATATTATGAGTAGTATTTAATCTATATATATATATATATATATATATATATATATATATATATATATATATTGTATATACATATAAATGTGAGTATATTTGAGAATATTTACAACTTTCAATAGAAACTATGCTATTAAGACGAATAAAGAAATCCTATTTATTGTAAAATACTTCAACCGTTCCGAAATTTGCTTACAGCGAAGTAAACGCGGAATATAACGAAAAACCTCGTTCAGGACGGTCGGTCAACCCTGACCTTCTGAATGTTTGGGTTGTGTATTATTCACTGTAACATAAATTGTGATATATTAACTGTTTACTTTGATAAAACTCCACCAGACATTTAATTTATACTCCTTACACAATATTAAAGGATATAGTTCAACTATATTTATGAACAGTCTTCAATACATGTCAGATTTGAGATTTGAAGATTTATAATTTATAAACGGTAAATGTATAATCATGTAGAAGTAGATGACTAAAAATGATCATTGTGTACTAGTATAGAAAGATAAAAGAATGAAATATGGATGATCAAAAAAAGTAGTGATTTTTCACTTTTATTTTTTTTTTACATTGTGAATAATTATAAATTCTTTGATTTTTTTTTATTCATTTTTTGAAAAGACAAAGACACTGTTGCAAATATATTTTTTCATTTAAATTTATTTAATTTTCGTCCGAAAATAACCTTTGATTTTCTATAACGTGCCAGTTTAAACGTATTTTAATTCTATTTGTGATCAATATGAATGTTGTAATCAATTCAGCTTATTTAAATAGATACAATATCATATATATATATATATATATATATATATATATATATATATATATATATATATATATATATATATACACGAAGAGAGATGTAGAGAAAAAGATTCTATTTTTTAAAAGAAAGTATACTAAAAGCAGTCATCTACTAATTATAATTTATGTATGAAATTTTCAAGAAAATTCAGTCAATATTATACGAAATATGTTTAGATATATGGTACTAAAATTAAGTATTACAAATATTAATTACTTTATTAAAATTTATTGCAAAATATTTGATTAAATAATAATTTTAAAATAATGTATATATATATATATATATATATACATATATATAAAATATATAGATTTGAAAAATAGTTGCAATTTGTGCTTACGTATTGATTTTTTCATAGAGACAAACACTCAGTGTGTAGATATTTAATTATTTATGAACAGCATGTAATCAAATGATAAATTTAAAATGTTAACGCTATCGTTATGTTTTATATGAAATTATATACTGGCATGTGTGTTGCATTTCTTCTATGAAGTGTGTATGCTATCAAAAATTCAAAAAGTTCTCGCCGATACTGTGGACGCACATCGTCGCAGAAATAACGCTCTCAGAAGATAATGTTCGCATAGAGACAATATATTTTCATGGTTAGTGTGATAAAGAAAAAGAGAAGGGGCGTTATTATATAATAAATTCATATATATATACATATATATATATATATATATATATATATATATATATACACATCCATAGATATACATGAAAACCCTCATTATTAATTTGTTAATTGGGTATATGGGTATATTATGTATATGTATATATATATATATATATATATATATATATATATATATATATATGTACATATTTGTGTTTGATTATAAGTACTTTCGTAATTATACTTTTCTAAAAGGAACGATTATTAAAGTGTCTTAAATGTGACAAATTAGAATAAAGTATTTAAAAAAATGAATTTGATTTGAAATTATTTGACATAAGAACAAGGTATATATATATATATATATATATATATATATATATATATATATATATATATATAATTTTTTTAACCTAAAAGGAAAGAATTTGTTACCTACAATGTTTATTTTGAAGATGCGAGTTGAATTAATAAATAAATTGTTAAAAATATATTTTACTTTCTTTTTTTTAAAAAAACTAAAAGTTAATTATTAAAGATAAAGTAATATATTTTCATATCTATTTATTATATATGTAACATACACTACGCTTATTACTTTGATATATATATATATATATATATATATACATACATATATTGAACATTTTATGAAGTATTAGCATCATCAAAAGAGAAGTAATCTTTTCATTAACTACAGAATATATTTCTCTTCTACAGAACTTCTTATATTTTTCGAATTTGTTTTCAATGATTGATGTTTTTCAATATTTCAATTAGTGAACACAGAAGTTTAGTTCTTAAAGAAATATTTATATGTGGATATTTGGAAAAATGGCAACGGATTGAATATTTATATAAATTAAATTAAATAAATCTAATATTTTCACAATCATATTTTCTGATAACAAAATATTAAAAAGTCTAAAGTATTAGGTTGGTAGGAAAGTAATTGCGGATTTTCTTTTCTGAATTCTGACTTCTGAATTTTTTCAATGAAAGTGTCATTTCATCGTGTCCTTGTTAATATTATTTTAAAGTGCATTTTTCGGTCTGTATTTTGTTAACATCGACTTTGGTATAATCATTAATTTTGCTCCAAATTAGGCTATTGAATTAAAGATGTAAGATTGGGCAATTGAAAGTTTGACAATATATTAATGCTTTGATCAGAAAATGTATGAAATAATACTTGTTTCCAGTACTAAGATCAAAATTTAATATAAAGTAAATATCGTACTCGAAAGATTATAAAATTAATTTCTTAAGGAATTTGAATTATTATTCTATGATTTCTGTTAGTATGTTTGTTATAGAATTTATTACTTTAAATATATGTATAGTATATGAACTTAATAAAAAAAATAGGATATGGTTTTTAATTTACATATTTTCCATTATATATCGAATTAAAGTTTCTATTTAATAAGAATTTCTGTTTTGCCAGAGAAAGCAACTATATTTGATAGAAGATACAATAAGATTTGAAGATACAATAAAAAATACATTTTTACTTATAATAAAAATCGTTATAAAAATATATTTTTTTAAAATATAGAAGAGTTAATAAATTGTCATATATATTTTTATTCGGCACTACTACAAGAATGCTAAATATAATTATGTAGTTTTTAAATACACAATTTCATATCAGTCAGTAAAAATCAAGAAGAGATTTATTTATTAATTTTGTGTTGATATAAATATTCTATTTTCTATGAAAGCATATTCGCCTGGATTAGTTTCAATTCCAACAGATTCTGATTAAAATCATTATTACATTTTTATTTGCAAATGTATTTTTTTGGTAATACACTGATATAATTAACATATTCATTTAAATATATATATATATATATAAATATATACACTTTTGGGACCAGTTTATTCAGACTGTATTTCAATTAAAATATTTTAAACTAGACGCATTTGCATTGTAAAATGGGATTAAATTAACATTTTGTCATGATTTCAACAGTTTAAGACTAACAATGAGTTTAAATAGTTTTTTTCCTCTGCACGTTTTTACTTATTCGCCGAGTTGTATTATGACTGGTAACAGAACAATTCCATTTTTTATACATTAATTTAAATATGAGCGCGCGTGTATGTGTGGAACATTCGTTATTCATTTATGCATATAAATGATAATTCATTGTGTGTGTGTGCTGTACGAATGTGTACATCGTTTGACCATTGTTCGTGGAACGTGTCTTGATTTGTATATCTTTATATGCTTTGTTGAACGCACACGCACGTATATATATATATATATATATATATATATATATATATATATATATATATATATATATATATATATATTCGATGTGTTTGTAGTTTTTTACGCACGGTGGAATGTTTCATTAAACTTTCAATAGAATTGAGCCGATAATAACATAAATATGCATTTGTAGAGAAATGAAATTTATATGTACGAGGGTCGTTTGATAAGTTTGGTAAATATCTATGATAGGACACCACCATTCATTTCGTAAGATCACGAACATCAAGAGTAATTTTTAAAATAAGAATAGATGAGATTTCAGCCAGAAGCGACGCGTTGTTCACGTTCTACAGATGTTTGAAGCGAGAATTGTAGCAGTTGCCGCAAAAATAGAATAAACTAGCAAGCCTTTAGGCGCTGATTCGTTACTGTGGATGAAACATGCATCCACCACTACACACCTGAGTTGAAGCAGCAGTCAAGCAGTGAACAACGACTGGTGAAAGTGCACCGAAGAAGACCAAGACAGTTTTGTCGGTCGGGAAGGTGACGGACACTGTTTCTTGGGATTCTCAAGGAATCATCCTGATCGACTAATTAACGAAGGGAAAAACGATTACAAGAGCTTACTATGCAACATTACTGAATCGTTTGAAAGAAGAGCTGAAAAGAACGGCCAAATTGGCGTACAAAAAAGTGCTCTTTCATCAGGATAACTCACCGTCCCACCAATCGACCGTCGCAATGGCAAAATTGCACGAATTAGGCTTCGAATTGATTTCTCATCTACTCTATTCTTCGGATTTGGCTTCGGTCGAGTTCTTCCTCTTCCCAAAGTTGAAAATATGTCACATGCAGAACATGTCAGAATATGTCACATGAAAATATGCAGACTCGCTGGACCATGTATAGCTCTCAATGAAGACTATGTTGAAAAATAAAATCTATTTTTCAAAAAACGGATTTAATATGCTTTTTTACTATACTTATCAAACGACCCTCGTATTTATATATATATATATATATATATATACACTCACGTTGTAAATACATTAAATTTACATAGTTTGTTAAACATAACAGAAAATTAATTATTATTTAGATTAAGATTTATTTAACATACTCTAACGTTTATCATAGTATTAAAAGGGTTCCAATACACTTAAAAAGATTAGTATACTTTGGATTAATTTGTTATATTTGACGAATGATACAATAAATTGAAAGGTAATGTATCTAGTGCAATAGATTAAAATCTTATTATTAATAGTGAATAGTTAAAAAGTCAAATACTTTGATAATGTTAATGATAATAGTAGTATAGAAACAAAAAAAAAGGCATGATAATGATACAATTTTAAAAACAGCTCAAAGAAATAAAAGAAAATATACAAAAAATATATTTACAACGAAAACGTAATTGTTTAAGCAATGTGTATAATCCTTTGCATATATTTTATATATATATATATATATATATATATATATATATATATATATATATATATATATATATATATATATAGAATATATTTTATATAGTTAATAAAGAAACTAAACAATGAATAGAATGTGAATAGATTAAATTTATTGTCAAATTTTTTTAAAAAAAATATGCTCATAAATAACGATACATTTATTAATTGCATATACATGTGTATATATATATATATATATATATATATATATATATATAAATTAATGAAAAATTTACATTCAATTGTAAAGTTAGTAATACCTACAAAGTATATATTTTACTAATTTTGTTAATTAATGTAGGAAATATCAATTTAATTATTGAGAATATTTTATGTATATTTTAAATTATGTAAATTATTAAGCTTCAAGTTATTTTGAATATTTTTATTTTTAATTTTTATTATTTATATGAATATTAAACACATTTTTTACTCTTTATGATTTCATTTATTTGAATTATTTAATTTTTGTAATAGTCATGTTTATATTTTATTTATTTATTTTTCAAACGTCACTGTAGCTGTTTTTATTTAATAAGAATTTCTATGTTTTACCAGAGAAAGCAACTATATTTGATTTAGACAAATATTAATGCTATGTTTAATAATCATATATATATATATATATATATATATATATATATATATATATATATAAGATACAATAAAAAATACATTTTTATTTATAATAAAAATCGTTATAAAAATAGTTTTTTTAAGTATAAAAGTAATTTAATTTTTATTTTTTTTTTTAAATTTTAATTTTTTTAAGTATTAATATATTGTCATTTTTATTCGGCACTACTACAAGAATGCTAAACATAATTATGTAGTTTTTAAATACACAATCGCTGGATGACAATGCTTTGTAGTTAGAGTAGAAAGATGTTAGAAGCAGTTTCATTTAAATATTTTACCATTTATGGTTCAATCGAATACAATCATCTCAATCCTAATTAATTTTTTGATATGATTCTGAAAATCAATCTATTTTGAAAGGTCTCAGATCAAGTAGAAATCTAATCATCGTTTATAATAACTGCGACAGCGGTAACTAATGAATTCCTTATTGATGTTTATATTCAGTCCAAGATACACGCGATTCTTATTTGGCCGTCTTATACGCTGACTTCAAAAGGTCTAGAGATCGTATACCGATTGTGTGATGAAATCTCTTAATCAAGAAGCGAAAGTGTGTGTATGTATGTATGTATGGAGGTGTGTGTGTGTGTGTGAGGGTGCTTTCGCCAATTTCCGGTTGGCGTCCGAGTCTGTCTTCGCCATTGTAATTTGTACGTGTCGCAGACAACGGAGATCATTAGGAAGTGGCACGGGCGCCTTTTGTACACAGTGCGCGCGCGATGCGAACATTAAACTGACCGCACACGGCCGGCGTTAATGATTATGCACTGTGACCCGCGCGTATAACAATTTTGATGGGGTGAGTGACGACAACGTGAGATGAGGAATAGCGGCAGTTTGCTGACAGCCCGCATGTTAAAAAAAGACATGTGTGGAATGTTAATAGCGCTTAGGTCGAGAAAAAATACTCCCTTGTACATACAAACATATATATATATATATATATATATATATATATATACATATATATATATATATATAATATATATATATATACATATATATATATATATATATATATATAATATATATATATATGTATATAAATGCACACACACGCACAAACTTGTACATATTTATATGAATAACGGGTAAAGGTTTCATGTATTTTATATATATACGTTCTTGTTGTAGTATATTTCAATGTTCATGTTTTCATTTAACCTTTTTGTTCGCTTTTAACATGAGATGAGATCATTTTCTACGCAGTGGGTGATTATGGATTTATCTTAAAATGTGTTTCAAAATTGTAGAACATTTAAATAATTATCGATTTACACATTATTTATCTAAATAGGTATTTTAAACTGAATAATAAAACGAACAATTTTTATATAGTCACCTTCGATTACACACACACACACATATATATATATATATATATATATATATATGTGTGAGTGTATAATTATATTACAAAACGATTTAAATGAAAAAGACGGAATTTTGCTATAACTACGTCAAATGAAAGCATTTAAGTTAGGTAGGTTAGATTAAAACATATCAATTTTTGCGTTAATTGCCTTTATGTTAGAGTTTGATGTATATTTTTTTGTGTAAATGTCTGATAAAATGTGTTGTGTATTTACTAAATGCTTGAAATTCGTAATATTTCATATTTGTTAGATAATATTTTTAAAAATCGATGGAAGTATATTGAAATGAAATAATTAAACAAATTTTAGTTCATTTCTAATGAATATATAATTATACTTTTTTAAAATATAAAAGTTATTGTAATTTAATCGTTAGATTTTAACCCTTTGAAGCCGGGTGTGGATTTAGGAACCCAGTGACGTTTTACAAAGAAATTATGGTCTCAGAGCGCTACATTTTAGATGATATATTTAAAGGTCCCTTATTTTATTATTCTCCTATAAGTATTTTACGTAGAAATCATATTTGTAAGTATAATTTTATGATTTCGTAGTAATGTTTTTAATAAAGTACTATTGAGAGTTTACTAGCAAAAGGAAAATAACTCCGTATTTAGTAAAATAGTTCAACCAAGACTGGAAGCAAAGTTGGCTATAATTAACAACCCTTCGAAGTCGGGTGCAGATCTAGAAATCCTCTGATGTTTTCAAAAGAAACTGTCTCGAAGCGCTTTTTTTTTGGATGATATATTTAAAGGTCACCAATCTACTTCTAATGAGATTAAATTTTTAAGTCTTTCTTTCATTAGAAAAAAATGATGGTCATACAAAAATCAGAAAAATCGCTGTTTTTTTCATTTGAAACCAATAAAAATTGTGAACTTGAGAATAAGGTTGAATAATATTTTTTCCACAAAAATTCATCACTGGAAGAACGCGTATAAATAATTAGAGACTACATTCCGCACGTGCATGGCAAAAAATTTAAAATTCTGTGTGCAGCATTTGCATTTTCCATGATATATGAGGTAGATGTGAAATTTCTAATGGCTAATCTGAATTAACATATTTTTTCTTGTGGCCGACAAATTTGCAATTTTTATTTTGTTTACGATAAAAGAATGGCCAATTAATCGAAAAATATTTGTTAAAAATTTTTTAGCATCTTTTCCTCTCCCCATCACCAAATGGATAAATATCATTTGTGTTAAATTTGTGTTATTAAAGTGTAGACAGTAATAAGTAAAATTTCTTCGAAACAATTGTTTTTATTTTTTAATGAAAATTAAAACTTTAATAAAAATGTTATTCATTACCTTTGGCTCGTTGTCCGTCGCGTATAACAATATCCGTTGCATCTTCTCGACGCCACATGATGTGCGGCGTTGGATGACCACGTGCGCGACATCGTAGAACTACCGCACCTCCTTCAGGTACCATCAGATCACTAAGTTGATCGTTATCAACGATATCAGGCGGCACAACGACGTTCAACAAGCCCACCTGTTGAATCAGACAAGAAAAAACAGATGGTGTTTAATCGAACCGTTCAAAAAATGAAGGATAAACATACTTTTGTCATGTTCTAATGGTTAATATAAACAGCATGTTATATGATTTAAAAAATTACATGATTCAGTTTATTAAGTTGCTGGCGAAATTTCTACAATCTGATGCCCTTTTCACGCTGATTATTCATACTAGTGATATATTCATACGTTCGTCGAACGGAATGAAAATTGTATAAAACATTCGATTCGTTTAACCCGAAATCTCGAGTCGTGTGGATCGTTAAAATAACTTAGATGGAACGACCCAATTCACGGATAGCGAATTTGAACTTTAACGCCATTATTTTTTCTTTTAACTAACAGAAACCTGGAGACTGTTGCTTTTAATGGCACAATTACGGCGGCAGTTTTTAGACCGACCTCGTCCTCGTCGGCGTCGTCCTCGTTCCGCAATTGTTTCGCTGCTTCTGTAGCGACTGTGCAGCATATATATATATATATATATATATATATATATATATATATATATATGTACGTATTTGTATGGTCCGACGCATGAACGAGCGACGGAGGGACAACGTTTCGACGACGTCGACGCGAAATAAACGGTTGCCGTGTCGGCAGAAATGAAGTCGTTCCGTAATGTTTATTAGTGCCACTATATACGCGGCCTAATTAGTATTACTTGCATTGAAAGCAATTAGTCCGAAATGGAGGGTAATTTCTCGCAAAATTATATCGCCGGAATCATTTTTGCGGCGGTGCTATCTGCGGACCGAGATGCCACAGACGCAGATCGGACGCCATTTTGCGTCAACGCGCGGCCAATTTCGCGATGTTCTCCCGTTTTTATTATCTGCAGTTACCGTTTACATATATTTGTTTATAATGTCGATTTATTTTTCGATGAATTTTCATAAGTTGTTTAGCTATGCGACAACTGGAACCCCCGTAATAAGCTTTAAATATTATAAATTTTATATGAATTAGCATGTATATATATATATATATATATATATATAAGGTTTGCCAAAAACTTTAGCGATAATACTCTGAAAATTTTCTACACTTGGCGTTTTGAAGATGATGTCATTGCCATCGAAATACGTTTAAGCAAGAGTGAAATTTTCAACATAAAAACATTATTGGGTTTCGTGGAGGGAAAAAAGAATTAATTTGTAAAAATTCAGTGACAAGTTGATTTTTAAATATGTGTACATTTTTATAATATTTCAAATATCTTCATTAAAGTAATCCGTCTCATTCAAAATACACAAATGTAAACAAGTCTTACACTTTTCGAAATACTCACTGTATTCCTTTTCGCAGAATCGCAATGAAAGTTTTTTACTCTTCTCTTAACTCGGCTGTTAAATCACATTTATTTTATTGTTGTTTTGAACTTTGAGAGCAGAAAGCAATCAGTAGGTATTAAAATAAGACGACAATAATGGTCGTGAAAGAATAGTTATTTCATTTTTAATCGAACACTGTTATTTAGTCGAAGTATAATACATTGAATATGAATTGTCATGTTGAATATCTATTTCTTTTCAATCCATATATCTGGTTGTTTTTGAGATTGTTTTTACTATATAAACGCCCTAAAATTTAACAATAATTTTATTCATTTATTTTTCATAAATTTGAAAGATATTTATAATCAGGTCCGTAGCGATACCATCATATTTAAGGGGACAAACATATTTTTTGAGGGGAAATTTTTTTTATATCAAATTATTTAACCTTATACCTAGAACCAAATCTTTATGAAAAAACATCTATTTTAGAAACTTTTATTCTTAAAAAAGAAGTACGATTCATATTATATAATTAGTCAAGTTATTAAAACGCAATAATATATTAAAACAAATTATAAGTTTTTAAAATAACAAAAGTTCTTCTCGATTTAACATAATAGTTAAATGTAATTGTAATTTTCGTGTCGTCGGTGGAAACGCGCTCATAGAAACGATTTTTTTTCGCACGTAGAAACGTTTTTAATTATCAAGTTTTAAGCCCATTAGGAAGATTCTCCCAATGATTTCCCATGATTTTCAAATCTCTCAAAATCGGAGATTTTGTGTGGGGGGGGGGAACGAGCAACCAGAAGGACAATGTCTCCTCTGCCACCGTCCTAGACTACGGACCTGTTTATAATACATGGAGTATAATAAATTTATCATATACACTATCACTAATAAGAAAATAATAGTTAATAATTTACTTTTAATTTTATTTCTCTCTATTACTAAAAATTGTTCTCCATCCACTGTCCGTGATATTTATTCGTTGTCTGATTGGTTATCAGTCACGTGGTCTGTGTTCTGATTGGTAACTAATAATCTGTAAATTGTAATAAAAATTATGATTTACATTTTATGCGTGTTATTTGTTAAAGGAGCGAGAGAACATTAGTGTGCGGGGAAGAAGCTCCTCCCCGGGAGTTGTCGCGTAGCAATTAAAGAGCTGAGTCCCCTAGTTTCAATAAAAATAATTTAAATATATAATTTATATATGAAAAAAACAGCACATTGACAATATTAATGACTGTTTGTTTCAATAAGAATTTAAATTTAATTTTTATATTTTTTTTTAAATTTCAATAAGAATTTATTTTGCTTCTCTCAAAATTTAAAATAATTTGATTTTTAATAAATTTACATTTTATATTTTATTACTTTATATATATATTTATATACATAAACATTAGGTGTAAAAATTATTTTTGGGTCTGTAAGTTGAATCACTAATAACTCTGTTTTAAATTAAAATATTTTCTTGTTGTTTCAGACTTTTGAAGTGTCAACCATAACATTTAAAAGCACTCTATATCTTGACCAAGCAGTTGGTATAACCACACAAAATAGGAGTGAACACGATGGCGTCCGAAAAGTAGCACCTTAGCTGCTTTGCAATTGAAAAGCATTGCACGCTTTTCGCATTCCAGTTGAAAAAGTGCTGCTAAATCCGCGGAAATGATTTGTTCAGCTTTTGAGGAAGGTGTTGTGATGCATAAAACATGCAAAAAATGTTAAATTAGTAAAAGAAGTCTGAAGATGCATTACAACTTCATCGACTCACAGCAGTCATTTTTTTTCAATAAGGAATTCGTCAGTTACCCGATAAATTGAGCAACGTTATATAAAACAAGTGGGGATATTTTAAACATTGAAATACATTTAATTTTTCTGTAAACATTCATTTTCTATAAAAAAGATGCCGAATTAATTTATACACTTAATATATATATATATATAATATTAATTGATAACTATATGTAATACTTTCAATTTATTTAAATATCAGGAGGAAATTAAAAATATATATATTAATATAATTATTTTGAAAAGATATGAAAATATATACATTTATTATGAAATTGAATATGAATGGAAATTTGAATTTTTGAATATTTTTGTCGGAACTGATTAACATTTAAGTTATTTTTAGTATCATATAAATGTATATATATACAATATTAGTTATATATATATATATATATATAGATGTAGATAATTCAATAAAAATTTGTAGGTATATTTCAAATTGTACTTATATTTTTTGTGTATTTAATGTGATGTTAGTATAAACAGAAATAAACGATCTACCAACAATTCATTATGTAAATTGTTGGTATTTAAATTCATTTGTAGTCAACATTGATAATTAGCAAATGCAGTGAGTAGTAATTTAACTGTTCTATACTAAGGGCGTTTATCGAAAATGAAAATTTACGGTTAGTTATAAAATCTTTTTTTTTAATTTATAGCCAATTAGTTTACCATTCATGTTTTACAAATGAATCAATACCCTAAACAACACAAAATTTTTGTTTTGAGAGTGCATAATTGCTTATTTCATATTTTGATACGTTTAGGATTATGATACATTTGGATTTTTTGACAGAAACAAATGCTAATCAAATTATAAAAAAATATTGGACAGTATGTTAAACAAAATTTTAAAGCTTGGAGTATTATTTCAATAATTTGTGAAAATGAATAGACAAATTTCAAAACTATAACTTTTAATTATTGATACGTTCATAAAGATTATATTTTATATGTTAATTTCTTGGTGATAATTACGATGTATAAGTTTAATTAATTATTGCAGAAAATACAAGGTGTATTAAATATATATATATATATATATATCTATATATATCTATATATCTATATATATATATATATATATATATATATATATATATATATATATATAGGAACGTATACATTCATGAATAATTTGTCAACTGGCTCATTAAAAAAAACTCACTGTACTGTATAATTTGTTGTCTTTAAATCGAGCATTTAGTTTTTCTCTGTAGAAAAAGTAACAACAGATTTTATAAACTTCACTAGTTCAGTTAATATTGTACAAATTCTAATGCTAAAATTCCTCATTTATAAGTCGGCAGAACGAAAATCAGTGAACTGTTAACGGACGACGTTAAAAAGCGAGTGTTAAAAATGCAAATGGTTTTCCTCTTGTTTTATTTTTTTTTTTAAAAAAAAAGTCAAGAGAGAAAAGAGGACATGGATTTAAATTTAAATTGTGACTGTCGGTCAAAATTACAATGAAAACAGTCATTGTCGTAGTTCTAGTTAAATACTCAATTCTATATATTAAATTTATTACGAAATAATTATTCCAGACATGCTTTTCAACATTGCAGTTACTTCTGTATACAGTGTTTGCCCGGAATAAGTTTTTTAAGCCTGTTTTTATAAGTTATTTCTGTAATTATGTCGTATTCGTCCGCTTCTTGACTTTTATGTCTGCGTAACAGTATTTTTATACTTTACTACATACTCATATAAGCACGTATATATATATATATATATATATATATATATATATATATATATATAAAGAATTATCAAACAAGAATATAACTTATAGAAAGAAGATTTTTTTAATATCACATTAATTTCTTAAAATATTCATATCTTTAAACCATTTTAATATTAATAATACTAAGTAAAATTAATAAAATATAATTCATACCAGTGGCGCGTTATCCTGTGGGCAAAAAAGGGAAATTGTCTGGGACCTCCACCAATAGGGAAACTCCAAACCAATCTCTTATAAACTCATTATTGTAGTACAACACTGTATATGGGGCCCTCTAATTCAAATTTTCTTGAGCCCCATGAAAGGCCCAATTGCAAAAAAGTTTATTTCATTACAATAAAAATATTTATTTGATTTCATTTAATTTTTTTAAAATATGTATTGTATTATAAATGTAAGCCCGGTTGCTAATTTTATATTTCTGATAATTGCTTGCCATTTTTCGAAAAAAATATATTTTTATCGATGATATTTTTTATTTATTTCCACTTTTTTTAGAAAATTATCATTTATTTGATTCGTAGTTCTAAATTGGCAGGATACACATACATAAAATAATTTATCTTTTATTTTTTTCGGCATATTCTGTTTTCAAATATTTAATTATTTTATGATTATATTTTATTAATAGTAGTTAAGTTGTCCGAAGACTAAGCACTGAAGTAATACATGTTTCTTCTAATAATTGTACATTTTGTATCATTTTTATTATATTTTCTAAGAAAATATATTTATCTACTATTTATATTTCTATTTATTTAATCATACCGGGGGTTATATCATCCATTCAATTATTGACTCTTATTTTAAACTTTTTTAGAATACATATTTTTTTCATTTTCAGAACATTTTTTGGATATGTTTTTCAATTTATTTAGTATAGAGTTTAATTCAATAACAACTTACTATGTTATTATAAGATCATCTGAAAATTCGAAGTTGTTTAATATTTGACTATTAACCCTTTGCACTCCTTTGGCTCTGCTACGGGGATACTCATTATATATTCCAAAAATCCGTTGACTTCGCTATAAGGACATGCGCAATTATTGCGCGTTATTGCTTTTTGAGAAAATCAATTATATGGTGGCGGACATTTTTCTTTTGGCGAATGAAAATATCTGTTACCAATTCATACATTCTCTATAAAAATGTAAAACTCCACTGACACACTTGAAATATCAAAAATTCATAACCGATCAACTAACAGAAAATTTTCGCCAGGAGAGAACAATAACTCCTACTTCTATCTCTGAAACTAGGTTAAATTGAATGCTTCACATAATGAGAAAAGATGAAAAGAGGGATTGTGTTGTATGTTCCAAGAGAAAGGAAAAGAGCAGGAGACGTCAAACGAATGATTACTGCGATACTTGTCTAAATAAACCCAGAATGCATATGTGATACTGTTTCCAGAGGTGCTGTATTTACAAGATAAATAGATTCATAAGCACTTATAATTTTTTCCTTTCAAAACAAAACTTTCCTTTTCCAAAAGAGTTACTGCAAAAGAGTACCGGAATTACTGATCGATAGTAACAAAAAAATGTTCAGAGTGCAAAGGGTTAATATTAGTGCTCAAACTCTTAAGTAAATTATTTGAAAATATTTTCTAATACTACTATAAACAATACAGTTCTCAAATTCTGGAAAAGTTCACTTTCGTAAATGAATTCTTTTTTCATCCCAACAACCATACATTTGATTCAGTAAGGAAAATAACTTTACTAACATTTAGTAGTTTAAACAATATCAATCTTTACATATAAAAATCAAACATGACACATTTAAAATCAAGCTTGTAAATATGTTATTCTTCACTGAAAAAGTTCTTGTGTCAACTACTAAAATAAATTTAATCTTAAAATATTTCTAAATATTATCGAATAAGAAAATGGTCAAAAATGTTTAATAAATTATTATTTTATTATTAATCATTTTTGATTGTTATTTATGTATTTTTGAGAAAATAATATCATATTCAGAGCACCAAGGTACTGTAAAATCTACAAGAAAGATTTTTCTGTACGCTGCTGTCTGATTATGATCAATATGAAAGGTTAGCACATCATGTTAATACATAAAAAACGGTTGCGAATTGAAATTTGTCAAGTGCGATTTGTGCGTATAATGTGTATAATAACTCATGTGTATAATAACTCATGGAATAAATATATAAAAAGATAAAATCTTACTTCACTTGAATTCGTGTCGTGATCAAGTCGATTATGATTCAAAAATGAATAAATTGACAATTAAACGATAACAGGTGCTTTTAAAAATTAGACTTTTAGATATCATCTGGAAGCAAGCTAGTGCTGAAACGCATTAATACGTTGTAGTCCGGAGACGACGTCCTTTGGCAAGCGCCATTAGCGTGGTTCACGAATACGGTCGTGCACGCTAGAGGATTAGTGTTTATGGCCGGTAATATTAATGTCAAATAATATCCACATGTTACCGCATCGTGTACAGTTAAACGCAGTCGGTAACGTTTCGTATACCTATTGCTAATTATATCTATTATTAAAACTTTCGTGAATTATTTAATTGCACGTGGATGCAAACAATCGCGTTTCACAGACGGTCTGTAATACATTTAAGTTTCCCAATTACGCACTAAAGAGATACATGTGTTCACCGGTATGGTTACGGATTACTTATACCTTTCTGTGTGGTCGCTTATGCGTAGACAGGATGGTCTCATGAAACAGACAGGCGATACGAGATAGAAAAACATGTCTGGAAATTTATATGAAATTCGCATTTTTTTTCATTCGAGAATGTTTGGAAATATTTTAAGATTAATGTTCTTTTAGTAGTTGAAACAAGAACTTTTTCGGTAGAAAACAATATATTTTACAAGCTTGATTTCAAATATGTCATGTTTGATTCTTCATACGTAAAGATTGATATTAATTAAACTACTGAATATTAATAATGCTATTTTTCTTACTGAATCAAAAACTAATATTTTCGTTTATAATACATTATATATATATATATATATATATATACATACGAGGGTTGTTTGATAAGTACGGTAAAAAACAAGTTAAACACCATTTTTTTTTTTGGAAAAAATCGATTTTATTTCTCCATAGACTCCATTCAGGGCTATACACTTGGTCCACTGAGTTTGCAAAATATGCATTGACGGCTGCGATGACATCCTCATTCGACGAGAATGTCTTCCCACCGAGCCAAATTTTCAAGTTTGGGAAGAAGAAGAATTCCCGGGGTCCAGTTCGGAGAATAAGGTGGATGACGAATCAATTCGAAGAGTAATTCGTACCATTTTTCCATTGCGACGGTCGATTTGTGGGACGGTGAGTTGTCCTGGCAAAAAAAATTTTTGTGCGCCAATCTTGGCCGTTTTTGTTCCAGCTCTCCTTTCGAACGGTCTATTAATGTTGAATAATAGGTTCCTGTTATCGTTTTTCCCTTCGTTAATTAGTCGATCAGGATGATTCCTTGGGAATCCCAAAATAAGGCGGCATCGCCTTCCCAGCCGACAAAAAGGTCTTCGCCTTCTTCGGCGCACTTTAACCAATCATTGTTCACTCCTTTGACTGTTGATTCAGGTGTGTAATGGTGGATCCATGTTTCATAAAAAGCCCTGCTTGTTTATTTCATTTTTACGGCAACGCTACAATGCTCACTTCAAACATCTGTAGAACGTGAACAAGGCGTCGTTTCTGGTTGAAATTTCTCATATACTAGTTTTAAAAATGAATCTTGATGCCCGTGACTTTACCAAATGAATGGTGAAAGCATATAATAGAAATATATCAAATTTATCAAATGAATTTCATAATATCTATTGTTTAATTCACTTTATTTTTTTTAAAAAAAACAGTCTTAATTTTGTGTTTGTTTATTATAAACGAGTACCACAATGTTAATTATATTATGTCACATACTAATAGAATGTCTACATCAATTTTTTTTGGAATTACAAAGATATATAGAATCCTTAACAACTACAGAAAAACTATAAATAAATAACATACAAAAAGTACAAAATATAAATTACTACTTATAAAGTATAAGAAATTTAAAAACATGTTTTACAAAAAGTTATAATGTAAATATCACAAAACGTTACATCTAACAATATTTTCTAATTATTTAGTGAATAAATATATCTCCCTGTATCAATGTTAATTTTTGTGATGACAATATATTTATAAAAAAGGATTTATCATAATATTTTTCGTTTTAGGCAATAATACCTGTTTTATTATTCTCCTATGAATATTTTAAGCAGAAAATATATATGTTAGTATAATTCAGTGATTTCGTGGTAATGTTTTTAATAAAGTACTATTAAGAGTTTATTGTGAAAAGAGAAAGAAATCCATATTTAGTAAATAGATCAACTAAGACTGAAAGTAAAGTTGGCTATAATTATCAACCCTTTGAAACCGGGCGTGGATTTAGAAATCCATTGATGTTTTTCAAAGAAACTATGATCTCAGAGTGCTACATTTTGGATGATATATTTAAAAGTTACTAATTTTTTTCTAATGAGACTAATTTTATAACACTCTTTTATTAATAATAAATTACAATCGTCTAAATATCAGAAAAATCGTGTTTTTTAATTTGAAAACCTTTAAAAATTGTGATCTTGAGAATTGGGTTGAATAATATTTTTTTTCAAAAGTTCATCATTAGAAGAAAGCGTCAAAAAAATTTCGAAATTCTACGTTCTTCACGTGCATCGCAAAAGAAATATAAAATTCTGTGTGCAGCGACATTTTTCAGTTCATTGGTAAGTTAGTTTTTTCTTGTAAAAATGATTTCCTGTCAAAAAAAACAGTCAAATGGCACAAAAAACTTTTCTTCTATATTTTCCATCTTGCAATCTACAACATATACGTTATTTACTGCCATGTGAATCGTAAAGGAATGAGTACTGCTGACTACAAACTCATATTAGTTTCACATATTGTTCAAAAAGTTGCTAAAAGGGTTAATATCATTTATTGTTGACGAATTTGAAATGATTTTAAATTAAGCTTTGAATTGTTTAATTTAAGGTAACAATACATATTACCTTTCATTGAAATTAACAATTTCTTTTACCAAAAGGACATATTTCCAAGACAAATGGAATGTTCGGTTTAGTTTGACAACTGTATAAAAATCAAATTATAAAACGTATAACATTCTGAATTTCAAATAATAAACTTTCAAAACGTATTTATTTAACAAGACAATGCTAAGCTAGAATCGACGTAAAGATGACATCAATTTTAATATTTTCGAATTAAATGAAATCGATAAAGATTTAATTACTTCGAACGAATAACTTTTCATTTGAGTTTTTATGCCGTTACATATCTGTTATATGGATTTTATTATAAAAGTTTTCGAAAGAATATTAATTTCAGTACAGAAATGTTTGAAGAGTATCTTAATGTAAAAAGTAATATAATGCTTTGCTAATTTTCGTAGTTTGATGATAGAATAATAAATTGTTAATAATATTAATAATAAATTAATTATTATCAAAATTATTAATAAATTGATTACTATAAATGAGCAGTAAATATGTAATTAATTGGATGGAGACATGCTGACTAATGTATTACTAGTTTAATCTTGATTTAATGACATGCTTTTTTTCACTGAAAACTGACTATATTTTATTAGATTGGTAGAAAAATAATTGCGGTTTATGCACCCATTTGTCAAACTTCTTTGATTTTCCTAGCTGTTTTAAGTGGTCCAGAACTGTTGGATGACTAAGCTTAACTTTTGTGCAAGCTCTCGAATTGTTGTGCGTGGTTCCGATTCAACTAACACTTTTAGTTGGTTGTTATGAACTGAAGAAGGTCGCGAGCGTCCTTTTTCAACTTCAAGAGCTTCGTCTCCAGCACGAAATTTTTGGAGCAAGCATTGCACCGTGCGTTCCTTACAGTATCCACATCAAAAGCATCGATTAGTTCACGAGCAGTTTCTGCTCCTTTACCACCCGTTTTGAACTTAAATTAATGCTCTTATTTACTTCTTTTCCATCTTAAATTCAGTAGACCAATTTGAAGCAAAATTAATAATTAAACCAAAGCCGATGTTACCAATAAGACCAAAAAATGTGCTTTAAAATGATTTTAATATGAACATGATGAACACACATTAAAAAAATTAAGGTTAGAATTTAAAAAACAAAAACCGCAATTATTTTCCTACCAATCTAATAGTTTCGTTTAAGTAAATTAAAAAGTGGAGTAATTTAAACTATTTTAAAGTAGATAATAAGAGGAATATGTTTTTTATCTTGAGATTATTTTGTTATATTTATTTATATAATAAAATGAATTAAAGCAATAAAATTTAGTTCACATAAATAATATTTGTTTATCTAATCTAAGTACCAATTATTGAAAAATGTTTTAGAAAACAGAATGTGATTTTCATGATGTTGACTTAGTTATCAAAGTATTAAAACAAATTTGGTTTTGTTATCTAAAAAAATGAATATACAATTTTATACAGTTTTATATTTGTTTTAATTGAATATAAATTAAAGATTTTTGTTGAGTGATATATTACTTTTGAATCAGCTATTACTTGATGGTTTGGTTTTGAAATTAATGTTCTATTATATTTTTATTTTTAATCTTAATGTTGCTCAGAGTACTAATAGCAAACAATCGTTTTATTTAATTTTCTTTTAATAGGCGTTAGTGCACATTTTTCCATTCATTAACAGATTTAAAAAAAATAATAGAATTTATTGGATTAGTAGAATTTGAAAAAAAATTTTTGATCAATGAAATCGTTTGAAAATTTTATTTATTCTATTTTGATTTATATATATATATATATTCTAAGATAAATTTAATATTAATTCTAATAAATAAGAAAATAAAATATTAGCTTAAAAAAGTTATGTAAGTTAACAAACAAGTTAAATGATTAGAACATTTAGGTTTTGATTATATTAGGTTGGTGCAAAAATAATTTTAGTTTTCATCATTTTAAGTTTGGCACCGATTTTTCCAGTTACCGTTATCTTTTATTATAGTAGTGTGATATATCATTTTAAGCAATAAAATTAGCACTACTGATTTCAGCTTATGTCTATTGTTTTCATCCTTTAGTATTTTTGGATGTAATCTCTTAAATTAGTCACGGAAAAAAGCAAATTTGCGTGATTTTGTGATATAAGTATAAACTGGAATGTAAAGCAACAGAAATTGCTCAAAATATCAAATTTATTTTTGGAGAAGATTCAATTAGTGAACGTACGCTTAACACTGATTCCAAAATTCATGAGAAGTTGCATCGTTTACAGCCAGCATTAGTCAATCGAAAAGGACCAATTCTTCTTCATGACACCACCCTACCACACGTCTCACAAATTACTTTAAAAAAATAAATAAACTGGGTTATGAAACTTTATCTCACAGATTTTATTCTCTGGACTTGCCTCCGGAAGATTATCATTTTTTAAAACATTTGATTAAATTCCTACGAGAGAAGGTTTTCAAAGATCAAGCATCAGCTCGAAATGCTTTTGATGAATTCGTTAATTCCAGGACTCCAGAATTCTATTTTGTAAGAATAAACAAATTTGTTTCCCGTGGGCCAAAATGTGTACAGGCCAATGGTTTTTATTTTGACTAATAGATATAATTTGTAACTGATATATGCGTCTTTATACTCGGATACATAATAACCGCAATTAATTTTGCATCAACCTGATTAAAAATTGATTTATATTTCTCATTAAAAAATGTTATTAATTATTTATATATTGAAATCTTATTTAACGTGAATCGATTTTTCAAACAATTCAATTAAGGAATAGAATAAAAAAATAATAAATGTAAAAAAGAAAGATAGTAGACTGTATAAAAAAATAACCTAAAAAATTATAAACGATACATATATTTCATACATCAATAGAAATCTGTTTATAAAAAAGAACCTCAGTATACATACACTCGTTCGAGCGTTTCATAAGATGACACACAACGAAACGTGCACATCAACTACGAAGAAGACATTGACAATGGTCTGCCGAAACGTGTCACGTTTTTGTTACGAACACTGGCCGAAGGTGAAGACCGTCTATCGACAGACACAAGCATAACCGATACAACAGACGGGAGAAGAAGTATATGGGCGACGGGTGGCATCTGGAGAGGAACGCTATGTAATCTGGGGAAAGCTTTCAGACGTGATTGGGGACGACTTGTGCGTGAGCGTCTGTGTTTATGTGTGTGTATAACCTCTTGTCGTTGTACCCATGCACCACCCACCCGCTCCCGCATACACACACGCACATACAATTTTTTACTCACCGCCGCAAACTGGCTCGCGGCGTGTTCTATAAACGCATTTATGTCTACACATCGAGTAGTAATGTTGTGGGACTGGTGAGGTGCCGGTTTTTCTTTCGTGCAAACATCTTTGGCTATTGCGCGGACTTCTCCTTTTTTTGTGTTTCGTTTACGACGCCGTATACCTACGTGTATCTCTCTACAGCGATACGTACTCTAATATACTCGTTATGGTCGCTATATAAGTTAGATTCTGTGTAAGCTGGTGTTTGTTTTATTGCCATATATATATATATATATATATATATATATATATATATGTATATATATTTATATATATATATATATATGTATATATATTTATATATATATATATAAATGCATGTAAGATATAGAGAGATACGTGTATACACATATTATGTTTATTATATGCGATTAAATTCGTGTAGGCCCCGTATTCAATTGTGATCGATGCGCGCGTGAATATCTACTTACTTCACTTTTTATGATTGCCCGTCGCGCATTTTCATGTGTACGTTTTTTTTACGATTCGCACTGGAATGACTTTAGTTACAACGAATCGAAAGTGAACGTAATAATAAATGGAATTTGTGGCATGGATCGAGCGCAGAAATGGTACTAGAAATAAGTTGTGAGATTGTATATACATATGTATATATATATATATATATATATATATATATATATATATATATATATATATACATACAAGTATAAAAAGAGTATTAGAAGTCGATATGTTTTCAATAAGATTCAAAAGTAATATGTTTTTTTTTTGAAAACGTGAAATGAATATATATATATATATATATATATATATATATATATATATATATATATATGACAAATAATTCTCGGTTTTCTGGCAATAGATGTATTTGAAAATAATTATTATATTCATTTTGAAATGGCATTATGATTGAATCAGAAAATAAATGGTAAATATTGTTGGTATGATGAACTCTATACATGTATGTATGTGTGTGTGTATATATATATATATATAGATAGATAGATAGATATATGAGAAATAATCCTTAGTTTTATGGGGATAGATGTATTTAAAAATGATTGTTATATTCATTTTGAAATGGCATTATGATTGAATCAGACAATAAATGGTAAATATTGTTGGTATGATGAACTTTATACGTGTATATATATATATATATACATATATGTATATGTATATATATGTATATATATATATATATATATATGTATATATATATGTATATATACAGATATGTATGAGAAATAATTCTCGGTTTTCTAGGGATAGATGTATTTAAAAATAATTGTTATATTCAGTTTGAAATGGCATTATGATTGAATCAGAAAATAAATGGGAAATATTGTTGGTATGATGAACTCTATACAAGTATATATATATATATATATATATATATATATATATATATATATATATATGAGAAATAATTCTTGGTTTGCTGAAGATAATTGTATTTAAAAAATAATGATTATATTTATTTTGAAATGGCATTACGATTGAATTTAGAAATAACCTAAATATTGTTGGTATGATGAACTCTCTCTCTCTCTCTCTATATATATACATATATATATATGTGAGAAATAATTCTTGGTTTTCTGAGGATAGTTGCATTTAAATAATAATTATTATATTTATCACGTTCTACAGATGTTTGAAACGAACATTGTAATAGTTACTGCAAAAATGGAAAAAAACGAGCAGGATTTTTGCGTTGATTTGTTACCATGGATGAAACATGAATCTCACACTATACACCTGAGTAGAACAGTCAAAGCAGTAGACAATAACTAGTGAAAGTGCGCCGAAGAAAGGCGAAGTCCGTTTTATCGGATGGGAAGGTGATAGTCATTTTTTTGGGATTTCCATAGAATCATCCTAATCGACTACTTAACAAAGAGAAAAACGATAACAGGAGCCTGTTATAAAACATTATTGAACAGTTTGAAAGAAGAGTTAAAGAAACGACCATGATTGGCGCACAAATAAATGTTCTTTCACCAGGAAAACGCGCCATCCCACAAATCGAACGATGTAATGGTAAAATTGCACGAACTAGGCTTAGAATCGATTCCTCATCCACCATGTTCTCTGGACAGGGTCCTATGCGAATTCTTTCTCTTCCTAAACTTGAAAATTTATCTCAGTGGGAAGAAATTCTCGTCGAATGAGGATATCATCGCCACCATCAATGTATATTTTGCAGATTCGCTGGACCAAGTGTATAGCCATCAATGGAGACTATGTTGAGAAATAAAATCAATTCTTTCCAAAGAAACGACCTTTAACTTGCTCATTTACCATACTTATCAAACGACCCTTGTATATAAGTGCTATTTTAATAAATTATCATTAGGAAACATTTTTACGAAAATTATGATGATATTCTTATTAAAAAAACATTTTATCTTATTGAAATAAATTATAAAATAATTGAAATTATTATATGATGTTCTATATTTTATTCAATAAATTGTTTAGTTGTATTTAATATTTTATAAACTACTGAAAAATTCTTTTTTTTATGGAACATATTTTGAATATTTAATAATATGTAAATATTTTCTAATGACTGAATATTTTTATCTTCTGTTGTTGATGCATAAAATATCTGTTTTGAATTTTTCTCATATATATATATATATATATATATATATATATATATATATATATATATATATAAATATATAGTAAGACACGGTCATATTAATATCAGTTTCAGAAAATAAAAAATATTTATTTAGTCAAATAAATTTAAAAATTGAAAGATTAAAGCACATTAAACTCAAACACAATCGCCTTCATAGGAATAGATACCGTATATTCATGTATTAGAAACAGGAGCCGAATTTAAAATAATGGCCAACAGATTATCGTAAGGTTAAGCTGCTTAATGTAGTTTTACTTGGTTCTACTCGTGACATTTGGGGTAATACTATTAAAAATGATTCTTAAGTAGTATTCAAATGTGAAATATGAGTATATCAGATCGATTTATATATTTTTGATGTTTACAAATACATTTTTAATGTTTTTTTTTTAAAAAAAATCCTTTGAATTTAATTGATATAAAATATTTATTTCTTATATTAAAGTACACGCAGAAAATAAAATTATGTTTTTCAAATATATAATTTAAAAAATGTATTCTCATATTTTTTTAATAAACTTCTAACTAATATACATGTCTACAGACATATACTTATATATTTGTAATTATATATATATATATATATATATATATATATATATATATATATATATATATATATATATATACAGATAATTATCTTTTATAAACGTTATAATAACTATTTGTAGACGTTTAACATATTATTTGAATTTTGCAAACATTCATTGTGTAAATGGCTACATGGAATGTTCTAAAAACTGAGTAATTAGTGTTAACAGTTTAATAACCTTTTGAATATGTATCTATGTATTTAGGAATATATATATACATATATATATATATATATATATATATATTCCTATACATACATATATATATATATATATGTATATATATATATATATATATGTATAAACGTGAGTAATATCCTTTGCTTTTAATAAATCTCGAACACAAAAAAAGCAAAAACAGAGTTACTACTACTACTTGCTATCGTAAAATTAATACCACTATTGTAAATGCTCAGTCATTATGCACACCCGGGCGCACAATTACAAAATCTATGCCGAAGAGACATATGCATAATTGCCCTCATTTTTGCTTCGAAATAATAGCAATTGGACGAGAACTTTTTTATTTTTAGAATAACGGTATGGTTTTATCAATACAAAACGAATATTGCATTACATATAATGGCAATTTAGTCGTCGGTGTTATAATTTTCGATGATTTGGACTCGAAATTAAAGTACACGTTCACATTTGAAAATTAGTTTAATATGCATAAATATTTCATTACTAATCACTACTACATATGTTCATACAAATGAATGTATGCATATATACACATATGTATTTATATATATGTATATATATATATATGTATATATATTATTACATACACACATACATGATTTTAATTAAATATTCACTATTTAACAAACCATATGAAGATAGCTCAAAAGTAGTAAGAAGTTCTGTGATAAGATGACATAATATTACAAAAAGAATTTAAAGAAACGAAGACCCACAAAACAAAGAAAAGTTAATAATCCAATGATATGTTTATTGAGAATTTAGAATAGAATGTTGAAGTATTTTATTATTTTAATTTCTAAAAAGGTAAAGATTAATAAGTAACTCCTGGCAAATGCGAGGAAAAAAATTAGTAAAATATTGAACCTTCATCAAAATGTTAAGAGACGCACGTAAACAATTTCTTTAAATTTTGAATTCATATATGCATGTGTTCCATTTTAAGATTTTTCTATTAATTACTATCCTCTCATTTTGTTATTACGTTTTCAATTTAATCAAATTTTCTATTTTTTTTTTATTTTATAGGGTCAATTTTATCCTCTTTGGACTAAAAAAATTTTACCAAGTTTATTTTAACACTTTGATTGCCCCGTCACCCAAATCTGGACGACAGTTATGTTTCCGCGAGGGTCCCGTCTCCCAGCTGCGGGCGACACTTCTTCAACAAATTATGCACGCATTTACAAACAGTTTTCATTTGTAACACAAATATTTAATCGTAACAACATATAAGTATATGTACAGATAGATAAAAAAGTTTTCTTTTAACAAATATATATATATATATATATATATATATATATATATATATATATATATTATGTTGCTTTTGTATGATATTCACTGAAACAATTTAAACAAAGCTGCGGTGTTTTTGGACAACTAGGACAATATATTCCTGTCTTTTTTACATTTTTCCTACCTTCTTGTCGTTCTAAAGTTTTCCTGCTTTTCTGATAATAGAGGACGAACATTCTTCTATATTGTTTTTTCTTGCGGATTTTATCTAATTTTTAAATTGTGAGTCGCTTCTCTTTTATCACTTTGCATATTTTGAGGATATAACTATTCCTGAACATTTGAAATAAGAAATTGTTTTTTTAAAAAAATCGAATTATGATGGGAAAACAAACGGATCAATTATATCAATTATCTGGTCATATCATATTATATAATTTTAAAGTAAAGGAAAAAAATTACAGAATGCGTGCTTGAAATGTCCACATTCCATCTGGGAAAAATAATCTAGAATTATTGAGTCAAAATATATATAACAGAAAAAGAGGAAGGAAATGGTAAAGAGACCTAGACAAGTTGAAGATGAAAGAACCTAACAAATACTAGAAAATAAAAAAACAAGCCTGCAGTTATTTACGAAATTACTAAAAAGACTATAAATTTACTATAAAGACAGCACAAAATATTTAAACATATTGAATAAAACAAAATGACGGAACATGGCTATAATTAGTTTGGAAGCATGGAAAAATGAAGAGCTTTAAAGATAAATGTGTGTGCTATGTGATGATGATTTAAATGGAAAAACACTTAATAGTGGGTTGTAAAAGAACTATCAAAATTATAAACAGACTACTCTCTAATATAAAAATAGACATATTATATCAGAGTGTAGACTCAATATGTTAATCAATAAGTAAATGTAATGTAGTGTAAAATATATAATTAAATGTTAATTCTGTAAGTCATTTTATATACATTTGATTATAGTATAGGACAGTTTTCAGTGTATTTCCAATGTAAATATATATTCTGTAAAATGTAATTACGAATACAATATTGAATAAAAATACTATACTGCTACTTGTATTAATACTTATCGATATTCGTATTGTTTTAAACAAACATGAATGCTAAGTAATTCAAATAATATGGCAGATATTTATAATGTGCATTTTTTAATAATGCTTTTTTATCAGAAAATATTATTTAAAGTATTTCTGAAATACTTTTTGGACAGTAATAAAATATTTATTAAAATTAAACTTTTTATTTTATTATATTTACTAACTTAAGAAAGTGGTAAAAGAGTATTAAATTGTTTTGTAACGAATTTCAGTTAACAAGTTAGTTTGAATAGCTTGCACAATGAGAAAGCAAGTGAGTTGGGATAGTTTCAAAACGGCGGCAATTTAACATCGAATAACTCTACGGGTACATATATGAAATTCTCATGTAAAGAATATACTGAACTTCATTAAAGGATGTTATAGTGCCAATGACTTAAACGTTAACAATTAGGGAAAAAAAATACTGGCTGTCTGTCAGTGTAATTAAGATATGTTTGATGTTTGTCTATAACATACAGACATGCCCTCGCATATAACCGGAAACCGGAGTTGTCGAGAATCACAGCATCGTTTATATGTGTGTTAATGTTTTCTCCGACAAACCTTCGTCCCGTTCGTCTCCGTTGCCGTCGTCGTTCTCGTTCGACCGAAGTACAGGAATTAAATTTCGTGCCGAAATCCTAATGTTATGTAAATAGCAACAATTTTCTATATGAACATAGTAGTGTACAGGACGTAATAATAATATTAATTAAATTCATGCGTGCGCTCGACTTTATTACGAATATTAACAGAACATTACCTTAATTTATTTGTATTAAGCAATTTACAAATAAACGAGACGGCAAGTAGACCTACCTCCTTCGTCTTCTTGCCACTACCATCGTTTTATACACATATATTATTTATTTTCTATGGAAATATTGTCGACAATTTATGCAAAATAAATAACGGGACCGGAACGATGATTATTTTGTAACCGTTACGGAACGCAATGAATAAATTACTGAAACTCTCTCACTCTTCTTTATATTTGCACAAACATACTATTGTATATATATATATATATATGTACATACGTTTATATATATATATATATATAAATATATATATATATATATATATATATATATATATATATATATAGAACAGGATAATTGCAGTTGTATACAAACTTAAATTAAATTTAAATATATTGATGCGGTATTTTTAATTTTAATAATGGAATTATTAAATAGTAAAAAATATTCTAATTTAAAGAAATATACATATACGAAATGAATCTCTTTAATTTTAATTACTCAATGAATAAATATATACTTTCGCATGCGAGAGTATGTCTGGTATTTTATTAATGTATTAAAACCTTTTCCTAATTTAACAAGATATAACATTTTCCACCTAGGAAAATATATCGGTTAACAAGTTTTGTTCTCGACAGTTTCTTTTTTTAAAAAAAGAAAGCAAAAGTAAATAGATTTTGCATAAAAGCTCGACTTGATTTATAATTTCAAATGATTTATTTGACTTGTTTTTCATGTTATTTCTTAGTGATTTAAGGTTATTTAAATTTCAATAAATAAAATATATCATTATATATATTTCATTTTTTTTGTGATGTATGATCATTTTGTTAATGAAGAAATATGTCGTTTATCATGACAAATATTAAATAATGTAAGTTAAATTTTTCATGAGTTAAAATCAACGATCACAATTTAAAAGCGATTTTCACAATAAACAAGTGTATAAAATATTAAGTCGGTAGAAAAATAATTGCGGTGCTGTTTATGACCTTTTTGATTTTCCTAGCTAGTTTGAGTGATCAAAAACTATTGGATGACTAACGCCTAACTGTTGAGCAAGTTCTCGAATTTTTGTGCGTGGTTTTGATTCATTTTCAAGGCTTTCGTCTCGAGCACGAAATTTTTGGAACCACCATTGCACCATACTTTCGTTAACACCTCACCGACACCAAAAGTACTGTTTAGTTTCCGAGCAGGTTCTATTGCTTTTCCACCCGTTTTGAACTTGTACAAAAATTTACTTTTATTTGCTTCTTTTCCATTTTTAATATACTAGCCCAATTTGAAGAAAAAATAATAATAAAATCAAAGTCTATGTTACCGAAATACATACCGGAAAATACACTTTTACAATGATATTAACATGAACATGATGAAATTACACTTTCATAAAAAAAGTAAGGTTAGAATTCAGAAAACCAAAACCGCAATTATTTTCCTATCAACCTAATACTATAGTTTTTAGAAAATTTTCTACTTTTTTTTAAAAAAGAATGATGTATATATATATATATATATATATAAACGTATATTTAAGAACGTTCGCAAAGATGAGAATGTTTAGTTGCCGTAAATATATGTGTGTCGTCTATATTGCCAGATTATTGATCTGAGTACAATTTTATCTGAACGATATATGCGCTTAATATTATCGTACTGAAATTTGTAACGCTCTGAAAAAAAACATGTTAATGTGATGTCAAAAACAAGTACGTTGCACCAATTGATTGATGAGCTTTACGAACTAATGAGCTTTATTTGAATCTATTTTTAAAACTGTTCATGAATCTATAAATATACATTTACATTTCCACTCATATATATGTATACATTCATAATTAATTTCTTGTGTGTTTAATGTGGTAATGGCAAACAAATTGAAATTAATTCATTCTTTTAAAGAGAGAATGTGAAACCAATTGGATTTTAGTAATTGAAATTTGCACAACTACGTTTCTTTTGTTAAAAAAATACAAGTATATTCAAGTAATTAATGATCATATTTATAAATCTTGTAAATATAATATTAAAAAAATACGAGAATTATAAATTTTTAATATAATATTAATATTTTTATTTTATGAACACTTTTTTATAGCAACTTTAATTTGAAATAAAGTGCAGAGAAACAAGAATCATTCAATTATAGTCGAGTTTAATTACTGTCTATTTTTATATACACCTAACCCTTAATTTACAAGATACTCGAATTGCACGGTTTCGGTTTAACACGGTCGAAGGAGTGCGGAAAAATTTCCATTTACACGGCACTATTTCAGTTTAACAAGGTCACTGAATTGCAAGAAAATCATTTCGCGCTCATTTAAAAAGCTCTCCATTTACAATGATGTGCAAAATAATAAGCACACACACCACTGTAAAGAGTTTCTTACTTCCTTGCATCCTAACGATAACAGAAATTTTCACATTTTTTCTTTTGAACTGAAATAACGGTATTAAATCGAGATAACAACAATGCAAATAGTGTTCACTATGAAAAAATAATAATTTAAAGAAATGTACTCTATAAATCTCAATACGGATTTTAATTTGAAAAAAATCAGCTTTGAATTAGATTACATAGTGTTGTGTAAAATTTAAATCATGTGCTTCAATGCTTTGTAAAATCAATCCCTTATTTTTAATATGAGATATGGACTCGAATTGCACGATTTCGATTTACACGATATTGCTGGGGAACCAATCTACCGTGTAAATCGAGAGTTAGGTGTAATTATATTTTTTATGATTTGATGCATATTTTGCTTTTTTTAATAATATATGTATTAAAAAAGAATTGTTCTTTATTTATATTTTATCGAATTTAATAAAGATGCTGTTCATAAAAAAATATTACTCAGAATTAGAAAATTAAGTAATAGTAAAATATTAAGTAAATATTTAAAGGTAATAATAATACTATAACTATATATATATATATATATATATATATATATATATATATATATATATACATATTGATTTTATCATAATTGGGCTGCTGAAAGATATCAGTTACTAATAGTTCATAGAAAAGATGTGAAAGATGCTCAAGAAAATCGAATAAGTAATACCAGATTAATTCAATATGATTTTGTAAAGAATGTAATAACTGTTAATCCATGTATAGTAAGTTTATCAATATTTAATGAAAAATATGGTTTATTCAAGTTATTTTATACGGCCATATAACGAAGAAATGGCTAATGAATGTTTAAAGCATTTTAATGATTACTCATTGATAAGAAAAGGATTGTGAAATACACACATTTATGTTGACAGACAAAAGTATGTCAAAGTAAAGATGTGTTTGAGTTTTCAATAACGAATTAGTTAATATTTGTTGTATGTAAATGAAAAAAAAATTAGAAATTGATACCTTTATAAAAATGTATATTGCTTTCAGTTGAGTTCCATTTGTTTAATGTTCCTCTACATTTTTTTTCTTTGTCTCAATATATATATATATATATATATATATATATATATATATATATATATAATGGATTAAAGTAAACATTAAATTATTTCATTAATGTAAATCGAAAGTGGTATGTGTACACTTATCCATATATATCATATGTATACACACACGCACACAAACATGTATATATATATATATATATATGTACACATATATATATATATATATATATATATATATTTATATACTCACATATATATATATATATATATATATATATATATAAATGTATATATATATATGCATATGTATGGATATAAATGCAATAATGTGTTTATATAATAATCTGCATATTTACAGTTGGACGTTGAATTTCGCTGCATATGCTGTTATCGTGTAAAATCATAAATGTATGAAAACGCTTTCGGGATAACTTTTTCAATTACGTTTCAGAATTGCATATTTTCTAGTAACATATACCTAGCTGCATCTCTCTCTCACACACAAAACAATATATATATATATATATATATATATATATATATATATATATATAAGTAAATAGATTAAATTAGTAATCTTTTGTTTAGAGAATATTGGCTGGCTTTATATTTACAGATTTCTTTGATTATATGAAATATTTTTTTTAAAAAAACTGTTAATACTTTTTTGTAATTAATAATAATATTAATAATTAATAACAATAACAATACTGAATAATATGTGTCTCAAAAAACATTTCAAACACCGAAAATAAAATAAAATAAAAACATTGGAACATTGTCAAAAAGTCATTCAACTTGTTAGTAATTATTATTATTTAGATAATAAAGAAAGCGTGTATTAATTGGCGAATCATCATTATCATCATCAGCCTCTATCAGTCTACTGATGGATAAAACCCTCTTCCAAACTGACGTATACATATATATATATATATATATATATATATATATATATATATAAATGTAAATATATATATATATATATATATATATATATATATATATATATATATATAAATATACTGATATATTTTTATAATAAGTAAGGAATGAATGAAATATTTATATATTTGAAATAGAAGCAATCAGTTTATAAACAAAAGTATTTAATTCTCTGTGAAATTAAGTTTAATCTGTAAAATTAAAAAAATCAATATATATATATTTACTCGTATATATTTAGGAGATTTAATTACCGAATTGAAAAGCTGTAATGAAAATAAAAATTATTTTCATACATTTCTATTATTGCACAGTTAAAAAAGATGAACTCAGTTTGTGAAAATATGACGTAATGTAATCTTTTCGCTATCAGTGTCCGTAATTTAAAAACAATTTTACTGCTTCCAATTTAATGATAGATACAGATTTTTTCCAAAAGCGATTTTAACATATCTGATTTATATGACATTAAATATCAATTATTTTAGCTAGTTATGTTTCATTACTAAATAAATACTGGAAACAAAAACACTGAGTGATTTATAATCAGACAGAATTTATAAAATTTATTTTTATGTATATATCCCAATGGAACATTACCATAAATCTGTTTCATAAAATATTTAGGGACAATTTCTATGCAAAATTAAATGCTTCATGTTAAAACTTTTTTCAAAAGGTATATAGTAGTTACTTCAGCATATTTAATGACTAAAGTAAATATTATTAGTCTTAATACGCAGAATTATGACGAAACATGTAAAACGTGAAGACAAATACAGAAGTTTATGTTTCGAGGTACGTTTATATATATATATACATATATATATATATGTGTATATATATATATATATATATATGTATATATACATATTATACATATATTTGAAATTTTCTAAAAATATAAAATTTCAATAATCCTAGCACATGTCTCATAAAATGTATTTTTTATGTAGTGCCTCGATCACGTAAATTTCTTGAGTTCACATTCGGATTATAACATTTTACATACATTTATTAAAGAAAAAAATATTGAATATTGTAATGATTTCCAAGTTAACAATATATATTATAAAAAATAATTATATTTTTTAATATATTGGTAGGTTATTGATTCAAATATATATATATATATATATATATATATATATATATATATATATATATATATATTATCAGCAGCAGCAGCCTCCTCAGTCAGTCCGTTACTGGATAAAGGCTTCATCCATGATTTTCCATTTTGTACGATTGAATCACTCTCTTTTTCACTGTTTTTAAATAAAATGTTTAATTTCTTTATCCAACTTGTTCGTTAGTCTCTTTTTAGTCTTTTTATTGTTCCTTGGTTCTCAGTTAATAATTTCTGTTGTCTATCGGTTGTCTTCTCTTCTTGCAACATGCCTCCCCATTTATATTTCAGACTCTTTACTCTTCTTATTTCATGTGTGATTGCTGTCTGTCTTCGTATCCATTCTATTCTTTTCCTATCTCTTATTGTTATTTCTAGTATGCATTTTTTCATACTTCTCTATGTTGTTTCGATTCTTTGAAGGATTTTGACATCAAGCACCCATGTTTCGTTGCCGTAGGTGAGGACTGGTAGTATACATTAATCAAATACTTTTTCTTCAAACAAAGTGGAATTGTTGATTTAAATATCGAGGCGTTTCGTCCAAAAGAGATCCATCACGTTTTTCTTTTGCTGTTTTCTTCTTCAATGAATGATCCATGTTTGTTGATGAACTGGCCTAGATAGACATACTTCATCACTTTTTCTATTTCGGTTCTTTTTGTTTCAGTTTTCTCCGGACAGACATTGAACAACAATTTTGTTTTTGCGTGGTTCATGTTTAGGTCAATTTTTTGACTGGTATCATCTAATTCTTTTATACTCTTTTGTAGATATTCCTGAGTGCATGCGAAGATATATATATATATATATATATATGTATATGTACATATTGTCTATATAATATTTTTTATTATTAATTTTTAATTATTATTAATTTTATGTTAATTATTCCAATAAAATAGTATTACAGTTTTGTTTGAATTTAATTAAGTAATTATAAAATAATGAATTATTAAAGGCACATAATAAATAATTATAGATGACTGAAGTGTTTTGATCAATCAATGAGTAAGATTATGCTCGATACTTTCTGTTTTCTTGCATGACGCACTAATTCTCTCTTATTTTATTTTTCTATCCAAATTTGTAAAGTCTAAAATTAACTTAAATTAGTCTAAAATTACTTTTTCCTCGTTTAGAATCGCTACACTGCTTCTCAGGATAATAAAAAAATACAGTTGTGATTAATAAATATTAATTGCTTTTTAATAAATTCTGGAAAATAAAAAAATATGTAAAAAGGTGAATTTATTTTCAATTAATTATAACATTTTATCTCATTAATATTAATTATATTTTTTGAGATGATATGAGTGTATACTGATGATGCTTTTTTAAATTCATTCCTATTTATTAGGAATTAATTTCATATTTATTATGTATAAGGTAAAGTAATGAGTACAAATAATGATCGAAAGTTAAATGTAAAACGGAATATCACGTTTTGTTCTTTGTAAAAAGAAAGGAACATTTTTTAAGAGCCGTATATATTTTATATCTGAAAAATTTGGTCGGGATAACGTACACCGCAGAATAATGCCTTAAAAGTAAACATTCAACGGAATTTACGAGAGAATCAGACGTCGCAACATTATGTTCGAGAAACTTTATGTAGTTGGCAGAATTGCGGGAACCTCCTACGAGCACACTGTAAATACTGAGGGATTTTAGAGACGGCCCGTGCGGGAAATGAATAGGGGAAGATAGCAATAATTGATTTACTTTCGTATACAAGTCGATGAAAAAATAACTATCGTATTGTTTAATAAATGCAGTTAGTAATTAATTTATTCAGTATTGATTATAATTCAAAATTGTGTAAATAATGAAAGAAGTATTGATTAAAAATTCCAAAGAATATTAATAAATCTCAACGAAATTCAGCGAATAATAAAAATATCTTTTATGGAACAAAACAGATTTTCAAAAATAATTACTAGAAATTGTTTAGATACAGTTTAGTACATTTTTTTTAAAAAAATAATTAAATATTATTTAATAAAATCAAAAATCAACGCAATCGATTTATTTGATGGAAGCTATAATATTGGGTAATTTCAAAAATTATCACTTACTTGACTTTTCATAGGATCCGTGTTGATTTGACACATGTATTGACCTCTGTCTTCTTCTTGAACGTTGCGTATATGCAAGTTCCAGGTAGAATGGTCATTGTGCGATACAGAAACACGCGCATTTTGTGTGATGACGTGTTCGTGAATTGCTTGGATAGCTTTCGTATCGGCTTTTACCCAACCGACCTAAAAATAATGAAGTTGTATGAATTTAAAATTCATTGAAATATTTTTTTACACAGTTTCATTATATTTTGTAATTAATATTATATATATATATATATATGTATATATATATATATATATATATTTATATAATATAATATAAATATACATTATATTAGATAATATAAGGTTGGTAGATAAGTCATTGCGGTTTATGATCTTCAAATTCATATACATGTCATGCTTTTTTGATTTTCCTAGCTGTTTTAAGTGGTTCAAAACTGTTGTGCGACTAACACCTAATTTTTGTGTAAGTTCTGGTTCTGATTCAACTATCGTCTTCAGTTGGTCTTTATGAACTGAAGAAGGACGCCCGAAATCTTTTTCATCTTCAAGGCCTTCCTCCCCAGAATGAAATTTTTGCAACCATCACTGCATCGTACGTTTTTTAACAGTTCTCACACCAAAAGCATCGTTTTGTTTACGAACAGTTTCTGATACTTTTCCACCTGTTTTGAACTCATACAAAAATGCTTTTATTTGCTCCTTGTCCATTTTTAATCCAATCTCTCAATTTGAAGCAAAATTAATAATGAAACTAAAATCGATATTACCAAAATACAGACCGAAAAACGCACTTTAAAATGATATCAACATGAACATGATGAAATGACGCTTTCATTAAAAAAAATAAGGTTAGAATTCAGGAAACAAAAACCGCTATTATTTTCCTACCAGCCTAATATTACTGCTAAAGAGCGTATTGAATTCTAGTACCATTTTTCAATGTATACATTTTATGTTTGTTCTGTGCAAAATTAATATTTTTATTTACACTGCAAATGATTATAAAATAAAATATGATATGAAATTAAATAAACACATTTTTTGTATCTGGGTTAAATATTTTTTTTTAATTATTACATATTGTTAATTTTCTTGTATAAAGAAGTATATTATTTTGATGGTATTTCATTCATAGGAAAAATAGGATTTTCTATCTGAAAATATTTTACTTTCTAACTAATTATACAATTTATGATTAAATAACACATCCTTTATTGTTTAAAAAAATATAGACTGATATATAAATTATAGAGAGAATATTTTATAATTTATTTCTAATTTATGTATAAAATTTTATAAAATATTTTAAAATAATACTGTCTTTTATTTTGAAATATAGGTTATATATTTAAGAAAATAATTCAAAAAACGAGATTTTTTCGATTTATATCAAAATCACAGGCCGCTATAAATATTTATATGTAAGATTTATTATAAACATGAAATTATTTTATATCAAAATATTGATTATGGAGACTCTAAAATATAAGTGTGTTTGAAAACACTTTCAGTTTCGATTATTACCGATGTTATTAATACAATTTTCATTACATATTATTTTTTGAAAGTATTTGCCTGAGAAAACTCCTGAGAAATTAGACGAACGTCTTCAAAGCGATTCAAAATGTACGATTCTATTTTTTTAAAATATTAAAGATCTCCGCACGGATGTCTATTAAGGCGAAGTTTATACCAGACTGTTATATGAAAGTTTTGCGTTAAGTAAAAAACTAATATTTAAGAGCAGGTGCCGTAGAGGACGAAGCACTATGATTAAATTTTTCCTCGCACGCCGATACGTTGTGTAGTTGGAAAAAAGTTCGTTTGTGTGTTTTTTTTCCTCTCCGCTCGTGATTAAAATATGAAACGCGCGACATGCTAAGCTATAGCTACGTGTTGCATGTGTTTTTGCGACGAAGACGTCTTACACTAATTTTTATTTTAATTTGATGATAATAAAATGAACTCTACTCCGTATGTATAACGAAACAAATTTCATCTAACTACAGGAATTTCCATTCATTTCTGTCTATTTTGCCTGGCTGTCTCTTCTGTTTAATGTGTATGCTCTGTATTATCTTTTAAACACTTTTAAATGAATCAGATTGAAATTTCATTTTTATCTCTCATGCCAAAATAACCGCGTGCCGCCATTCATGATTTCTTTTGCAATAAAATATTTTCAAATCGGTATTCAATCATTTTTATTGTATAATTTCAGTTTATATTTATTTATTCAAAATACGAGTACACTAAAATGAAAGGTTTAAGATTAATGATGCGTCCAGTATTTTAACTTGCATTTACGAGGGTGGTCTCAGAAGTACCCGGCCTGACCTAGAGATGGCGGTAGTTGTTTGAAAAATAACACTGTATTAGAAAGTACACAATCTATAAAGCATATGTTTCAAGTTTGAGGACGCCAAGTTGTTTAGTATTTGTTTGGCAGCCATCAATAGTAAACGTTTTCAGTGAATTTGTGAAAATGGAGAAAATTTGTCATCGTTACGTGATACAATACTTTTATTTGAAAGGCCTCAGCCCAACCAATACAAAAGCTGAACTGGATTCTACTTTGGGCGAGTCTGCTCCTTCGTTTACAACAGTGAAATATTGGGTAGCAGAGTTTAAACGAGGCCGTACGAGCTGCCAAGACGAGCATCGCAGTGGTCGACCAAATGAGGTGACGACTCCAGAAATGGCGAAGAAAATCCATAAAGCGGTACTGGATGGTCGTCGACTGAAAGTGCGCGAGCTAGCAGTCATAGTAGGCATTTCAAAAAGTGAGGTACATCGCATATTATCTGAAAATTTGGACATGAGAAAGCTGTGTGCAAGATGGGTGCCGCGTTTGCTCACACTCGAGCAAAAACAGTGTCGTGAAGATGTTTCAATTGAGTGTTTAGCGAAGTTTCACAGCAACAAAGCAGAATTTTTGCGCCATTTCATAACCATGGATGAAACGTGAGTCCATCACTTCACACCCGAGACAAAAGAACAATCAAAACAATGGACTGAAAAGGGAGAACCGGCTCCAAAGAAGGCGAAGACCGTTTCATCTGCAGGCAAGGTCATGGCGTCGGTTTTTTGGGATGCGCGTGGAATAATTTTCATTGACTATCTTGAAAAAAGAAAAACTATCAACGACGAGTATTATGCGAACTTATTGCAACGTTTGAGCGAAGAAATCAAGCAAAAACGGCTACATTTGGCTAAGAAGAAAGTGTTGTTTCATCAAGACAATGCACCAGCTCACAAATCCGTTATTGCAATGGCCAAAATTAATGAATTAAAGTTTGAATTGCTACCTCACGCACCCTATTCGCCAGATTTAGCCCCCTCGGATTATTTTCTGTTCCCAAACTTGAAAAAATGGCTCAGTGGTCAAAGATTTCCCAACGATGAAGAAGTGATGTCGGCAGTTAATGGGTATTTTGAGGAGCAAGACAGTTCTTATTATAAAAAGGGTATCGATCTTATTGAACATCGCTGGGAAAAGTGTATAGAGCTGAAAGGAGATTATGTTGAAAAATAAATATATTTTTTTCCAAAACTTTTGTGTTTTCTTTGTTGGGTCGGGTATTTCTGGGACCACCCTCGCATTTCTTAGCGAAGATAATAAAGTGAATTGTTGTATCGTTTGGAATCATCGTTAATTATCCTAATTTTTTTAAAACCATCACAGCCTCCTGGAATAAAAAATAGCGCGTCGATTTCGACAACGCGACCCTCGTTATAAATCTCTTGGAATCGATGTTGTTCCAGAAAACGATTTGTCTGAGTTAATTAGATCGCACCCAAAGCTCAGTTTAACAAAATATTATCAGACAGGAGTTTATTACATTGACGCGGTGTTTATTGCGGACGATGCAACTTTTCAACGGAATTGTGTTTGTATAGGCCGATGTAAAATAAACGTGAGCACGATAGTTTCGCTCTGAAATAATAACATCCGTGTAGTGTTATTGTTAATTCTGAATATGTTATAATTACTTTTGTTTACGTTGAATGTATGTTACTCTGCTACGGAGCAGGTAACGTGAGTGTATTATACGGTGCACGTTTAAATAAATACTTGTGCAAACAATGAAATTGATTTCAGACCCATTTCGTGGAAAAGTTTAATGTTAATGTTTACAAATTGGACTTCGTGAGCGTTTGTTATAGATTCGCCAGTCTACTCTGGGCGTACTTTTCGAAAAAAAAAACTATATATGAATAATATTTACTTATTTTAAAAGCACATGCTTTTATCAAGATAATTAATTTCGTACCAGTTAAATAATAGGAAATTCAAATATCATATGTATTAAATACTTTTAATTAATAGAGAAAACAATGAATTTTCATTTTATTTGTTAGTGAAAGTATCCTAATTAAATATTTGTATAATTTCGAAAAATAACAAAGAAAATTAAATCGATATTGAAAACACAAACGTATATTTCAAAAATAACAATACCGCAATTTTTTAGAAATTTTATATTTTACTGTTACCGGGAATAATTTTAATTAATAATTAATAGTATATTTGTAATTTCAAATTTTATCATAAATTAATTAGTGTAAACATTTGATTCGATTTTGTAAATAAACTCGTTACTAAAAACTAAAAATATTTTTTAAATTGATTGTAACATTTTGAAATTGTTTTGTATTTGATTATATATAGAATGTTATAATGTTTTCTTAAGTTTGTTTTTATTTAATTTTACATAAATCATCATATCGACGTATAAGAGTACCAATCTTCCTAATTACTTTCAGCTTTTATAGCTATTAATAATTTTGATACATAATGTATTATATATTCAATATATTTTCTTAATGAGAGGAGACAAAAAACAAATAACATATCATATATTTTATTATTTTATGTTCATTAATGTAACAAAGAGAACATATAAAGCTGTAATCCCTTTATTTTAAAAGTTAATGTTATGAAATATAGATAGAACGTTCTGTTTTGTATAAATATATGTATATACATATAAAATGTTATCTCATTTCATATATTTGAGAATAAATTTGCTATATATAATAATTCGAGAATTATTTACAAAACAAAAAATATATACCTAGAGGAAACGATGTCTATTGAATTTTCAACAACATTCTGTTTATAAGAGAGGTCAGAGCAGCTCAGATAAATATAATAAACTTAAATATCATAAAATATCAATACTGTCTCTTTATATATGTATATATATATATATATATATATATATAAATTCAAAGATAAATTTTAACATTAGATAAAAAGTGAATTGAAACGTGGAACGAGAAATATGAAAAATTATATATTGAAAACGAATTCTGTTAATGTAAATTAATGAAATTATTATTCATTTTCAAACACTTTTAATTTTTAATATTTGTACTGTGAGATTCTTAGAAGTTCACTACATTATATATATATATACATATATATATATTTAGGATAAATCAATCCGTTGGTAGAAGTGGTTTATTGTGAAACAAATAATATGTGACCTGTCACATATTATCTCTTTTAGTCTCTTTCTGAAAGCAGATAAAGGAGAGAATACTATCAGAATGTAAGATTTCAATTTATTCTAGGCTTTATTGTCTTTAGTGAAAATTGAATATTAGACTACATTTGAATTATAATTTAATTTAAAATAAGGCAGTGTTGTAAACAGATTTTGTTTATTAAAGTAATATATATACATAATATACATTGTTAATTTATTTAATATTAATATATATATATATATATATATGTATGTATGTGTGTATATATGAGGGTTGTTTGATAAGTGTGGTAAAAAGGAAGTTAAACGTCGTTTTTTGGAAAAAATAGATTTTATTTCTCAACATAGTCTCTATTGAGGGATATACGCTCGGTCCAGCGTGTCTGCAAAATACGCATTGACGGTGATGGCATCCCTATTTGACGAGAAGTTTTTCCCACCGAGGTAAATTTTCAAGTTTGGAAAGAGTAAGAGGTTATACGGTGCCAACTCAGTAAAATAGACTATATGAGAATTATTTCGAAGCGTAATTTGTGCAATTTTGCCATTAAGACGGTCAATTTGTAGGACTGTGCGTTGTTCAGGCGAAAAAAAAACTTTTTACGGGCCAATCTTGCTCGTTTTTGTTAGAGCTCTTCTTTCAAACGGTCCAATAATGTTGCATAATATGCTCTTATTATCATTTTTTATTTCGTTAAGTAGTCGATCAGGTTGATTTCTTGGACCTTCCCAAAAGGCAATCACCTTCTCAGCCGACAAAACGGTCTTCGCCTTCTTCGATGCATTTTCACCAGTCGTTGTCTACTGCTTTCATTGCTGATTCGACTCAGGTGTGTAGTAGTGAATCTATGTTTCATCCAGGGTGACGAATCGACGCAAAAAATCCTGCTCGTTTTTTTCATTTTTGCAGAAACTGATATAATTCTCGCTTCAAATATCTATAGAACATGAACAACGCGTCGTCTCTGGCTGAAATTTCGCCTATACTAGTTTGAAAAGTGACACTTGATAGCTGTGAAGTTATCAAATGAATGGTGGAGTCATATCATAGAAATTTACCAAACTTATAAAACAACCTTCATATGTATATATATATATATAGAGAGAGAGAGAGGGAGAAAGAGAATTTTCATATGATTCGTAACGAAAGTTTCCTTATTAAATTTAATTAGTCATATTGTTCGAATTTTGTCTTATTTTATATACCTTACAGTATCTTAATTGCTGAAGTTCTGAAGTTAAACTATTTCAGTTTCTCTCTCTCTCTTATATATATATATATATCATTGATTTTTTTTGATCGAAAAGCAATTTTATTTCTTTTAGTTCATTCATTTCTGTTTTTGAAAGTGGAAATGTGTTTTTTGATTAATTATATTACCTATTTTTTATTATTTATATATGACCTACATTTTAAAATATAAAGTAATAGGTTGAAAATATTTTTAAGTTCCTATTTACTTTTTTTTTAATTATGATCAAATTTTAAACTGAAATAAAGATAATGCTAGAAGAATTGTGCAATATATAAATACACTCGAAAGGAGACTTCATTTTAATTTACGTAGAAACATTTATTTTTTCTCTATGAAAATAAATTTTTCTATTAAAAATACAGTTGGTGAAATTTCGAAATATACAGCATGACAATGGTGTATCAAATAATGAGCTGCTTTTCACAAATTGAAATGTTTATGAATCCTGAATGATATCCATTTGAATAATTTAATCGAGTTATTAAAGTGAACGACCATGTCTTTTTCAAGTACATTCTCTCATCAATTCATATAATTGTCCGAAATGTATCGATATTTTCATATGAATGTAAAATAATAATATGTACAACAATTTTATATAAGAAAAAAGCACTTATTGCGAACGAATGCCGAAAAGAGTTTTAAAAGAATAAAAGATAAAGATGATAAAACGTTGTTTGGTCTGTTTCGAAGAAACCTGTTTCGGAGTCGAACAAGAATACACACACACACACATATGTAACGTCTGCCTCTTAAGGGAAAACGACGTCAAGTTAAACACCATAGGGGCGCATCTGCTACCGTCGCCTCTATATTATAAATGATACAAAACTTTGCGGAGCTTTTTTGACATTTGTCATATCTGTTTGTTGTATTATCGCCAGGCGGTGCGCGTACTCTTCGGCGCGAGAAACACGCGGCCAGTGCCCGTCTGCCACGACGGGAACCGACGTTCAGACCGCACTCAACAGTACAGTTCGACCAACGTATGTGGTTTTCGTGTTTCAGATACCGTCGTATATGTCGTTTAAAATGGATTACAACACTAACACGTTATAGCGTAGAATTATTAATGATGTACGCTCGTTGTATCTAAGAATAATACGATGTAATAACGTTAAGTTTTCTGAACCCACATCTAAAATTGCGTTCAACGGGAATAATAGACGCGCGTTAGCGAACCACAGCAAACGCTATGCTTTTTCTTTAATAACATTTTTCTCCATACCATTCTCGGAGCCAGTAACTCGTTTAGAGCAACATGTGTGCATACAGAAACGAAATCATAACTTCCCTTTTTTCTAAATGTATTTGAACGAAATTTAAATTCGATGCACTGCACTAAGTTTTAATATACATCAACATTTCTTTCCCAGTGCCGTTGCTAATAAAATTCTATGCATAAAAGGCGAATTGTTGATCGTATTATATGTGCTTACTATGTTAATACATTATTAGAGGTCGTAAAATTATTTAGGCATGGCTGTTAATGTTCATATGTGAAATATATACGGATAATAATAAACTTAAGTAATACATAATAGGGCATTGTACCGAATACGCAAATAGTACGTGTGTGCGCGCGCGTGTGTGTGTGTGTATCGTATGTACAAGAGTCAAGCATTTCGCTCTCATAACAACTCACGTGATATATGCTTTTAATACTATACCAGTGCTTTTCAAGAGAAAGACAAAATGAGAAAGAGGGAAGGTATTCGGGTAACGGCAACGATGACGACGAAGCCTCTGTTTATTTATTTTATCTAGTTATATTATAATAATTTATATTTTATACGGCGCGAGAAATTCGCCTCGGTTCACTTATTTCCTTCCATACAAGAATATGTATTTTATTTTATTTCGTTTTTTGCGTTATTCCATTAGTTTACCGTTTGTTTCACGAATATTGAATCTATATATATATATATATATATATATATAAATACTCATACATATGTATCAAAATATATATATATATATATATCAAATATTCATATACATATTCCATTTTCTTGATCCAAAAAAAATACGGAAACTGTTTTAAAAACTTATAATGAAATTTAAAAGTTTGGTGTGTTTTTCTTGAATTATTATTATTTGAGAAAACACTAAATATATTATCAACTCTACGCGATTACTATATAAAAATATACCCAAACTTTTTTACATATATATATATATATATATATATATATATATATATATATATATATATATGTATATATGGTTTGAAAAACATACCATGTTCACTGATAATAAAAATAATGTCAGATGTTAACAATATTAAATATACATATTTGCTATGCCATAAAATTGTTTTATATTTAGTTTTTTATTTTCATCTTATGAACTTTAGTTCATAAGTTTTTTAGTAGATATTTTAAATGAATTTTATCTTTATAAATATAACGGAAGTTTGTGAGTACGAGACATTTTGTTAAAAATAATTATTTACATATTCAGTTTTAATTGAGAATGCAATTTTTAGTTAAAGACAAGGTTTTTAGATAAAAATGTACGATTAAATCAAAGTTTTTACAATTTATTTTAAAAGAGAATTTTCTAAATATTTAAATATCGATTTTACAAAAGAATATATAATTAATACGCAGGCTTAAATAACTTCATAGCTTTTAATAATATAATAACAAAGAAAACATATCATAAATAATTAAATGTTCTTGTAGAAAATACCAGATGTATTTTGTTACTATGTAAATGTTAATAAATGATGTATTATACATTGAAAATGCATTATACAATGATGTACTATCATATAATTGCGTGATAATATGTTATTTAAACTTAATTAAAAATTAAATAAGAAAATAGTTTTCTTTGACTTATAAAAAATGACTATATATTTAAAGTAAGATGAGAAAATTTGACATAGCTGGTAGGATTATTTATTAAAGGACTTGTATCTGGATCGAACATATAAGAGATTTTTACTGTACTTTTCAGTGAAGGGTTTTCAAAATATTTGGTTGGTAGGAAAATAATTACGGTTTATTACCTTCAAATTTATATACATTTTTCTCTTTTTTACTTTTTCAGCTGTTTTAAGTAGTACAGAACTGTTCGATGATTAACGCCTAACTTCTTTGTAAGTTCTACAATCGTTGTGTGTGGTTCTGATTCAATTAACGTATTCAGTTGGTTGTTATGAACTGGAGAAGGATGCCCGAGACTTTCTTCATCTTCGAAGCTCTCGTCTCTAGCATGAAATTTTTGGGACCATCATTCTACCCCCCGTTTCTTAACAGTACCCTTACCAAAAGCATCGTTTGGATTACGGAAAGTTTCTGATTACAGCAGTTTCACCCATTTTGAACTCGTATAAAAATGTTATTATTTATTTCTTTTCCAAATTAATTCAATAACCCAATTTGAAACAAAATTAATAATAAAACTATAGTAGATATTATCAAAATACAGACTGAAAAATGTACTTTAAAATGATATTAATACGAACACGACGGAATGACACTATCATTGAAGAAAATTAAAGTTAGAATTCAGAAAACAAAAAGCGAAATTATTTTCCTAGCAACCTAATATATAAAACGGGAAAGGCAGTTAAAAATTGAAAGTGTTACTAAAATAATAATAGATACTTTATATTAATCACAGATACTATTAATTATAAATAATTTATCTATGATTACTTTTATTGGAACCCCTTATCATATAATCATTTCATCAAATGTGATTATATTTATTATTATTAATGTTTGCGAATGAAAATAATGTAGTAAATTATTTTTTTTAGAATAAAGAGTGGACATTTCAATATATTTTAATTACCTTTAGTATATAAAATTATTAAAATATAATTTTAAACTTCAAATTCAATTTAATTTGGATTTTATGCATTTATATATATATATATACGAGGTCAGACAATTAAGTAATGCGACCGATTTTTTTTCTCGGATTGTGGTAACACTGCGAACCTGTAACTCCGCCACCGTAATAGCAGATCCCTACTCTCTCGATTGAGACCTTGACCACCCTCGTACGATCATTTCTTCGCCAGCTGTTTAGTGTTTTGTAACAACGCGCGAGTAGTGCATGTCACGAAAATGGAACAGAGAAATTTAGAGCAACGGTGCGCGATAAAATTTTGTGCAAAACTCGGCGAAACCGCGACAGAAACTTATGAAAAAGTGCTTAAAGTGTATGGTAGTGATGCCCTGAGTCGTAGTCAGGTGCTTCGGTGGCATGCCGATTTTAAAAAAGGCAATTTTAAAAAAGGCGATTTTAAAGTGAAAACCATGTTGATTTGCTTCTTCGACAGCAAAGGGGTGGTTCACAAAGAGTTCGTACCACCTGGACAAACCGTAAATCAAGTATTCTACTGCAATGTGCTCGAAAAATTACGAAAAAGGGTGCTCAGAGTGCGTCCAGAGATCGCGAAGACTTGGGTTCTGCATCACGACAATGCTCCCTGTCACAGTGCGTTCAGTGTCTCTCAGTTTTTGGCGTCTAAAGGCATCGCAACGTTACCACAACCGCCCTATTCACCGAACATGTCACCCTGCGACTTTTTCCTATTCCCCCATATGAAAAAATTCGTCAAAGGTCGATATTTTGACTCCGTTGAAGATATCCAAGAATCTGTGACGAGGGTACTCGGAGAGGTCCCACAAGAAGTGTTCCAGAATTGTTACGAAAATTGGAAAACTCGCTGGAATAAGTGTATAGATGCGGGAGGGGACTACTTTGAAGGGGATCGCAGCGATGTACCTTAATTTTTAAATATACTCGATTTTTGAATTTTGTCGCATTACTTAATTGTCTGACCTCGTATATATATATATATATACATATATATATATATATATACATATATATATATATATATATATATATATATATATACATATACATAGACATCTATCTATATATATATATATATATATATATCTACATCTATATATATATATATATATACATATATATATATATATATATATATATATATATATATATATACATATGCTTTTTTTTTCATAAATAGAATTTAAAAAGAAACAAAAATCATAAAAGTGGATGAAAAAATATATAAACAAACCGTGTAGCTTTTTATGTCAAGGAGAAAAATTACAGATCAGAGATACAATCGAGCGAATAGATCGAATGAAATAAGTCATTTCCGGCGAAATGAACTCAGGACGCGCGCGCCTGTGTCCCCGGACCAAATCTGAAAGGGATGTAATTCTGATGATTGTCTATCTGTGATTGTGATTTATTGGCACGCGCTGCCAAACGAACTCGTCCCGAACGCAATAAATACGTAAACGTGTACGTCCACGGATATCAACATTGGATCACCGTTTCTCCGGCGACGTTATTTATTGACGTTAAACGGCGTTACGAGAACAACAGATTTATTATAATGGAGTTAATGTTATTGTTTGTGTATTGTGTACGTATATAAACGCTGGGATTGAGTCGACTTTTTTACCGGTATTTAAATTCTTTTAAGAAGTTTTTAAGAACGCAACGATTCCAATATATTTTTATTTATTATGCTTTATAACACTTTCCTCGAATTCAGGTTGACTGTCTATATTCCATTGTATTTATTGTATTTTATGATGTGAAACGACATGCTCTATTAAATATAGAAATACTTGTGGATAAAATTTATAATTTTCTTATATATATATATATATATATATATATTGCAATTTTGAAATATATAATATTTTTTATAATATGTTAGTTTTTGTTGTGAAATTGTAATTAGTTTATAATATTTTGAATTGATAATATACATTTAGTTTAACAATATTTAATTTTACTTATTCTGAAATACGAAATTTGTAAAGTTATTTTATCTGTAAACTGTATTTTTTTATCTATTAATATTTTAGAATTTGTTATGTTCCCAAATTGATAATATAATAACTATCGGATATAATTTTGTGCATGTATGTTTAAAAACATTGAAATAAAGAATCAAATTAATATTAGGTGATAGGAAAATAATTGTGGTTTTTGTTTTTTAACATTAACTTTAAACTTTTTGTTTTGTAACCTTCATTTTTTCAATAAGTGTTATTTCTTCGTATGTATGTTAATATCATTTTAAAGTACATTTTTCAGTCTGTATTTTGATAATAGATTTTAGTTTTATTATTAATTTTACTTCAGATTGGACTATTGAATTAACGATGGAAAAGAAGCAAATAAGAGCATTTTTTGTACGAGTTCAAAACGGGCAAAGTAGTAGAAACTGCTCGTAAACTAAACGATGCTTTTGGTGTGAGTACTGTTAAGGAACGTACGATGCAATGGTATTTCTAAAAAATTCGAGCTGGAGACGGGAGTTTTGAAGATGAAGAAGGTCAAGAGCGTCCTTTTTTAGTTCATAACGACCAACTGAAAGCATTAGTTGAATCAGAACCATGCACTATAATTCAAGAGCTTCCAAGAAAATTAGACGTTAGTCATCTAATAGTTCTGGACTACTTAAAACAGATAGAAAAATCAAAAAATCTGTAAATATATATGGATTTGAAGGTCATAAACTGCAATTATTTTTCTGTCAACCTAATACCATTATATTATATATATATATATATATATATATATATAAAATGTAAAATGTCTAAGTGTAATGATGTATGAAATTATACAACAAACTGTTTTTATGGAAAACAAGTTATTTTAATATTCTAATATTGTAACTGAATATTATTCATAACAGAACTGTGAAAAAGATCAAAATATAAAGTTATGATTTATGTTCTGATAATTTGTCCTGTAATGGCCGTTTATGTTCTTGTTTTGATGGAAAAAGTAAACACGAAAATTCGAAAAAATCGTCCTTTCACAATTTTATGATTGTTTATTGAATTTCCAGAAGTTTCCTGGTCAATGATTTATGATACTGTGAATGTAAAGCTAGGCTACACAAAACTGTATGCTAGATGGGTACCAAAAAAAACCGATGCATACAAGCACAAACGTGTGAATTCATCTAACCATTTTTTCTAACACCAGAACATTAAAGGGAGACGCCTTTTTTAATTATATTGTAACTGGAGGTTCTTGTATCAAAGGAAATTGCATTTTATCGTTTTGAAAATGATGAAGAACTAAAAACAGGTGTTACTAATTGGTTAAAGTCACAGTCGGTGGATATCTTCGACACGGGAATAAGGAAGCTGGTTTCAAGCTACCAAAAATGAATGGAAGTCAATGGCGACTATATGGAAAGTACGAGGGTCGTTTGATAAGTTTGGTAATCTTAGTAGTAAGTTAGATATCATTTTTCTTAAGAATTGAAATACTCATAAAAAAGTTGTCACAAGGATTTTAATTTAATATTTAGTTTAACAATTGTCATTATTTTTTTGTAGCTATAATGGAGTTGCAAACTTATATTAAATCTTTATATAAACTCTTTTTTATGAAATTTATATAAACTCTAAACAACTATATAAACACTTTTTTATAACACTTTTGTTACTGAAAAATCTAATTTTTCAGTAAAAAATAGTTTGAAGTTACAAAACATTGAATAAAGTCATGCTATTTCTAAAAATATGAAACAAAAGTAACATAAAATACATTATAAATACTATTTCTGTAAATATTTTTTTTTAAATATGAAACATTTAAGAATTGTTGTTCAAAAATGTGGCGCTATCATTCACTTTGTAACGTCACGGCTATCAAGTGCCACTTTTCAAACTAGCTTAGGTGACATTTCAGCCAAAATCGAAGCGTTGTTCATGTTCTACAGATATTTGAAGCAAACATTGCAGCAATTGCCGTATAAATGAAAAAAACGAGCAGGCCTTTCTGCGTCTATTCGTTGGTTGGTTGGTTATTGAGGTTTTGGGCGCATCGACTAGCGTCGATTCGTCACCGTGGATGACACACGGATCTATCACTACACACCTGAGTCGAAGCAGCAGTCAAAGCAGTGGACAAAGACTGGTGAAAGCGCGCTGAAGAAGGCGAATACCGTTTTGTCGACTAGGAAGGTGATGGCCAGTGTTTTTTTGAGATTTACAAGGAATCATTCCGATCGACTACTTAACAAAGGGAAAACGATAACAGGAGGTTCTTATGCAACATTATTGGATCGTTTGAAAGAAGAGCTAAATCAAGAAAGGCCAAGATTGATGCATAATAAAGTGTTATTTCACCACGACAACGCGATAATCGACCGACGCAATGACAAAATTGCACAAATGAGGCTTAGAATTAATTTATCAATCACCCGATTATCCAGACTTGACCCGTCGCGACTTCTTCCTCTTCCCAAACTTGAAAATTTAGCTCGGTGGGAAGAATTCACGTCGAATTAGGATGTCATCACCGTCGTCATTGCGTATTTTTCAGACTCGCTGGACTAAGCGCATAGCCCTCAATGGAGACTATGTTGAGAAATAAAACCGATTTTTCCAAAAAAACGGCGTTCGATTTGCTTTTTTACTATACTAATCAAACGACCCTCGTCATGTATATATGTAGATGTCTTTTGTCTACAATAAATCATTTTTCACATTGAAGTTTCTTCTAATTGCTGAACAGGCTTCACTGTAAAAACGCGCCTCGTATAAAAATAAATAATACTGATTTTAAAAATTGTAGATAAAATTTTATTCGATTAAAATGTTGTATATGTAATCGTAAATAGGCTGATTATATTTTCAACGAAAAAAGTACTATCTGCAAATTTTATCTGGATATTTTATACATATATTTCTGTTTCATATTTATTTATATAAATTACATACACATACACACACATACATACATATATATATATATATATATAACTTCGCACGTGCACATTTTGTATCCAATATCTATACTAGTATGTTTTAATCATATACTTTTGAAATGCGTCGGCGTCGAAATAACTGTCTTACGGTACCAACTCAAAAGATAAAATATTCACGCGCGCTGAACTCGAAAATTATTTCGAGATCGTCGGAAAAAAGTAAAAAGTCTGTTGCTACTATGTAGGGAATGTTGATGCGCACGCATGATATTTATTTTCATTTCCATAGAACGAGTGTCCCAGTGGCAATGATAAAATATCTCAAGTCGCATGTATGAGACTGTCGCCGATGATGGCAACTTTTCACTTGACTTTGTTATCATCCTACTTATATTTTATGTTATACTATTCTAATTTGTGTGGGGATGAGTGATATATTAACTCATTTTTTTAGTACACACATTACGACGGGTAACAATAAATTTAGAATGATTAAGTAAAAGTTATATTTGTGTGTGTTTAATAAATGAATGCGTATCGCAAATTACATTTTTGAACAACAACGATTCTTAAATGTTGCATATTTTACACAAAAATATTTATAGAAATAGTATTTATAATGTATTTTATGTTATTTTTGTTTCATATTTTTAGGAATAGCATGACTGTTCAATGTTTTGTAATTTCAAACATATTTTTTATTGGAAAATTAGATTTTTCAGTAACAAAAGAGTTATAAAAAAGAGTTTATATAGTTGCTTAGGGTTTATATAAATTTCATAAAAAAGAGTTTATATAAAGATTTAATATAAGTTTGAAACTCCATTATAGCTACAAAAAATAACGACAATTGTTAAAATAAATATTAAATTAAAATGCTTGTGACATAACTTTTTTTATGAGTATTTCAATTTTTAAGAAAAATGATATCTAACTTACTACTACTTACTTTTTGATGAATCAAGAAATACTTTTTTTCTAATAAGCGTACATGCTTAATACTAGTTGGTTAATTGCTATATTATAGTTGTAATTTTGAGTTGATTTTTATATTTATAATTATTAGATAGATATATTTTAGTTATAAACTAGTTTTAAATAATTAAATGTGATAGATAATGCTATGGAACTTTAAAAAAAACTGTTTATACGTTAAAATACATTTAAATAAGTACCATTTCAATAACGACGTGCAAAAAATAATTAAGAGATATAAAATGTATAATACATACATACATAAAAGAACTGTCGGTCATTCTTGTAAGATAATGACACAACTTTCCATCCACATGCGTTCTGTTATTGGAGAGTTTTTTGTCAAGAAGGTGTAGTTTTTAGTCTCCTAAGTCATCTGATCTATTACCTTGATACTATTTTCTATTCTTTAAATTATAATTGGAAAAGTAAATCATGTGTTTTTTAGGGTTCAACAAAAGATAGAAGAGAATTGAAAAGGTGGAGCCGATTTTTGTAAGGTTATTTTTGAGAACTTTCAAAAATATTATGAAAAGTTCCACGGTAGTTATAACCATTGCATTAACGGAATATAATTTGATTAATGAGTAATAAAAGTATTTTTTTGAAGATATACCTTTTTAAAATATTCATAACATTTGAGTAAAATTGTTTATATATATATATATATATATATATATATATATATATATATTATATATATATATTATATATATATATATATATATTATATATATATATATATATATATATATATATATATATATTAGGTTGGTAGCAAAAAATTGCGATTTATGACGTTCAAATTCATATAAATTTTTCTCAGCTAGCTGTTTTAAGTGGTCCAGAACTATTGGATGACTAACGCCTAACATTTGTGCTAGCTCTCGAATTGTTGTGCGTGGTTCTGATTCAACTAACGACATCAGTTGCTCACTATGAACTGACGAAAGACGCCTGCGATCTTCTGCATCTACAAGGCTCTCGTCCCCAGTACGAAATTTTTGGAACCACCATTGTATCGTAGGTTCCTTAACAGTACTCACAACAAAAGCATCGGTCAATTTATGAGTACTTTCTGTTGCATTACCACCCGTTTTAAACTTAAAAAATGCTCTTATTTAATCTTTATATAAAACTATTGATCTTGTTGGCTTCTTTTTCATTTATAATTCAAATGACCAATTTGAAGCAAAATTAATGAAAAAAACAAAGTCGATGTTGCTAAAATATAGATCCAAACATGGACTTCAAAATGATATTAACAAAAGCACGACGAAACGACAGTTTCATTGAAAAAATAAGGTTACCCTAATATATATATATACGAATAACAAAGAAACTTATTAAATATGAAAAAATAATTGAAAATAAATGATTAAAAATGTAAAAAAATAATTACTACTGAAATAATTTATCTAAAATATTTTTAAATCTCTTGTATTTTATTTGAACTCTAAGCTTGAATTATATCAATAATTATACAGATCTACATTCATTAATTATCAACTAATTAAGTGTTCAACAATAAAAAAATTAAATGATAATTTTACACATATTTCCATTTTTGAGATAATATTGATAAATTAATGTTGAATTATCATTATTTATTTTTTCCAATTGAGAAAATTAGAAAAACGATTTGTATATTTATATGGAAACACGAATTTTGAAAAATATATATTATATGAGTTTAGAAACCACATGTTTTTATAAAAATGAATGATACTTTATATTTATAGAACTTTATCGAGGAAAATGTGAGAAAAGCAATAGGATTGTAAAATGTAACGTTTTAGGAAGAGATCAAGCGAGAAACGAAAGCTTCTTGGAAATAATCCAACCTGATAAACAGTTTGCGTCACTGATCTTGATCTGTTTGCTGATTAGTAATAAATATGTGATATTTTCTCTCTAGAATATTTCATACATACACGAACAAAAGTCAAATATTACATTTATCCGTATGGAAATAAAATAAACCGCTATGTGAAATGTATCTGTAGCTCTAAACATATGATATTTCTCATCGAATGAATAACATAATATTGGGAAGAAAAATCCACCGATAGCCATATGTAACATCAAACGAAAATGTTACATGATTCTCAGAATCGTCAGAGCTTTATGGATAGTATATATATATATATATATATATATATATGTGTATATATATATATGTATATGCGTGTGTATGTGTATGGTTAAATAAAAAACACTTTTGGTCGGCGAAAAAATTCCGTTCGATCAATGGATTTTTTATTCGCGATGAATGCCGAAACGAGTTATCTGAATGTACAAAAAATATCAAGTATCGAATAAATATCAATGATGTCCGGAAAAAAGTACACACATCACTTCGTTATATTCGAACTTACAGTTATCGAATAACACGTGGATAAAAAACAATTGTCCTTTGTTTAGTATTTTAGTTAATATTGACAGAATGAAATTATTTTCAATTCACTATGATATTTGAAAAGGATAATTGAAACAAACCAATACAAATTTAATGTAACATTTTCATTCTTTTTATATTAAACATTACGTACCTAAATACAAACATGTTTAATCTCTTTAATGACTAATAAGCAAATAATCCGATTTTTCAGTTGATTTGTATTTAATTTTTTCAGATTGGAATATATCTAACGATTAACATTTGTATATACATACATACATATATATATATATATATATATATATATAAAGAGTGTGAGAGAGAGGAAGAGGAGAAAAAGAGAAAAAATAACTTAATTTTTCATTTAAAAAATAAATGTAGATTTGTTAAAATTTATTTTTTAACTGTGTTTGCATTCAATTTTTAATTTTAATTTTATATTTAAAATTAATTATTGACGTTACATTTTACAATCCTATTGCTTTTCTCACATTTTCCTCGATAAAGTTCTATAAATATAAAGTATCATTCATTTTTATAAAAACATGTGGTTTCTAAACTCATATAATATATATTTTTAAAAATTCGTGTTCCCATATAAATATACAAATCGTTTTTCTAATTTCCTCAGTTGGAAAAAATAAATAATGATAATTCAACATTAATTTATCAATATTATCTTAAAAATGGAAATATACGTTATACCATATCTTCAAAAAAATACTTTTATTACTCATTAATCGAATTATATTCCGTTAATGCAATGGTTATAACTACCATGGAACTTTTCATAATATTTTTGATAATTCTCAGGGATAACCTCACAAAAATCGGTTCCGCCTTTTCAAGTATTTTCTGTCTTTTATTGAACCCTAAAAAAATATGATTATGAAAATATGATATCTATCTATCTATAGATATACATATATATATATATATATATATATATATATATATATATATATATTGTGTGATTATGTGAATAATATTATTTATAAAATATTTTTTACGGTACATAGGCTCTTTCTCCTAAAGAATAATCCTAAAAAAATAAAAAAAGAAAGAAAGAATATATATATATATATATAGAGAGAGAGAGAGAGAAAAGAGGGAAAGAGAAATATAACTTAATTTTTGATACAGAAAAATAAATGTAGATTTGTTAAAATTTATTTTTTAATCTATAATTTTTTGTATTCAATTTTTAATTTTAATTTTACACTTAAAATTAGTTATTGAACATTAATATGTATCTATATCTATATATATATATATATATATATATATATATATATATATTGTGTTATTATGTGAATAATATTATTTATAAAATATTTTGTTACGGTACATAGCCTCTTTTTTCTAAAGAAATAATCCTAAAGAAATAATCCTAAAGAAATAAAAAAAGAAAGAAGGAAAGAATATATATATATATTCGTTTAAAACAAAATATATTTTCTTGAATTATAGAATATTCTTTAAAGCATTTTGTTAAATAATTTTCAACTTTACAAATACAGGTGTTTCAATTTAGGCTTTAACATGAAAGTATTAAAAAGCCTAAAAATTAAAAAGAATCATGTTATTCTACATTTAGTATTTTACTTTAATTGTATTTTAGTACTGAAACAATATCAAACAATAATAAAATACTAAATAGAAAATAACATGACTTTTTTAACCCCTACACCCACTTTAGTACTTCCATGTGGAAGCTCAAATTGAATCATCTATATAAACATTTCAATCTTCGTATTTGAGAAAAATGATAAATAAAAATAACATTTTCAATAAGAAAATTTAATTAAACTACTTTCTATTAATTGTCAAAGTAATATTTATTTCTATCAAATCTTTTATGCATATTTTTATCTATCTTCTTATCTTCCTCTTGTTGTGTGTTTCTCTGTATATATATATATATATATATATATATATATATATATATATATATATAGGTAGAAAGATAGTTATGTACAATTTTTAAAAAACAATTTGTAAGAATAATTAAAGTAGATCTAATATGTTACACAACTTATTTTAGGTCACCACTTTCGTTTAAGACAATTTATCTCTTATGAAAAAAAAAATTAATGAAATTTATTCTCAATAATATTTTTTAGAAACGTATTTTAGTTATCGTTTTTATTTTTAAATATAAATTCGCATTTTAACAAATCGTTTCCTTGAAAGCTTTCCGTAATTAAATATCTATCCAATTTATAGTTTTCTGTCATTCCGGTTAATTTAGAATTATTTAAACTTCTTTTTGTTCTAGTGGTAAACATATTAAGAAGTCGGCGTTTTTTTTTAATATTTTTATAATCCTCTTATGGTTATAAATGATTTTTTTAAAATCTATTTTATTAGTTAATATAATACATATATAATAATTTAAATTCTGAAATTTTAATTTGATGACTAGCTTCATATACTATGTATTTTGATACCAAAACAGAATTAGTTTTATAACATGAATAAAAAAATATCTGTACATACATTCATGTGTATATATATATATATATATATATATATATATATATATTGTAAACCCACCTATAACGAAATAATCTCACAACGCGGTTTTCATATAACGCGGAGCAAAATTAGAACATCCCTCTTATAACGCGGTACTCTTATAACACTTGTTTCTATATAATACAGCTTAATTAGCTTAAGCAGTCTCCCTAAAGCATGACTTTTTCTTTTACACTTTTACTGTTGAAATTCATGGGGAAGTCCCCTGTTTTTTTCAAGCACGTACATCACCATTTTTCAATTTCAGTTGTCGAGGAATTCTCATGTAAACGCAGAAACGATGCAGCATAAAATATGTAACAATATATTTATTGCCTTTTATATCTATAAAGTTTTATTCCATAACCGTATTCATCATAACATGGTGCTCCGAGAATGCAGTTTTCATATAATGTAGAACGAATCAACCTGATTTATATGTACTTACTTCTGAGTTTCACTTAACGTGGTTTGATATAATGCGGTACGAATTAATCGCGTTATATGAGGGATGACTGTATATACATATATACATATATATATATATATATATATATATATACATATATATATATGCATAAAACTTATCATCATAAAGATATACGTTCGAAAATAAATAACGTTGTTAACATTTTGTTTTAAAATAATAGATTTTTTTACTTTGTCAATTTGAAAAAGTCAAGAGAAATATTTAACAAGAAAATAATTATGAACGAAGTTATAATTAATTTTTATATATTTGTATTTTTTTTGGATATTCTATGATCAAATGTATGAGATGATTATAGTCCTAGTTATGATATGCTGGATTGGTTACCGAAATACTTAATATCTCATTGATATTTTAGCGTTTTTTTATATTTGTTTAAGATAGTGTAGCATTTTGATTAATAAATGGAGGTAAGAGATTTCTGAAAAAATGAAATATTTGAAAACACTTGAACGAAAATTCATTGCTGGAAGTGTGATGTGATGCAATGGGATCTTTTTTATGTCTAATGTATACCGTTATTGAACCTTTAAGAGCATATAAGTAAAGAAAAACTAATGTTTATCGTTCTCGGAGAATGGAAATGTGTCTATACTTTTTCATATTATATTTGGCATAATCAGATATGTGAAAACGAAAACGATTTCTTGTCAACGAGAGAAAAAAAACGAATACGACGCTACACAGACACATTTAGATAGAGAGTGACATAATCGTAACATTTGAATTCACTTTTTCAACAATTCCATATCCGTAACAATGTGTGCAACAGAAATCTCACCATCACTTGTGAAGACAACGAACGACAATCTATCCTCACGCGCGTCGTTTCATATGTTTCTCTCTCTGTATTGTATCGGTGTCGATGTACCTACTTTGACAACAACGGTAAGCGACGACGTTGAGATCCATCTATAGTTCGACACAGTTCCTGTGGCTGTATCGAGAACAGTTCGCGACTGGAAAATCGAAAAGAAAAATCGTTCCGCAAAGTTTCAAATTACGCGTTTCAGATACACGACGACGGTTGTCCATCCACCCTCGTCCTCTGGCTCCCCGTACTACGTTACACTCCGCTACATTAGCCATCCAGTTTCCCATCCACTCTTATAACGTCTCTTACGGTTTTCCACACACACACACACTCACACAACATAACTTTACACGTTCACGATGCGAGTGTGCGTTGGCTATACGGCCGGCGCGCCGTTATCTAAAACATGGCAAAATTTAAATACGGATCTCAGATTATTAATGTGTGTTCGACAGTTTGTCTCGAGTTCGATTGTGCTTCGCCACTAGCCCACATCTGTGGCCTGCTACGTGCCCTGCAGTCCTTACCGCTGATAAATGGCCACCCATATACCACATGGTAATGGGTGACGGCGATCTGGCCCTCGTTCATTGCGGCGCGCAAGTCAAATTGATTCCGTTCCGAAATGATTCCGATCGTAATTGTGTGTATTTTTTAATCGGATTTTATGTGGCGTGTTTATCGATAACAGTGGCCGGCTGTGGATTAGTCAACGTTATAAACGGCATCTTGCGCATATATTTATGGGAGGCTGACAAACGATAATATGGATAATATGCATTTAAGCTCATAATAAAAGCGACCGATACCGAAGCGCCGGATGGATTTATTTAAAATTTTGGTAATTTCGTACGCACGCATTAGATTGAACGAAACGTCGGATTAAAATGATTCACGCGGTGTTTTCTTCATTTGACATTCTGGTCAAGTACAGAATCATATTGAGATACGAGATCACATTAAATTGTAATAAACGATATTGTGAAATTAGCAGCGAAAATATGATTGATAGGCACGTTTACAACGGTCTGAATTTATATACAAGTAATATTACAGACCCGTTTAGATTAAAGATAATAAGCTAGTTATTTTTATCAGTTCACAATTTATAATTTTTATATAAACATTGTATTATTTTAATGATTTACAAAGGTCTAATAGTATAATAAATCGAAAAAACAAACTTATTATTAAAATAAAAAGTCAATTACACAATTATAAATAAATTAAACACACACACATATATATATATATATATATATAAATATTTTCAATTACGACCTAATACATCAATAATTTAATAAATGAATCAACATATAATATTATCAAAGTATAATATAATAAAGATATCTTCTTCATTTTATTAATTATAGTTAATAAAAATTAATTATACTATTATTAGGTTGGTAGAAAAATAATTGCGGTTTGTTACCTTCAAATTTATATAATTTTTTTAATTTAAGTGGTTTTAAGTAGTTCAGAACTGTTGGAAACTAACATCTAACTTTTGTGCAAGCTCTCGAATTGTACTTGGTTCTGATTCAACATCTTCAGTTGGTTGTTATGAACTTCTTTATCTTTAAGGCTCTCGTTTCCAGAACGAAATTTTTGGAACCACCATTGCATATTACGTTCCTTAATAGTACCCACATCAAAAGTTACGTTTACTTTACGAGTAATTTCTGCTGCTTTAGCATCTGTTTTGAATTCATACAAAAAATAATCTCTATTTTCTTTCTTTCCATCTTTATTTCAATAGCCCAATTTGAACCAAAATCGATAATAAAATCAAAGTCGATGTTATCTAAATACAGACAGGAAAATGCACTCCCAAATGATATTAATATGAACACGATGGAATGACACTCATTGAAAAAAAATTAAAGCTAGAATTCAGGAAACAAACACCGTAATTGTGTTTCTACCAACCTAATAAAACCGAATTTAAAATCTACAAAAATAAATTATTATTTTAAAGAACATACATACATACATATATATATATATATATATATATATATATATATATATATATATATATTATTAACAGATATGTAAATATAGGTGGATGGATAAAGATAGAATTTATTAAATATTTACACGTCAGTGTTCCTGTTATCGCTAAATTAGATCATTCCTAATTTCATTTCTGAATTCGATTAAGTTCATTATTTATTAACGAAAACAAGGTTATGGTTTGAAATTGATGTAAAGTTAAGATCTGACTGTCTGAAGTTGAAGTCTCCATTTCATGAGACATCTACTTAGTGTTAAACATTAATACTATTGTTGAAATATTACATTATATATATATATATATATATATATATATATATATATATACATATTAAAAAATACAATATTTCTCGAAAATAAAAATAAATGGTTTTAAATTTTATCTTTTGTAAACAGAATAAAATTGAATTTAATAATTATGTTTAACAAATCTATAACATATTGTTATAATATTATAATATGCCATACACCGTCTTATATTTATTTGTCAAATCGTTGATACTGTTAGATTATACAATTTATTTGATGTTCCATTTATTAATATTTTTTGTAAGAGAAATATGTAGTTAATAACTAGACGGTATTCGATAATTTCAATGTTTGTCTTGAAAAGGAATTTATTTTTATTAGTATTTTTTTGTCCAGCTTGTATTAAAATATGCCAAATTAAATTAAAATTTTGAAAAAATATACGAAAATTACACATAGGTATAATAATTTTGTAACAAGTTTTGATAATGACAACATTTTATTTTTAATTACTAATAAACAAATCAATTAACGATAAAGATAATAATTCAATGTTATGATGTAAAACACGAATTTATTATTATATATATATATATATATTTATATATATATATATATATATATATATATATATATATGTATTTGTGTGTGTGTATATGGGTTTGTGTTTATATGCGTAGTGATGTATGTATTTATTTAATTTAAAGTTGTACATACTTCTTTCAGGGAAAACATTTTCTGTTCTAATAATAATAAACGATAAATAATTTATATGATAAATACGAATACAAATATATACGGAAATTTAAAATGTATTACAAGAAAACTAAATTAGTACATAAAATGCGATTGAATATTTTCTGAGTATTTACACAATTCTTCTGAAGATCTAAGAATTTACAAGTGTATATATATATATATAAAATTTTATTATATCTATATCTGATTAAATGGTTATAATACCCATCTGGATTAAGACTGGTAAAAAATTATTTATTATATCTTTAAATATCAAGAGTGACAAATCAAAGGTTAGTGCTAATGGAGATTTTTTTTATATTTTTTATTTTACACACACACACACACACACATATATATATATATATATATATGTGTGTGTGTGTGTGTGTGTGTGTGAGGCTGTGTGAGAGAGAATGTATGTATGTATATAGAACTATTACGTTCATTTAAAGTCACTGGAATGATTTAGTTTAAACATAAATTGCAAAATTGTTAGTTTCTTTTTTAAAATTAACATGTAAACCAAAGTATTGGAAGCTATTCTGACGTTAATTGAAAATTTTAATTATTATCTATTCTACATAAACAGCATGTTGAAATTATTGGAATCTATCCAGAATCCTTTCATCCAACAGGGTAATAATTTATTTTTGCTGACGAACATTATTGGGTTTTTATGTAATTTACATCTTGTATTATAGTATTTATTGTTATAATATTTATATAAATATTTTCAACGAAACACAATCTGGAATATATGAACGATATTTTAATTTTCGAATTTATGGTTAAATTATTTTATGGATTTAAATTCATGTTTTATGAAAATAATTTAATGTTGATTATTAGTTCAAATTTTGTAAAAAAATACTTGGATATATATATATATATATATATATATATATATATATTATTAATGTTAATGAAAATTATATTAATGTATATAGTTGAAGATACTTTGTTTTAATTAAAGTTATAAAAAATGAATTTTTGTTTTTCGATATTATGTATATATATATATATATATATATATATATATATATATATATATATATATATATGAGTATAAAACCTATAGGTCATTACTTTTCTTGATATCTCATTTGTATCTCTCAATTATGTCAAATCAGTTTAAAATTATAGAATTTATCCTTTTTTATATTTTATTCTGTTAATTTATATATATATATATATATATATATATATATATATATATATATATATATATATATATATATTATAATAGTTATTAAACGTGTTTTCATTTTCTATACTTCCAATTAATAAATATGACGATTAAAATATTGAAAGATGTTAACATCAGTAACGAAAAAAATGTCTTTTAGTGAAATATGCAGTAAAAATGAATATATGAGACTAATGAAGTAGTAAATATTAACTCTTCTATCAAATTTGCAATAGTCTGTTTGCAATTAAAATAAATTTGCATATGTGGAAGTAAGGTTTGAATAATATTACAGAAACATTTTGCTGTATTACCTTTGATTATTTGATACTCTCTCTTTTTCTCTTTCCATATATATATATACATATATATATATATATATATATATATATATATATATATGTATGTATGAAAGGAAAGAAAGACTGAGAAGGAAATACGATGTGTAATCCGGTCTGTAAATGAGCAGTGAGTTGATATAAAGAATTAAATTAATTAACATTTTATAAAAAAATGGATATAAAAATATTCTTATAGGTGATGATATTCTAAATAGGTGATGTGTAAAAAAAAAATCATTCTATTTATTTAAGATTGTTTTGTCTATCTATTTGGTTGATACGTTCAATCAAATTTCGAATACTTGCATATTTAGGGACAAGGTCAAAAATTACATATTATGCGTGCCTTTCCATTGGACGTTCGAGTATCGCCTGTGTGTATGATTTTATGTATTTACTTTTAATTTTCCGTTATTGTCGATATTGAATGTTTGTTTAAGATACATGCTATATCTGTGCTGCGAGCCCGTGATTATTTTTTTATGTCCGATATTAATTTTAATTACGTTCAGTTAATACCTATTTGTATTATTTACGAGCCATTTGTTCAAAGTATGCTAAAACATCAGAAAGGAATTGAAATTTTGAATGAGAACTGAGAAATATATATAAATGGATGAAAATTATTTTCTTTCCTTTATGATTTCATAATATATTATGTATGAATTCTCCTTTCTTATGGACTGTTTTTTTTTTAAAAAAAAAATTAAGAAAAAAATGTTTCTAATTTAAAGTGCATTGGGTATTTTATACAGCGAATAAAACTGAACAATAAATTTTGAAATGTACATATACATATATATATATATATATATATATATATATATATAATTCATTATTAATTTTATTAATAATTAATGTATTATGAGTCAATTTTCAATTTTGAAAAGCAGAAACTTCTCTCCTATATATTTTTTAATATTTTTATATATAATTTTTATAAATTAAATCTTTTGTCTTTTATATGTATATATATATAAATATATATATATATATATATATATATATATATATATATATAATACATATTAGTTCCAAAGAAACTTTTTATTGTATTTATAATAATTAACCACACAATAAACTACAATTGTTGTGAAAACAGTCGTAGTGGTCTACAACAAACATGAGTCAAATGTAATCATTTTAAGAAGATAAATTTTTCCCTAATGAATTATCTAGCTTTTTAGTCTGACATTTGTGTTTTTCATTCAAATATTTAGTTAATTAATATAAGGTTAATTATAAATCATGAAAAACATTTATTTATGAAAACATAAAATTTTAGCAAATAAAAATGAGACAAATTAATAGTGTTGTATATTTTTCGTTTCATAAATAAAAGTAAGTATAATAATTCGTTTCTAGTTTCACAGAATATTATGAATGTTAAAGTACTGGATTAAAATATTTTAATGAAACAGAAACTTTATTATTATATACTTTGTTATTATTATTATAATATGTTATATATATATATATATATACTTTGTTATTATATATAATATTATTGTACTTAACCCACGATATTCCATTTTAGATATTATAGTTGATAACATTACAATAAACTGAAATTAAAGCTCCCACAAATTCAGTATTCTTTGATGTAATGTAATATTATGAAATATATAAAAAATAATATAAAGATTACAATTCAATTGCAATTTGAAATAACTTAATATTATTTTTTGATAATATTTTCGGAAATTAAATAAAAATAACATAAAAAATTAAAATTAAAGTTTTCTACAAGTTTTCACGATTAATCAAAAAGTATTTCTTTGTTGGCAATTTAAAAAATACCGTTGAATTTTTTCTCGATAAAAATAATTATTTATTCACTATACACAAACATTCAAACGTTAACATAAATTTGAAAATGAATGTCTTCTTAAAAAGCTCTTTTCCATTTATATAAATATTGAATTATATTACTATTCGTACGTGTTATTTATATAAAAACATATAATTCTTACCCTGTAACCACCAAGATTCTTTACTAGGCATCTGAAAATTGCGTCGCGTCCCACAGGTATTGTTATATTTTCCAGTGGTTCTGCAAAATCCGGCTGGTATGTCATTCCTGAAACAAGCAAATATGTATACTTGTGTTGGCGTGTAATATCAGACGAACTAATATAAATTCGCAAGTGTTCCTATACGTTCAATTAAAACACGCAGAAAAAATGAATTCACTGAACTGAGAGAGTTTTTCAATAAACCTATAGGCGTTGAATTGGGAATATATTGATCCACTTTTATGTACGGTTCACTTAACAGATAGACGTAATGAAAAATGTATTCAATGTTTTTATTATTACATTTTACTTATTATATTATATTATTTATATATATATATATATATATATATATATATATATATATATATATATATACATACATATACACCATACGTACACGTTTACCTACATATCCATTAATGATTGTGCATTTTCATATTGTGTTTCATTTAACTAAAATTGTATATCAAATCTATTCAACCCATGTAATTATTTCACTTATAAAAAATAAATCATTTATGTTTCATAAATAACATTTTTTTATTGTTTTTTTGATCGAATGAAAATTATTTCAATTGTATAAAACTTTACATACGATATAAACTTTCTACGAAATTGAATAAATAATAAATAATAATTATAAACTAATTTTTGTTTATAATTTATAATTATTAAAATAATAATTACAAATTATATACAAATATCTCTCTTTCTCTCTCTCTCTCTCTATATATATATTATAATAGTTAAAAGTTTACTTTTTCTTAGAATTCTTCAGTTATGTTTGTCCTAGTGATTCTTGTAGGCAATCTTCGTTAGTTATTATAAATGAAGCATATTTTTCAAATATATAATTTTAATAAACAATATATAATTTTCAACAACCAATATCTTTGCATAAAAAAATCCAATATTAATAAATGTACATTACTACATCTAATAAGATAAATCACTTTTCTCCGGGTATATTTTCTTAATAAAATCATATAGGAAATTTCATGAATATATTTCATATTTGTGTGTATATATATATATATATATATATATATATATATATATATGTATATATTGTACTTATAGAATTTATTAAACTTCAGTTATTAGGTCGGTGGAAAAATAATTTCGATTTGTGACCTTTATATTCATATACAAAACCGAAATTATTTCCCTACCGACCTAATATTAAAATTAATATATATATATATATATATATATATATATATATATATATATATATTACTTTATATGGAGTAACGTTTGAATGTATAAAATTAAGAAAAATACTGTAAAATGGATAAATAACAGTTCAGGAACTTTACATAAAAAATTTAAGTCACAAATCTTTCAATGCTTGAAATATATTACAGAAAATGTATATAATAGTTAAAGTTCTGCGTACAATAAAGAGGATATAAATTCTCAGACCTATTGAATGTCTGAATCTTAAAAGTAAAAATAACTTGTGTTATAAAATAACTTGGCTGCTTTTCAGTCAAATGTCGAATAAACTTATAAAACGAAATCTATTAAATCTCTAATGTGCAGAAGTTCTTTTAAATATTATTCTTTTAATGTTTGTGAAATAATTAAATGTCGTGTAGCAAAAGAGCAGAAAAAAGATTTTTTACCAGATAAATGAAATGTTTTTTGTAACGACATTAAATAATACTTTCAAATCACTGAACTGAGTAAAAACTTGTAATGATTTATTAATTCTATTTAACGTTACTAAAACAGTAATCATTTATAAACTATAATGTGATATCATAGCAAAACTGAACCATTGAAAAAGTGACGTTAATCTAGAATATATTTCGTAACAGTTGCATTTCGAATGACAAAGAATATATATTATATACACTGAATTAATTACGTTATCATTTCAAGAAGTGTATACATATATATATATATATATATATATATATATATATATATATATATATATATATATATATATATATGTAAAATATGATTATAAACGACATTTGCTCTTTTTGTGTATAGTATTGTTAAATTATTCTATGACTGTACACAATAATTTACTTGTTTATTCAAATTTGAAGTAATTATAAAAATGAAATGTTTATAATTGGGTTATGTAATTTAATTTATACATTTTTGTTAGTTAATTTCGTTAGTATATATATTTATTAATTAATTTAAATATTAAGAAGTTGCATATAAATTAAACGATCAAATTGATCAATAATTAGCAAAAATATTGCAGAAAAAATGTATTATATGCTTAATATTAATTATAATTTTTATATTAATAAGAGATAAGAAAGAATAATTTTCATATTTTGATTGGAATCATATATTTTATTGTTTAATAAATTTTAATTTAATAATTGAAGTTTAATAAATACAATAAGTACAATAGATTCATAAATATGAGATACATTTATGAAATTTGCTATATGATTTTATTAAAAAAAATATATCAAGTGAACAGTTATTTATCTTCTTAGATGTAATAATGTGCTTTTATTAATATTGGAATTTTTTCTAATGTAAAAATATTACCTATTGAAATTAATTATTATATATTTAAAAAATATGCTTCATTTATAATAAATAATGAAGATTGCCTACAATAGTGACTGAAACAAATATAATTGAAGAATTGCCTAAGAGAAAGTAAAGTTTTAACTATCACAATTTTTTTATTTAATTTTTATTTAATCTGTTCGATCGAAATCAAAATTAATGTCGTAGCAAGAGATATATTTTCAGGTGATTGCATAGTATAGTGTTTTTAACATTGAATCGTTATCACAATTGTTAGCCAAATTTTATATTCAGGTAATTTTAATAATAATAGAATACAGTATACTTTGAACAGTTCGATTTTTATGCAGTGTCTATTAACATTTATCTCTAATTATTTTAATTGAAAATTAAAAACATATTTGATACTGTATACGAACAATTGTTTTTGAAGTATGTTATATACTGATTTATCAGTCATAAAACTAGATTATAATTTGCCTAGTTAAGTTTCTTGATATCTTTTTTATTATAGTTTCTAGGATTTCACAACGAAAATGAACTTATTTACACAAAATTATGTTTTAACTGTAAAAGATCATTTGGTAATTTAATTGTTTCACAAATTTTAGTCTATCATATTATAAAGTGTTTTCTTAAAATCGATATGTCTAATATTTTATTTTCCTAAAAACTAGTTATTTAACTTTAATCTTCATAAAATATAATGGTCAATTTTAATTGAAATTAAATTTGATTAATACTCTGATATTACTGAATAATTCATGATGTGTGATGTATATGCATCAATTTATACACTATTGTAAATAACTCACAGTACATTGAAGAAAATAGAAATTCTAAAAATAATACAGGGTAATTATATTAAACATTTTATGGTAAGAATATTGTGGAGAAAAAATGTTTTCCTTAATTATTGTTTCGGTTTACATTACGTGCTATTAGTATACGAAGAAAAACATGGTTAATTAAAATTTTAATTAGATATTAATCAAATACGCAAAATTTTAGTCATTTACTGCATATAAGTAATTATTTTTATTAATTTTAATCAAAACAGTGTCCAATTTTGTTATTTGAATAGTCTTATCATATCCCTTAAACGGCAATTTTTTATTGCAATAAAATGTAAGATAATTTCAAACGCTGACATAAAATAAAACCACGAAACCAAAAGATATAACGAAGAGACAGTTTCAATAATCAAATACATTCGATCAAATCTCCGTAAGTGAATGCATTGAAGATAAAAGATATAAAATTTTATCCAA
>CM068315.1:8869009-8944009 GCA_034766995.1 Acanthacorydalis orientalis
ATTAAGAAAGAACGGAAGTATAACATAATCACGTTGCATTTGATTATTTCCCACAATAAAAGCCTCGAGGCGAACCGTATAAATGTAAAGAAAAAGAAAGTTTCTATCAGGGAGGGAAAATGTTTTAAAAACGGTGAAAATTCACTCGAGAAAAATAACATCAAAATCTGTTCGAAACGACTAACAAAAGATAAAGTTTGATTGGGTTTCTTTAGTATTCATATATATATATATATATATATATATATATATATATATATACTTGCATACGTTCATAGATTTTAAAATTGTTTGGTATTTAAAATTTCATTTATGTATATATATATATATATATATAATTTCTATACACTTCAAGATAAATTTCGACGTTTTAATTAACTCTGCTAATTGATATTTTTTCTCCGTTGTTGTTGATTTGTCTTAATTAATATTCGGTAACGAGTCGTGTATATATTTTTATTATACACCGTTATTATTTCCATAGAGGGTATTTCTCTTTCGTTTGATAGATTTTAATCAAAAGAATTTTCTTCGTTATAAATATTCGCTCTTGAACACGACTTACCATATTGTTTTAACTGAAACGAAACTTTGGGAAAGAATAAATACATGTGGTCGATCGTACTTACCGAGAATAAAGTTTGTGCCAGTGCAAGTAGATTTTTTTAATGTGATTTTCAATAAAAACGATTATCATTAATTATTTAATATAATCGTTCTCTTAATGAAAATTAATTATGATAATTAATTGAAATTTTCTTCGTTTGGAAATAGTTATTGAATAAAGTGTTGCCCGGTTTGTATTAGTATTATATTCATTTTCATTTATTAGTTATTTCATTTAGTCTCTTTTTAGAACAAAAATAAGTTGAGATTTTAAATGCTTAAAACTAGAAGTAAATTATAGTTCTATATTATGTTGTTAATTAAAAAGTTTAAACAGTATTTTTTTCAATATTATAGGGTATAAATATTGATTAGAGATTCAAATATATATATATATATATATATATATATATTTGAATCATAGAGAAAAACGTACCTATTCATATTTAGAAATTGTGTAGAAAAAAAGTGGAAACCTGTAATATTTTATACGAGTATTATACGTGAAAATAATTTAGAAAAGTTTTTACTGAAAGAACATAAACTTTATAAGAATTCTAAATTTCTATTACACGAGATATTTGATTGAGCGAGAATGAACGCCAAAATCTCCGAAGTAATCGTCTAGTTTGTGTTGTTTCGTACACAGACCACCCTAATAGTGTAGAACCTGTTTGAAATATGACGGTTTCATATGAAATGTGGCGCTTTTAACATGATTGAAGACATTTTGCGTTTACAGTAACTGCCGTGTTTCTGTATATTGTCGGATACGTACTTAAGACATTGTGTTAATAACACAAAGATTTGTATTCAACAGCAACCGCACACAAGTGGATATGTTTACATGATGTATGTTTGTTATGTACACGTATAGATATATATTTAGTAAGTTTATGTACACGAAACGGTTACAGTTGAATGATTAGCTCATGTTGAGTTCGTTCCATAATTGTTTGGTCAGCAGTTGGGAGGATCGTTTATGTCTGTAATCAAGAAGATGTGGGGTGAAATAAGATATTATAAAAGTACATTAGTGCCAACGAACATGTTTAATGAGAAACATTTAGAATAATTACCATTAAAGTTTATATAAAAAAAAAACTTTTATTTACTTTAATTGTTGGATATGTATTTTTGTTGTTTTAATAATAATCATTATAGAAAATAAATATAATTATTAAACTTGGTGTTGTTCATTTATTTCATACGAATGAATTTTGTCGAAACATTTTTATAGATTATTTTTAACCAATAGTTTTATAAATAATTATCTAAAAGTATTTTTTTTTAGGAAAAATGTAAATAATAAAAGTACTGATTTTTTAATTCTCTAACGATGAAAAATTGCAAGAAATAACATTAAATAATGCTAAAAGTTCAATAAAAGTGATATTTTTTTAATTATATAATTTTTTGTGTTTTTTACTTTTGAAAATCTATGATAAATTACTGTTTTCTTATTTTTCGGATATAATTTATACTGAAGACATCAATAAATTAGCGAATAAAATTTCTCTTTTCTGATAAATTATTTAAATATTCTTCAAGTGAAATATAATAAAATATTAATAGTCTTTTAGAATTATTTTGTTAAATGACATGGAAATCATGTATGAAGAGGAACTATTTAAGAGTTTGCTGTATTTAATATAGAAGTATTAACTAATGGGATATTAAAGAAATACAATGATTAGTATCGGGCTGGAATAAAAGTTTGTAGAGTTTTATAATGCATTTCATTAATTGCAGTTTCGCACGCAACTCGAATTTGACAGGTGACATTTCAACGTTTCTTTCTCTGCTATTTTCGTGCAATTTTGTGAATTTTGTCTGTTAAATTTAAAATTGAAAATGGAACAATATAAAGTGAATTTTCGTTATTTGAGGCTGTTTTATTTTTGGAGAGAAAAAAACGTTGAAGAGACAGCAAAAAAGATATATGTCGTTTATGGAGAAGATGTAGCTGGCTGGCAGTACTGTTCGAAAGTGGTTCGCTCGTTTCAGAGATGGAAAATTCGACCTAGAGGATCTAGAGCGTTCCGGTAGGATTACAGTTGTTGATAATGACAAAATTGTAACATTTATTGAAATTAATCAACGTTTTCAACAAACGGGACATCGCAGAGATATTGCAGATGTCTCGTTCGAAGTAAAGCGTCCAGAATTTGTTAATCGGAAGGGTATCGTTTTCGCACGTTTTCACCAAGACTATATATATATATATATATATATATATATATATATATATATATATATAAAGACCTTGAGTCTCTTTGCAGATCCGGCAGAAATTGATCCAGTTTGGTTTGAGCGTCCTACCTCATCTGCTATATTCATCTGATCTTATACCTTCAGATTATCATTTATTTCGGTTCCTGAAAAATTCTCTTAATGAAAAAAACTTCACTTCCCTGGAAGCCTGCAGAAATCACCTTGATCAATTCATCGCCCAGAAAGATGCCAAGTTCTGGGAGGAAAGAATTATGAAACTACGTGAAAGATGGTTGATCAAAATGGCCCATATGTATTAGAATATATATATATATATATATATATATATATATATATATATATATATATACAAATAAGTAAACACTGCCTTGAATTTCACCTTAAAAACGCTATGAACTTTTGTTATAACCCCATAAATCATATTGTTCATTAATATATTTAAGTTAGAATACAGTTTTCTGAAACAGGTGTTGTTATGTTATTTTCCAGTAAGTGAACATTGTATTGATCGCAAATGAGTTTAAACTTTTAACTTACAATATAACATAAATAATAAACCTAATCAAACGATTCTGAAAACGATTTATAAAAGTAATACGCTGATAACATATAACAAAGAGAAAAAGAAATAACAAAAAATGAACAATATTAATATTCATTCATCGAGAAAAAACAACTATATGGTGTATGATCATAGATAATTGTTTCTTTATTGCAAATTTAAATATTTGCAACGCTAATTAATTTATTGTAAAAATAAAGTATAAAATTCAATGAACTTTTTGTGACATTTTAAACATATCGATGACCCTTCAAAATTCTTTAAACAAAAAAAATATATTACAAAAAATTATATTAAATTAAAAAAAAATCATAAGTAATGACGTACTTGATAACTTTTGAATTATTCTTCTAGAGGTTGTCTTGAAAAATAATTAACTAATGTCAATACTGAAAATTTGACATTAAAATTTTTATTTAAAACAATAACTATCTATATATAAAAAAATGTTCCATAAAATTTCAAAAAATGTACAAAAATATTTTAAACAGATGTGTAGAGATTTTCTATTTTAAATATTATTAACGATGACATCCGAATTTACACGATAAATTATGATGTTGGTATCATAAAAACTATAATTTTTTTTGCCGGTTTTAAGTTTTTGTCTAATCTTGGCTAATTATTCTCGGTATTCTTGTGGTGAGTTGTCGAGCCTTGGGATTGAATCCCTTCTATTTAGACTTTAACATGTATTTGTAGAAATCTTGCTTTTGATGTGTCAAATATTGATTTGAGCGCTAGAAAAATCTTCAAAAACCTAACTGACTTTGCTATGTGATAGAAGAACTACTATAATGAAATGTGTGATTTTATAAAACAACAATGTCACAATACATTTGCGAGAGGAGTGCATTCACTAGCATTTAACAGTGAGATTGGTTATATAAAGATACTATTATAACATACAGACACATACATACACACACACACACATACACATACATATATATATATATATATATATATATATATATATATATATATATATATATATATTGAGCGAATATATGCGATACGAGCGAAACAAGCGGAGGCGGAACCTCCAGTGTTTCGGCGAGCTTAGTGAGTAGGGGGCAGAACCCCCTACTTATTCTATAAAATTTATTTCAGGTATTTTTTTATGTCAGATATATTCAAATTGATATCATTCTTAATATTTACTTCTTCATTTTATGGTATATTATTTAATTTTAATGCTATTTTGAAAAGGTCTAAAATTATGTTTCAGTTATTGAAGTCAGGCATGTATTTATAAATAAAAGAAATATTCGATTTTAATATAAACAAACACATAAGTATTTATATTCAACATACAAAAAATTCAAACAAAAAGATCACTACTATAAATTAATCATCGAATGTTCGTACTAAGGGAAAAGTTCACACTCGTATTGTTATTTAACGAAACGAAATTATCTATTAACGGATCGTTATACGGATTGTGCAGTTTTACTACGACGGACGATTTACATGTGTTTGCCGAAATGCTTTTCAACGGAATACAAGTACCGCACTTATCGCTCTATTTGCGTAAAATCTCATTAAAAGATTTGCACCCAAATACATACACGAAAAAACCGCTGCGGTATTCTTTTAATTAAATTCACGTGTAATTAGTTTTCGCTGTTCGTAAGTGTGTGGATGCGTGCTAAACGCGATTAGGAATGTATCGGGACTTGAGTATTTTCTTACATGCTCGCTCTTTCTCTCCCTATGCACATACATATAAATTTCATAAAATCAAATAATGTATTAGCTCAGTTTTGACTATAAAATAAATCTTAAAGTATTTTACATAAGGTCTTTTTACATACGTATGCGTTTCATTCTCATATCATTCATTTTGTTCACAATATTTAAAGTAGATTTTTCTGTTTTTTCATATTTTTCGATCTCATTCTCTCGTTTCCAGTTCCTACATGATATTGTTTTTATATTATCTATTTTATAACTTAATTAAATATGGTAATAATTATGTTAATTGATCTATATCTCTCTCTGTATATAAATAATCAAAATTATCCATAAAATATTCAATGACGTCGACTTATTTAATTATGACGTCCTGGTTTGTATGGTATTCAAATATATTTATCTCATATATAAAATAACATGTTGTAATCTGTCTGTGATAATGATTATGTAGATATACTAACATATATCTTTCTCTCTCTCTATATATATATATATAATCAAAATTATCTACCAAAGACTTTATAAAACACACGTTGCAAAAAATAATCTATCTGAAACAATGTTTATATAAACATATTAACATGTACATTGTATATATATATATATATATATATATAAATCTGTAACGTCGACTTATTTATTCGAGACGTTGTTTTTATAATATCCAAATATGTTTATTGTTTCATTCGGTTACATGCACATGCTTATAATTGACAAGTGGGCGAACGCAGAGAGCCCGAGGATAGGTTAGTACAGCAAGCAGGGAGCAAAGCTCATATGTATGTGTGTGTATATATATATATATATATATATATATATATATATATATATATATATATATATATATTACTCTATATAATGTAGAAAAGAGATATTCCATCAATATGATAATAAAAATAATACAAATGTTATATTTAAATATAGATTGATATTTTAATTATCTGAAATAAATTTTCTATAGGTCAGCTTTGCGGAGCTAACAAATATTACACTATTTTTTGATATGATTAACTTTTTCACACATATATGCTATTTAAAAAAAATTCATTTGAATATTAAAAACAAAAATATGACTAATTGTTCATTTAAAAATAAATATACTAATTAATTTCAATTGATTAAACTTTTAACAGAAAAATATCGAAAAAAATACAAATTGTTTCGCGGTAATAAAAAGATATGCATACGATATACATAATTGGTTACTAGACCGACTTTAAAAGTTGTGATATTATGCTTGCTTATTTTTCAAGAATAATGTACAGTGGGGGCTCGTACGGCGATCGTCCAATACAACGAATTTTTCGTTTCACGAACCTTTTTGGGTTTCGCAAGAATTTAACATTGTGCAAGGCATTAGACTCATAGAAAAAGTTTGGCGTGAAGAGTTAGTCAGATACCTGAACTCTGTCTGGATAAACCTGTGGCCCGCCTTTGTTCAAGGAGAAACCCTGATAATGGAGCCCAAGTCATGAAGGATATTGTGGCAGCAGTTAAAGATCTGGACATAGAAGTGGAAGAAGAAGATGTCGAGGAGTTAATAGAGGAGCATGAAGTGCAACTGACCATGGAATAAACGAAGGAGCTGCATAAATATAAGGTTGCAGAAAAATGTTTTTTCTGAGGATGAAAAAGAAGAAAACATCACCAAAGGAATAATGCCTTCAACTACAATCAAGGAGATTTTTCAAGACTAGAAGAATCTTCATAGTAGGGTGTTAAAGTGGCATTCTAACACAGTTGAAGTGAACTAGGAGACTACAATGATATAGCGCTTCACTACTTCAGGAGCCTCCTTAAAAAGAGAGAAAACGAATAAACACTGGATAGATTCTTCAATGTTAAAAAGTAGAAACGGGCAGAAGAACTTAAAGAACCTGAAACTTATGAACATGGACAACCTGTAACCACGAAGAAGAATAAATAGTGCATGTAAATGATGGACTTTTTTTGTGGAGGGTACGGTACAACTGAACTTATTTCCCATAGGATATTATGAGAAATCGCGTTTTGTACGAAGAACTTTTCATTACGAACCGGTTCGTGTAACGAATTAAGTTCATGATACGAGAACCCATTGTGTGTATATATATATATGTAAAATTAGATGATATTAGTAAAAAAAATTGGCCTAAATATTATTATTGAAATCCGGTTTACTGATAATATCGTTATCTTTGTAATATCTCTGGAATATCTACAAAAGAGGATAGAAGAATTAGATGATACCAGTCAAAAAATTGCTTTAAACATGAACTACACAAAAACAAAAGAGTTGTTCATTGCGTTTGTCTTCTTGGAGAAAATTGAAACAAAAAGAACCTAAATAGAAGAAGTTACAAAGTATGTCTATCTAGGCCAGCTTGTAAACAAAGATGGACCATTCAGTTAAGAAGTAAACAGGGTAAAAAAATGGGATAGAGTTTATTCGGACGAAACGCTTCAATATTTAAATCAACAATCCCACTCTGTTTGAAGAAAAAAAGTATTTGATCATTGTTTACTAGCAATATTTACCTGCGGAAGCGAAACATGGGTGCTTAACGACGAAATAATTCTAAGACTACAAACAACACAGAGAAATATGGAGCGATGCATGATCGGTATAACAAGAAATGATGGAAAAAGAACAGAATGGATACGAAAACAGACAGGAGTCACAGGTGTAACAAGAAGAGTAACGAGTCTGGTATGGAAACGGGCGGCGCATGTTACAAGAAGAGAAGACAACTAATGGACAACTGAAATTATTAACTGGGAACCAAGGAATATAAAAATATCTAGAAATAGACTAAGAAACAGGTGGGATAAGGAAATTAAAATTTTTATTAGAAATCAGTGAAAAAGAGAGAAATTCATTCGTACAAAATGAGAAATCATGGAAGACGCATATATGCAGCAGTAGATTGACAGTGAGTGATAATGATGTTTTATATATATATATATATATTAAGGATGTACGGTGCAATGGTGGTTTCAAAAATTTCGTGCCGAGGACGAGAGCCTTGAAGATCAAGAAGGTCCCTGGAATCCTTCTTAGTTCGTAACGACCAACTGAATGCGTTAGTTGAATCAGAACCACGCACAACATTTCGAGGGACTGCACAAAAATTAGGCGCCAGTCATCCAACAAGTTTGAGCCACTTAACACAGGTAGGAAAATCAAAAATCGTGGAAAATGGATACATAACCGGCAATTATTTTCTACCAACGTTATATTAATAGTTATCGTCTATGTTTAATTATATTCTTTATAATTTTTGTTTCATTTATCATATTGCATGTTTTACTATGTAATTAGTGTATCTGAAGACATCAAATGAAGAATAATATGACTGTATATATATTTATATATATATATATATATATATATATATATATATTAAGGATGTACGGTGCAATGGTGGTTTCAAAAATTTCGTGCCGAGGACGAGAGCCTTGAAGATCGAGAAGGTCGCGGGAATACTTCTTCACTTCATAACGACCAACTAAATGCGTTAGTTGAATCAGAACCACGCACGACAATTCGAGGGTTTGCACAAAAATTAGGCGCCAGTCATCCAATAAATTTGAGCCACTTAACACAGGTAGGAAAATCGAAAAAGCATGGAAAATGGATACATAAACCGCAATTATTTTTCTACCAACGTTATATTAATAGTTGTCATCTATGTTTAATTATATTCTTTATAATTTTTGTTTCATTTATCATATTGCATGGTTTATTATGTAATTAGTGTATCTGAAGACATCAAATGAAGAATAATATGACTGTATATATATATATATATATATATATATATATATATATATACATGTATGTATGTATGTATAATGTATTTAATGCAATATAGATGATTGTACTGATTATATTATTTTACAATGCAGTACATTTTTCATTGTCACAAACAGGTCTCAAGACTGTATGCTCATCACGGAAATCCATTCGATGCAAACATAGCCCCCCCACATAATCGATAGCGCGCGTAATGTCTAAACACAATAACGTCCGCTTTTATATGTATGTGTTTTTTTTTAAAAAAAAAGCCCAACAATAGTATCGTTTGGTATTGACAGTTCTCCCAATTGTGAACGATGCTCAATGGATCGTACGGACCGTTCGTTATTAATACGTCATAAAATAATTGCGTTTCATTTGAAACGGTTGATACTACAGTAACAATTATTATTTACCAATTATGTGTACAGTGAATACACGGGAAAATAATTGATTTAAATGTTGCTGTTTACACGCCCACTACATTAGTATTACGTATTTATTTACACATTTTGTCAATTCCGATTGAATTCGTTAAAGAAAATAAACACATTGTTCGGCATTTATTTTATATTATTTAAATGGTGCGTTTTAGTTGACAGGTAATCAAAGTTTAAAGTGAGTTAACGCAACTGACAGACGCTCGTAGTCGAGTGATTAATATGACAAGCAGGTTACGAATGGATCAAGAGTTCATATTTGAGTTTATATGCTACATTACCTTCCATTAAGAAAACAATTGTTTCGAGCGCTTAACTTTTGAAGTGGATAGAGTTCTAAAATAATTCGAATAAAGTAATTGACTCTAATACTCGAAAAGATAACTAACAGTCATATACTTAAAGTTTATTCAAGAGAGAATGAATACAAGTTATGTATTTTTAATTGTGAGTTTTTAAGAGTACTATAAATAGAATATGATTTTGGAAGCGTATATTTCAAAAATCGACAAAATAATTACAAAAGTGTTCAATAGTACTTTTTAATATAAGTATTAAGTTTATTTTTTTCGGTTAACGTTAAAAAAGGTTATAAAACTATCCATAAACTAAGAAATAAAATATCTGTTTTTAAAAGTATTATATGTATAATTTTTTTATTTGGTTAAGAAAAATATTACATTAAAATTGATACAAAAAATGAATGTTAAAATGTCAGTATTAAAGAGAAAAATGTTAAGAAATAAGATTTAATTTTTCATGAGAAAATATTACTCAAAATATTTTTTATAAGAGTAAATAAGATGAAAGATTGTATTGGATCAGTGCAAAAGTTCGTATATTTAATAGGTGGTGTTAAGAGTGCCGCATGGCGGCGCTCGTGATTGAAATGTATTCGTTATGTATTGTTTGAAAGGTGCAGTCACGGATGTCATTTGAGCATTTTTGGATTCGATTTGTGTGTAAGAAAAATTTTTGAAAATTGACAACGAAAAGATACACTTTCGTCTTGTTATGTCATATGAGTTTCGGAAAGGAGTAACTATTGGCGCAGTAATAAAAAATATTAAGGAGATTTATTTGGACCATGCATCATTATTTCAAACTGTGAAGAAATGGTTTGCTAACTTTCAACTTGGTGATTTTAACCTCGAATATCAACCCCGCTCTGGACGTCTAAACCCGCCTCTAGTTGGCAATAACTCACGAATTTCGAGGGAAAAGTTTGACGAGACTCTCAACGTTGACAGATAGACTGTATTTTGGTATTTAAAGAAGTTGGAGTTCGCGTTGAAGCTCTATACGTGCGTGCCGCACAAGTTATCTGAAAAAATAAGTTTGACCGCATCTATTCGGTAGCTTCTTTGCCTGGACTCCTCAACAGACAACTTTTTGTGGATCGGATGGTGATTGGCAATAAGAAATAGATTCTATACAACAACGTCCGATGCAGATGAACGTAGAAACAAGCGAATGAAGAGGCAGAACCAGTCGCCAAAGCTGACTTTCATCCGATAAAGGTATTGCTGTGTATTTGGTGGGATTGCAAAAGTGTTGTTTATTTTCAGCTGTTCTCATGAAGCAAAACGATTACTAAGAAGAAGTACTGTCAACAACTAACTGTCAAACTGAACGTAGTAATTAAAGAAAAGTGTAAAATTTTGGCCAATCTCAAGAGAGTCATCTTCCACAACGATAACATAAAACCACATAGATCAAAAATGACTGAAAAATCTGAAACAGTTGAAATGAGAAATCATATCGCATCCACCGTATTCTCCGAACATTGCACCTTTGGATTATTATTTGTTCCGGTGGATGCAGAACAGTTTAAACGGTAAAAAATTGATACCGTGGAGGCCGTCAAAAACAATCTCACCGCCTTTTTTGCCGAAAAACCGCGCAGCTTTTTCGAACAAGGAATCCAGCAGCTACCTGAAGGTTGGAAAAGTTTGCAGAAAGCGATTGTGAATACATAATTGATTAATAAAAACGTTTTTTATGAAAAATGATCCTCTGAGTTTCAATTTCAAATTGTATACGAACTTTTGCACTGATCCAATAAATAATCAACCTAAATTTCAGATTATCATTGCTTATACATATTTTATGTGCTTGTTGATAATGAATTAACGTAAAAATACTTAATTCAGGTCTGACATAGTGGTTGAATTTACTTTAAAAAAAGAATTATTTTTTCGCTCTACAAACCACAAAAAAAATCTTATAAAAAGTGTACAAACAAATCGTTATTAATAAATTCTGATTGTACCAAGGCACAGAAAAATTTGATTCTTCTTTAATATATAACTTGGCACGCAGAGAAAGATGTAACTATCGAAATGTATATTTGTATGAATTAAAAATGATAATTAATCGCATTTTTACAAGAAAAAATGTTCAATTCTAAATTTTTTGATTAAAATTGATTTAATAATGACAGATTAGAATTTGATTAAATCGAAATTTAGCTTTTTCTTTTTTAAAAAATACTCAAATAAAAATGAATGTGAAAATAAAAATTAATTTTTGTTAATTCATTTTAGACATGTATTTAAGATAAATAATATTTTAAATCAAAGATAAGTTTCTAAACAGATTTATAAAATAATAAAGTGTAATATAAATATTATATTTTCATTAATGGTCGGAAAAGAAAAATAACTGAATTGAACACAATCGTATAGTACAAAATTAAACGTATCAAATTCCACAGAACAAAATTAAAGAAAAATAATAGGTCAAGAGGAAGCTTAATTCAAAGTTCTACTACTTCATTATTAAGTATCGGAGGATATTTTACACTAAGTGTGGCTACGAATTACACACAATACACATTAGATGTAATATTGCTACGAGAAATAACACTTACATGAAATAATAAAAATAATAGCAGATTCTACTTCGTATGTTTTCAGTTTAATCATTTATGATTTTTGTTTTTTTTTTACTACATGCTTGTTCCAAGTTTTTCAGTAAATATTTCAAATAATGTTTATTACGTTTTTTATCATATGATACTAAATATTTTTTTATAGTCTAGACTTTCTTACAGCTCTTAAATTACTTTCGATTATCAGTTAATTTAAAATACAATTTAAATATTTATGCGGCATAAATGATTATTTTCATTGAATATTTTGAGACGAACTTATATGATTTTTTACAGACATTAATTAAAATCTCCATTTCTCTATATATTGGGCTGGTTAAAAAGTAATTGCGTTTTTTCTTCATGGAAATGAAAGGCGAATTTTTCATTTTTTAAGAAAAACTTTATTAAGTAATATATTTTCCATTTTGTTTCATTACATTTTGCCATTTTTTAAGCAACTTCATGATTCCACGCTCAAAAAAGTTCTTACCTTTTTCGGCAAAAAAACAGTTCTAAGAACGATTTGATACCCTTATCAGCAGGGAAGAATTTACCAATTGAAGCGTTTTGAAAAGAACAAAACAAATGGTAGTCCTATGGTGCCAGGTCTGGCGAATATGGTGGATGTGTTAACACATCCTATTCAAACTGCAACAATTTTTGACGAGTAACCAAACTTGTATGTGGTCTAGCGTTATCATGATGAACCACAACACCTTTGAAATTCACCAATTCTGGACACTTCTGTTTTACGGAATCATTTAATTTATCCAGTTGATGACAGTACATTTCCGAATTAATGATTTGATTCATTGGAAGCATCTCAAAATACACAACACCTTTGAAATCCCACCAGACTGACAGCATAATCTTCCTTTGCTGAATATCTGCTTTTGAAGTGCTTTGAGCAGATTTATCACGTTTGCTCCACGCTATTTTTCATTCGAAGTTGTTGTAGAAGATTCATTTTTCATCGTTTGTTATCATAAGTTTCAGAAATGGACACGTTTTTTCTTCACGTTTCAAGAGAGAATCGCAGATGTCAATGCGTTTAGTGAGATGAATTTCTTCAAGCTCATGTGGTACCCAAATAGTGACCTTACTAAAGTATCCAAGTTGTTTTAAATAGTTTTCAACGATCGATTTCGATATGTTAAGATTCTCAGTATTCTCTCGTGTCGTTAAACGCTGATTGAATTCAATCAATGTCTTTATTTTACAATGTCTTTATTACCATCATCAACTTCGATTAGCCTTCCTGCGTGTGGTGCATCTTTAAGATCAAAATCTCCAGACCGAAATTTAGAAAACCTATTCTGTACTGCCTTACTTTTAAGGCATCTTCACTGTACAGATCACATAAGTTTTTATGATCAGTACAGTACAGTACTTTTGTGTGTGTACAGTATTTTTTCCTTTTCGGAAGTAATACAGTAAAATATGACGAAAATGTTCCTTTTGGTTTTCTATCTTGAAATCGACAGAAAATTAACAACTCTTAACGAAATCATACATTTTTTTTCTAAAATAAGTTTAAATTGTCAATTGTGAAGTTACATAATGAATTTTTGGTTTAGAATGAAGTTAGTTACATTTCAAGACATGTATGTCAATCTATTAGGAAGAAAAACGCAATTAATTTTTGGCCGACTCAATTTGTACTATTAAATTTATATTGATTATTTGTGTATTTACGTGAGGTACATAAATTGTAGTGATTTGACGTTTAATCTGATTTTTAAATAAAAATATTCATAAAATGTAAGAAAATATAAGTACATTTTCATAATTCTTTTCTTACCCAATAAAACATTCAATTTTTGATCAAAAATATTCAATAAATTATTATTTACATTTCGGTAACCTTTTCTAGAACGGTAAGTAAATTTCTGTAATGGTTCAAGATTTTTCGGTAACTTGACGTTATGAGGATGATGGCGTTGCTATCGAAATGAGCATAAGCGACAATCGAAAAAATAATCAATAACAATTTATTGAATATTTTTGATTGGAAAAGTTGGTGGTGTTGGTGTAGAGAAAAAAATTCATAAATATTAATTATGAAATACAGATTTTCTAGACATTATTCGTGTTGCACCTACATATTAATCATTATATTAGTATTATATATTACAAGAGAGAATTAATTTCAATCGAAGAGTTGATCAGGTCAACTTATGAAGTTTTAAAAGTTATTATATAATGTAGTTATCTATCCATATATAAAAAATATTCGGTAACATTTCAAAAAATGGACATTTTTTTTAAAAAACGTGTAGAGGTTTTGTATTAAATTATTATTAACGATGACATCTCAAGTTATATGAAATTTTCACGAAGAATCATGATATGAAATTTGTGACTTTATAAAACAACTGCATTGCAATTTATATGCGAGAATGATTATATAGATATACCAACATACATACATATATATATATATATATATATATATATATATATATATATATTACAATATTGAGCGAATATATACGATATGAGCGAAGTGAGCGTGGGCAAAGCACCCCGGGGGTTGTCGAGCGTATCGAGTAAAGGGCAAAGCTTCCTGGTTTATATTAAAATTATAGTTTTGTATGTTAAAAATCATAAATTATAAATTAAGTAATGGGGCTAGATTATAAAGAGTAACAATATTAATTAGTTAAAAGTGTTTCAAAGAATAAAACGATTGTTCTAATATGTAAATTTAATAAATAAAATATTTAAAATCGTTAAACTACATTTATCATATAAACAGAACAAATATTTAAAAATATAAAATTTTTTCAATAAAAGAATTCAAAAAGAATTTTTGTTAAGATATTAAATACATTTCATTTATTTTAATTATTTTTTTATTCTTGTTCAATAAAATTAACAAGTAAAATAAGGAGGTATTTGTCTTGTCGAAAGTACACTGTAAATTTCTCTTTTATAATTATTATAAGAGAAAGTATATTTAAGTAATTTCAGGATTCTACAAACGGTTTGAAAAAGAAATTGTGTTCGATAAAAATATCATACTATACTTATATCAGCAGCGAGACTCTCTAAGGAGCTCTGCTGTAGTATAAAAACACTCTACTTTTCGGATACGTACGCACTGTTTATTTATTTTGCTTAAAACTGGAATTTTGCTTTGATGGAGAACATAATTTTCTTTATATCTCTCGTTGTCTATTACGAACCCAGAGAATAACCAAAATATAAACAAACACTATGCGTTTGTCTTTTCATACATTTTTTATTAATGTGAAATGCTGTAAAATAATGTATAAGTGTACATATCCTGTACATATATATATATATATATATATATATATATATATATATATATATATATGTATGTATAAATGAGTATGTATATGTTGAATTATGTATGAGTTAATAATAAATTTATTTTATGATTTCTTCGCTATGTAACAGTCGTGGACGAGTTTTATGTTTATTATTTTGAACTGAAGGTAAGAAATGAAGATATAGCCAGACTCCGTTTCGTTTAAAGCGCTCGTAGCGATCCTCTATACAGGACATAAGATGTGTATCTTAGTGGGCGTGTGTAAGATTTTAAATGAAATCGATAGTCCTTAAGAATTCCTACCTGAAGATATCGTGCTCTAGCTTTCGTCTTAAACTTTATAAGTGTATCTCTACCCTTTCCATACGCTCTCGACACCAGATGAAGGCTTCGCAACGCACGAAATTTCGAACCGAGCAACAATATATTTCACGATATCTTCTCGCGCAGGTCCCGTGCTCAAAGTACAAAAGTGTAAAAGCACAGATATCGGCTAAACAAGAGCGTATTGAGCTATATAACTGTCCGACATCCACGCGTATTCGTAACTTTACGACGTTGCGGCAGATGTTTGGCTAAATACGCAGTTAAAATGTTTATAGGCGTCGAGTACACATAGATATCCAATAAATACGCGCAATGTATTATATCAATTCGTGTCGACGCTATCGCCGCGCGCCATTTCCTCACGATCTTTCAATCACACGGTGGTGCAAGTAAGCGACGCGTCGCCCGTCCGTCATTCCGCTATGAACCATTCACAGTGCACGAACACAAAACAATACATAGTGCGTAGTTCGTATCTATAAAGGGTACGTTAATCCTTTGTTCGGGATGAATTTGAGCGAATAAGAGAGTTTCATACCTTATTTGTGTGTTTAATAACGAATGTATATATATGTATATGTGTATATATATATATATATATATATATATGTTTATGTATATATATACACATATACATACACACATTTATATTTAATGAAAATGGAAACAAATATCCTTTACAATTAATTATGTTTAAGTAAAAAAATTGCTCTGTTAGCATGATAATTATGTATAAATAAATAATTAAACATAAATATTTTCTCTTCAAAATTATGAAATATAGTAGATAGTCCAAAAATTTTATACATATATATATATATATATATATATGTATATAATTTTTCATGAAAAAGAGAAACAAATATTCATTTACAATAAATTATGTTTAAGGAACAAAATTTGATCTACTAGCATGATAGTTAAGTATAAATAAATAATTAAACATATTAATAGTTTCTCTTCGAAACAATGAAATATAGTAGATAATTATATTCATATATATATATATATATATATATACATATTTACATTAATAAAAAAGGTAAACAAATATTCCTTTATAATAAATTATGTTTAAGTAAACAAATTTGATCCACTAGTATGATAGTTAAGTATAAATAAATAATTAAATATATTGGTAGTTTCTTTTCGAAATTATGAAATATAGTAGATAGTTCAAAAATTATATACATAAATATATATATATATATATATATATATATATACACACACACATATTTACGTTCATAAAAAAGAGAAAAATATTCCTTTACAATAAATTATGTTTAAGTAACAAAATATGATCAACTAGCATGATAGTTAAGTATAAATAAATAATTAAACATATTAGTAATTTCTCTTCGAAATTATGAAATATAGTAGATAGTTCAAAAATTATATATATATATTTACATTCATAAAAAAGAGAAAGAAATTTCCTTTACAATAAATTATGTTTAAGTAAAGAAGTTTGATCTACTAGCATGATAGTTAAGTATAAATAAATATTTAAACATATTAAAAGTTTTTCTTGGAAATTATAAAATATAATATATGTTTGGAAAATTATATATATATATATATATATATATATCATACATCTCGGCGTATATGGCGACCTATGTATAAGACGAGGTCGAAATTTTAAGATAAAATTTATACATTTATCATATATCGGTCGTAAAAGAAATCCTAAATCAAACACCTCTTTCATATATTATAATAAAATTTTATTCCAAAATTAAAACTGAGGGAATTACATTTTTTGATTAAGAATTTCAGGAATGAAATATCACCCTGTTCTGACATACTGTGTATTAAAACATCCTGCACGGCGTGTACCTAGAAGGCTACGACTATTTATTTTATTTTATTTAAAATAAATTATTCAACGAATTATGAAATTAGACAATATTGTCGTTTCCGAGTCAAAAACAAGACTTTCTAAATAAATTTATTTATTCAATATGCTTTTCTAGCCAACAAATTATTATATTAAATTGGATTCATTTATTATCACAGACCATATATAAAAATATATAAAACGGTATATTTTTTATTTTGAAAATAATTTCATTATGAATTCAATTTTTTAAAGGACTGATTCAATATACATTAATGTTTTTTATACGGAATCGACAATATAATTAAATCCAGAATTCTATCTTGTAGGAATAAACAAACTTGTTTCCCGTTAAGAGAAATGTGTGCAAGCCAATGGTCTTTATTTTGATTAATAAATATAATTTTTAACTAATATATGCGTCTTTATACACGATTCGTACAAACCGCAATTATTTTTACACCAACCTAATATATATATATATATATATATATATATATATATGCTTTTATTTCTTTTGTATGATAAATTTCCTATACTGTATTTTATTCAATAAGTATTCTGTATAGAGCTTTAATTTAAATAACAGTTTAAAAAATTAAATGTGTATTGAATTCATATCGAAAACATATTTATATTTTTGCTAAAAGTATATTGGCAATGTATATTTTGTTCAGTCCTTAATCATATTCATTGTATTTTTTGTTAAAAAAAAAATAACGAAACAGTTGTTTCGAAACATTCGTTTGTATATTTTGAAATTGAAGACATGGACACGACATGAACATCTGATCATCGCGCGTCTTGTAATACGGCCTGTATGTAAACCATACACGGATCCTCGTGTGGGGCACACTTACCCACACGGTCAGGGGCGAACACTGCCGCGATATAATCGTACGCTGACGCCCGTAAACGGACAACGCGACAGCGCCTGGAACGGGCTTCGGGGTGGCGGTAACTTTCAATACAATGCAGATAACGGGTAGAGTAAAACGCTTGTCCCTCTATAGAACGACTGCTTGTCGCAGCAGCATCGGCTCTCGGCCGCGCGTGTGTGTGTGGAACGTTTCGTTCGGTATACTGATACGTAGTTCGCCCATTGAATCACTCGACGCTGCTTAAACGTCGCCCCATTACGTGCAGAGAGATAGTGGCGTTGCACGTGGAAGCCGGAGATTTGTTGCAACATCGCCTAGGGTATCTACGTTTCAGTAGTCAGGTGTAGGGATGCCGTTGTTCAAGCTGTTGTTATTGTAAAAGACCTTTCTGTTGTAATGTTTGATAGAATATCTCGTGAATGATTGCACATTAGATTTTTCTTGTTCTATTATTAAATTCAATACTCTGAATGCATGTCATTCAGTTAATGAACCAATCAGAATTTACAACACGCTATTGCATTTTTCATCACGAACATTTTATCATTTGTGTTAATAATGTTTTCAGTATGTGTTTTATAATTTTTCTATCATTATTATTTAAAGGACACTTAAAGTATTTTAATTGTCGTTAAAGTAAAATGTATATATTCCTAACAGTATCGTTTTACATAATTGTTCCCATTATTTTTTAAAATAATACAAACCCATATTTCTCGTCACTTTGTCCGTAACGTCAAGTTTCTGATAATCCCTGCATTTGCAATGACGATCAACAAATCATAAAGATAAATCTTCGAGAATATTGGAATTTATTTGAGGGAGCCCGTTTTCTGTCACGGACAATTTTATGTAGCGTTTTCACAAAGCAAGAGTTATCAGAACATCAATATATTCATCAGGAATACATCTGAACAAGGACGACTCGTTGTCAATGAGGATAGAATTTTTACAAAGAATGTGACGTGTAAGGAAATTTTCACAATGGATAGGTTTGAAGTTTAATTTATTAACTTTTATTCTTAGGTATTTTTTGTGTTTAGATATATGTTGTAAAAACTATTAAACAGTTTTTTCTTTTTATGTTTCCTTCTATTTGCCTGTCAATTTTGATGGCCTTTGTACTAGTTATGAAATAATTTACTTATTTGATTAGTAGAGACGAAAGAAAACTTTGATTTTATTTGTTTTCAATAAGTTTTTTAAGGAATATAAAATGGATATTAATACACCTTTATGAGCAAAACAAATTTAATATAAATAACTAAATTACTGTAATTTACGTATGAGGAAAGTTTATATATAAAAGGAACTAAAGTATTATATATGTATATATAATATATATATATATATATATATATATACATATATATATATATACACATACATACAAAAATATCAGTTTGGGACAAATTGCACTGACAAATTTTTTTTCGAAATTGAGCTATCAGAAAAGTTTTTGTCTCATGTAAGTATAGTAAAAAGGAATAGTTATGAGTATAATTTTCTTCATATTGTTACTGAAAATAAAATATTTGTTTGCTTGTTTAGAAATATAAATATTTTTATATACACATATATCACTTTCCGACAGGAATTTCTTCAGAATTAAACTATTGCGAGTTCCCTATTTGTTTTTTTTTTAAATGCAAGTCTTGAAAAAAGCGACTAGTTCGACGACATGCTTTACTTTATGCTCTCATATTCGTATTGAACATAAAATACTTATTAATTTTTTAAAAAAAAAATGGATTGACTTTTATATGATATAATTATGGTTTTTATTTATATAAAATTGAATAATATTTAAGCGTGTTGAGTAAAGTAAGATGATGGATTAACTATTTGGTTTTATTTTATATGTATAAATATATATATATATATATATACATACAGGTTTTCTAATGAGGACGTAATTTTTTAATTTGAAATAAAATACAGAATTTAGACCGAAATTTCAAGTTTCCTTATTGTAAATGGTAGACGGGGGTATATCATTTATAGATAAAAAATAATTTTATGTAAGTACCCTGTGCTTTTTAATAAGTAACCATTCTTTTATGAACATTTTTAATAACATCCCTACAACTGAGGCTCTATCTCACGAATTACTCTTTGGATTGCATCTTTTAGGTCGAAATTATTTTAATATTATTGGTTTACACCCATCCTTTAACGTGACTCCCAAAAAAGTAGTCAGACGGTGTTCAATCGCAGGATCTCGGTGGACAAACATCTCAATTTCTGAATATAACGCGACCAGGAAATTTCTTTCTTAATAAATCAATTTTTTTACCAGCTGTGCGGCTTGTTACACTATCCTGATAGGAACACAGGTCGTCCAGATCAATAGCATCCAATTCTGCTCACAAAATATTGGTTATCATGTTTCAGTATCTTTCTTCATTCTTAGCAATCGCTTTACCAGTCTGATTCTCAAAAAAGTAAGAATTTATTTCTCTGAAAATTGTGGAAATGATGTTCCTGGCTCTTCCTCACATTCACAAACCAAGTTAATATTTTCTTCAGAATGAACTCTATGAACGCTTGTTGGTGTTTCTTTATCTTTAACCGATCCGGTTTCTTAAAATATACTCTCTAATCGAAGAATTGTTGATTTGGATGAACGAGTATATTGTGAATAAATATTGAAATAGTATATAATATTGAATATAATTTGAATAGTATATTGTGAATAAATGTTTTTTTTATAGAATGACCATTTTCAAAATACAATTGTATTATTTCAATGGGTTATTTAGTTGTATACGAAGCTAAAACTAAAAATGTAAATATCAAAACTTAACAAATGTCAAAATAATACAGCAGTCAGTTTGATATCTGTGAAATATAACCTCTTAAAAAATTGGGTTTATATTGGAAAACCGTTTATAAATAGTCAAAGTAATGTTAATGATATGAGCTTCCAAATAATATACTTAAGTTTAGATATGAATTTTTCTTGTTTAGTTTGGTTTTTTGAACATATATCTCACATATTAATGAGGCCTATTCTTATGAAAAAGATGTAAAATAATTAAAGTAATCGTATTTTTAATAGAAAATTTCAACATTAACATTTTATATACTAAATGTAATACCTACTGTTTTCTTATTTCAAATAAAATATTTTTATATACATGTAACATAAATTTAATATCATAAAAGTTTAAAAACCGTTCATTTGTAATTACTTAATTATCATATGTCTGTATTTCCGAAAAAAAAAACATTTCTTACTTACATTTCTTAAATGTAGATTATTAATAAAAGTGTATATGTTAAGTGATATAAAAGTTTATTAATTCATCTACATACATACTTTAAGGATGGGATGGAAAATGTATGTATTTTTATCGATAATAAAATCAAACAAACATGATGGAACTGTAGGTATTTAATGAAATGTTTCAATATGAAAAAATGAAGTAAATATTGAAAACTTTGTAGATGCAAACAAAATGAATATTAATGCATGAAATATGCAATTTTTTAAACATGAAAGCGTTACTATTTTATAATTATTTATTCATTGTGCTTTTTTGTTCAATTTGTTACTAACTGTATACTAATTTTTAGAATAAGTAATTAATAATTAAATGGAATGATTTTAGTATTATTCTTTGAACAAATTTTATGTGTTGATCGTATCTTTTATTTTATTTTCAAATATATACCTATATATATATATATACATACAATTGAACTAAAATTCGTGCCCTAGTCTTGAAAATATACGAATTATCAACTAAAAGTACATGAAATAAATTAAGTGTGACTCAAAAACTTCCAGGACGTATTTGCATTTAAATGGATGCTGTCGGTTCATGTCATGTCATTCGTTAAACATCCTATTTACTTATACGATTATTTCAATCAACGTGCAACGATTGGAAATTCGGATATTTGCATAATCTTACCTCCGTTCGTGAAAGATTATTTCGAAATGTTTAACATTTACATTAAATAATATTAAGAAGTAAGTCGGAGCTTCATGTTTATGCTTAATATTACAGTTTGACTTTCGAAATTTTCTATATTATACCTACTATCCAGTGTATCTTTTTGAAACGACTCTGTTCGAAAATGAAGCGATTGCTTTATGAAATCTGTTCGTTAATTAAATACTTTCTGAACTGAAGAGTCTGTTATATATTTTTTTTATCTTTGTATGCTTAACGGGGATTAATTTTCATAGCATAGTTTTTTTTTCTGAAACTGATATTATTAAATCATGAATTAAAAATAACTTATCAAACGTTGTTTCTGTGAAAAATAATTTACCTTCGGCCTTTAATAATAAGATAATTTCAGTTAACAAAATGTATATCACAATTCAATATTTATAAAAAATATTTGGTCGTTATTTAAGTTTCTTATAACATAAAATCCTTTTTTAAAAATTTAGTACTTCAAGTATGTAAAAAGAAAATATTTTAATCGTTGTTAAAATTTATGAGTGAAATAATATTTTTTTGTAATTAAATTCGACGTATTAAATTAAGAACGTATTTATTTCTAAAATTTAAATTATATTAACAATTATATTCTTTAATAATAATTTAATAAATTTCAATTTCATACTCAGTACTTCTATCTGTTTTATATAATTTTAATGTGCAGTAATTAAAACAGTTATTTTAATAAATATTGTTTATATTGATTAATATTATTACTTATCTATAAAATTTCTAATAAAATATATAGATCTGTATCGTGTATTAATATCCAATTAACAACACGTACATTTAATTAAATCATTATAAAAGCTACTTATACAAGTGTTGAAAGATGCACTTTTAAATTACATCTTTCGATTGCAACAGTCTTCATACAATTTAAATTTCATTTTTACTTCAAATAAATGTATTTCTAATACATATTGCATTTTAAATCTCTATTACAAATAAATTTCGAACAAAGTTAAATTGATGAAAAGAGTTTAAGTCCGTGTTCAATATTTTTCCTTACGTTGCATCTGTTTTGCTTGCGTTGCTTTAAAGTTAAATCCGATTTTACGATTTTAGATGACTGCAGTTCATTTAAAAAGCATTGTATAGTTGAGGAAAGTAGAAATATTATAATCTCACTTCATAGATGTTGTTTAATAATGTTTTCTTGTTGAATAAAAATACGATAAAAAAAGAATTTAAAGTCTAGCATGTCCGTTGATATATTTTCCATATATATATAGGTGATTCAATTTAGGTTTCCACATGAAAGCATGAACAAAAACGCAACAATTAAAAAAATCATATTATTTTTTAGTTTTTCGGTTTTTTTAATACTTTCTTGTGGACGACTGAGTTGAATTTCTCTTTCTCTCTCTCTATATATATATATATGTATATATATATATATAAGAAAAATACTTCAAAAATAAAACCATTTCAAATTTAATAAAAAAAATATTTTTCTCGACAAATCTATCTGTATAAACTTTTTTAACAAACAGAAAATTTTAAATAGACTTAAAAATTTACGATTCTACATGAAAATCTGAACAAAAATCGCATTTTTTTAAAAAAATCATATTTTTTAGTTTTTTGATATTTTTAATACTTTCTTGTGGACGACTGAGATGAATTTCTCTTTCTCTCTCTCTATATATATATATAAGAAAAATAATTCAAAAATAAGACATTTTCAAATTTAATAAAAAAATATTTTTCTCGACAAACCTATCTGTATACAATTTTTTTAAGACAGAAAATTTTAAATAGACTTGAGAATTTAGGATTCTACATGAGAATATTAACAAAAATCGATTTTTTTTTAAAAAAACGTTATTTTTTAATTTTTGCGATTTTTTTAATATTTTCATGTGGACGCCTGAAATGAATCTCTCTCTCTCTCTCTCTCTATATATATATATATATATATATATATAATACTTCGATAATATATATAATATATATAATAAGAACATTTCAAATTTAATAAAAAAATATTTTTCTCGACAGACTTATCTGTATACAATTTTTTTAACAGACAGAAAATTTTATACAGACTTAAAAAGTTAAGATTCTTTATGAAATTATTAACAAAAATCGCAAATTTAATAAAAAACATTATTTTTTAATTATTGCGATTTTGTTTTAATATTTTCATGTGGACGCCTGAAATGAATTTTCTCTCTCTTTCATATATATATATATATATATATATATATATATATATATATATATAAGAAAAATACTTCAAAAATGAGAATATTTAAAATTTGATAAAAAATTGTTTTCTCGACCGACTTATCTATATACAATTCTTGACAGACAAAAAAATTTTATATGGACTTGGAAATTATTGAAAAATTTCTGTAGAGAAAAAATATAAGTAAATATTTAAAATAAATTATGCATGTTAAAACATGCATATATGTAAAATGTATGTTAAATAAATAACTAGATATATTTTCACGTATAGAACAAAAGGCTTTTATTTACATTTTAATGAATATTAATTATTTTTTCAATACAAAAAATAATCATTTATAAATATTTCTTCTCGGAAATATAAATGAAACCAAAATAAAACATTTCAAAAATGTATAAATTTCAATTAAAACACAATAAACGTTATATATTGTTTAACTTTTAAAATTTAATTTAAAAGTAAATTGTAACAATAAAATCTTGAAAGAACTCCTTCAATGTAATTCATTGTAAATTATAGTCGATTCCTAAACATTCCTATACGCATGTATGTACATATGTGAACACATAAACATACGAAAAATATAAAAATTTAGTACGGTTTAGTACGGAATAAAAAAAGAACGAAATTTTGATTAAAATATTTAATTAACGCAACAGCTACAAACACAATCGGTTTGCACACACGCAAACGAAATGAACGGCGATAATTAATGGATTTAAATAACGGATAACGAAGTACACTGACCATGATTAATTCCTACTACATGGTTATCACAGCGGGATAGAGACAAATAGCACATATTCGCAGAAAAGGGTTATCTTCGATTTTCGCATTAAATGTATTTTTTAATTCTTTCTGTTTTTATATGTATATATTCTTCCGTTTCACATTTTATCACAATAATATATATATATATATATATATATATATATGCATATATTAGGATTTTATCTTATCTGTTTTTAACATTCACATCTAATAATCGTTTAGCAAATTAACATTAAAATCTAATAAATTTAATAATCGTATTATCAATGAGCAAATAAATTGTATTAAAAACGATTATATTTTAAAGAAGATTCATTTTTATACCAGTAAGAATCATATTAAAAATCATAAAATGATTTAAAAATTATCAATTTATCTTATATATATATATATGTATGTATGTATTTGACGGTGAAGCTACAAGAAGAAACAAAAAAGAAAAAAATTGATAAATTTATAAGACAGGGAGATGCAATTTCACTGAAATTATTTACTGCAGCTGTAGAAGATATATTCAAATCGCAAAACTGGGAGAACAAATGAATCGAAATAAAAGGAGAAAGTTTAAGTCACTTCCGGTTTGCTGATGATACCGTCATCATTGCAAGTACTTCGGTAGAGTTATAAAAGAGGATAGAAGAATTAGATGATACCATTCAAAAAATTGACCTAAACATGAACCACGCAAAACAAAAGTGTTTTTCAATGCGTTTGTCTGTCCGGAGAAAAATGAAATAAAAATAACCGTAATAGAAGAACTTATGAAGGATGTCTACCTAGGCCAGTTTATCAACAAAGATGAATCATTCATTCAACAAGTGAACAGGAGAATAAAAAGCGGATGGAGCTCATTTGGACGAGACGCCTTGATTTTTTAAAACAACAATCCCACTCTGTTTGGGGAAAAGAGTATTTGATTAATGTATACTACCATTCTTACCTACGACAGTGTGCTTGTGAACATGTGTGCTCAACGCTAAAACTATTCAGAGTTCAAACAACACAGAGAAGTATGGAAAGATGTATGCTAGGAATAACAAGAAAAGATAGAAGAAAATATAATGGAGATGAAAACAGTCACAGATGTAATAAGAAGAGTAAAGAGTCTGAAATGGAAACGGGCGAGGCATGTTGTAAGAAGAGAAGGCAACTAATGGACAACAGAAATTATTAACTGGGAATCAAGGAATATAGAAATATCAAGAAAGAGACCAATGAACAGGTGGGACACGGAAATTAATTTTTTTATTGGAGATCAGTGGAAAAGAGAAGCATTCAATCGTACAAAATGGAAAATGATGGAAGAAACATTTATACAGCAATGGATTAACAGAGGTTGCTGCTGCTACTGTTACTGCTGATATATATATATATATATATATATATATATATATATATATATATATATATATGTACGTATTTAATAAATATATTGTGATGAACATTTTCTTAAATTTCATTATTTAAGATTAACACAAACTATTGAATATTGTCCTAGTGATTTTTATCCAATTTCCATCATTCGAGTGTCTGTTCTCCACTTCAAGTTTTGACACGTGTGCTATCTGCAGGTAGATCAAAAGACTGTCTCTAATGTCTACAAGAGTTTTTAACATGTACAAGATTCAGTCTTTAACATTTGTCTGAAAATGGCACATATATTGAAACTAGTCGAGGAGAACAGGAAATCAGATGATCTAAAAGGGCGAAGACCAGCAAGACAACGTAACAAAAAGATCATACGTATATAAAAATATTTTTATAATTTTATAAAATCTTGCTCTAATTACAGATTTTGTTAAGTGATTATTTAAAATCTTATTCCACAATATTGTTGAATATTATTTTATTTCTCTGTTATATCAATTATTTAATTGTTTTCGAGTTATTTTATTATTTAAATATGTATTTTCCTATGGAAAATATGATTATAATTCTCATTAAGAAAAAACAATTAAAAATCCAAGATTTAATTCAGATATTAATTTAAATTAACTCAGTATATTTAATTTGTAAGCAGTTTTTGGAAATTTCATTTTTTTACACAATTATTTGTATATTTTAATTTAAAATGTTTTCTAGTATATTTAATTAAAGATTTTTCTCTTCATAATATTATGTAATAGAACACGCGTTCATTTTCATCAAGTTTTTTAAAAAAAATGCAGTAATACATTTTAATTTCTATTTAGTTGAGTTTGATCAAAATTCTTTACATTTTCATAACAAGAAAAGAATGCCTTTTAATAAATGTATAACTTTTATTGGAGTACTTTTAAAGAATTAAAAGTATGTACAAATATGTACCGATTTTAAATAGTTGTTAACAAAAAGTATTTTCAATGAGATTCTTACATAAACGTTAACTTATATATTTTCTTTTAAAATCTGATATTAATTGAAATTTTCTTATTATTATTAAACAAAAGCGTATAGGAAAACAAATATAACTATTTTTGTTCAGAAAGTTTTTATGTATTGTAATACTGTTCATGTCTTATTTTTAACTATTGTGATTATATGATGTAATCCATAGAACTATTTTTTTTTTAATTATTCCCGATTATCTTAAGAATCTATTGAAGATATAAGTAACCAAATTATGAAATTTACACGTGCACAATGTAAATAGAAAAAAAAATAAAATAAAATGTATTTAAATATGAATGGATGCTAGAGCACTGAATTGAATTTAGAAATTAATTTTACTTCTCTGATGATTTTTTTTATTCTGTCAGTACTTTTCAACATAAAAATATCCTGAATCCATCTTAATGGAATATTTTCTTAAATATAAGTGATATTATTTCCTAGTGCAGATTTATAAGATACCTTACTTGTAGATAAAAACATAAATTTGTGTTAGTTTATAAAAAATATAAATATTTAATTTTACTAACAGTAATGTTCAACAAATGTTTTAGTGTTAAATGTGAAAATACTATAATCATATGTAGTTAGGATTCATAGGTTTGCAACTTTGCACACTACATGAAAAATTAGTTGAAAGAGAATACAGTGAACGGGAGTGAGAGAGAAAGAGCGAGTTATATGTCTTATAGAAAATCTCTGTAATTTTGTTCAAAACTCACAGCTGTCTGATGTTTTCGCACTTCTACAATTCATAAGTTTGTGAATCGTGCAATAAGCAATATTACTTCAGATTGTAATTAATTTATCTGAAATGATGTAGTGACTATTAATTGCATTTTAGAAGAACCATTCCTCTGTTTATAAATTGCTATGAACGAAAATATAAAATAACTGATTCTAGTTCGTTAATATTTATTTTATAATTATATTTGACAATTTGACAGTTTCCAATTGGAGCACGTGTAAAACTATTCTAAATTCAAATTATATTTTTTTAACCGTCATATGAATTGAATTCACAATTTACATGAATCTGTAGAGTGAAATAGAGAATCAGCTTACAACTTTTATCAACTTGACACTATTTACACAAACCACCTATACATATTTGAACAAACGTCACAACAGATAGATGTAGTGTGTCTCGATTGTGTCATATCAGGACGAGTCGATAATCCAATAAAGGATTTATTGGAAAAACACGATATCTCATTTACGAGTTTTCATTTTCTCGACAAAGAATACATTAAGCGGACATTGAAAATTTGGAAAAAAAAAAACAGAAATACACAGAAATACGAACACGGGTTTCTTTCTTGTGAAGGGGGATACGAGAGAAAGGAAAAAATCGAAACAATAAATTGAGAAATAAATGTAATTTTATTCACTTCGCCAAAAAAGTCTATATTAAAACAGTAATAGAAAATGAACGAGAAAGGAAATAAACTGACAGAAAAATATACGGAGAGGTGCAGGTGGCGTGAAATAAGAAATTCGAAAACGAAGAATAAGATGAGAAAAACTCATATATATATATATATATATATATATATATAAAGAACGCGTTTTAAAACAAACATGTATAGAGAGCGGCGGTGTATCGAGAGAATGCGCCGCGAGAGATACATAGACTTCATTGCGTTAAGATGTCGGGGACGAATAGAAGAACGCGTGCGCTCTTACGACACATATCTGTTTCGTTTATTTAAAATAAAGATATTTTTATGGTTGCATAATATACGTTTGTTACGTCGATATCAGTTTTCCAATTTTCAGACGTGTGTTTCTTCTTCTCTGCGTTCGTAAACGTTTCACTGAAAAATTATTCTGAACGATAATCAATTGCCCTATAAAACATTCTTCGTGTACATGAAATTTTTTAGGATGCTTTTATCATAAGTAATGTTTTCTTTCCTTCGCAAACACATATACGAGGGTCGATTGATAAGTATGGTAAAACAAGAAAGTTAAGCGCCGTTTTTGGGAAAAAATCGATTTTATTTCTCAACATAGTCTCAATTTAGGGCTATACACTAGGGCCAGTGAGTCTGCAAAGTTGACAGCGGAATGACATCCTCATTCGACGAGAATTTATTCCCACTGAGCTAATTTTTTAATTTTGGGAATAGGAAGAATTCGCATAGGGTCAATTCCGGAGAATAGGGTGAATGAGGAATCAAAGCGAGGCCTAATTTTGCATTCTGCCATTGTGACTTTCGATTTATGGGACGGAACGTTGTTCTCGTAAAAGAGCACTTTATTGTACGTCAATCTTTGACATTTTTGTTTCAGCTCTTCTTTCAAATGGTCCAGTAATGTTGTATAATAGGCTCCTGTTATATTTTTTCTCTTTCTTAAGAAGTCGATCAGGATTATTTGCAGGGAATCTCAAAAAACAGGTGCCATTAACTTTCCAGCCGACGAAACAGTTTTCTTATTCTTCGGCGCACTTTCACCAGTCGTTGTCTACTGCTTTGATTAGTGCTTCGACTCAGGTGTGTAGTGGTGGATTATGATCCATTAATCCATGTTTCATCCACGGTGACTAATCGAAGCAAAAAGGCCTGCTCGTTTCTTTACTTTTTTGCGGTAACTGCTACAATGCTTGCTTCAAACATCTGCAGAACGTGAAAAACACGATGCTTCTGGGTGAAATTTCGCCTTATCTAGTTTTAAAGTAAGAACTGATAGCCGTGACGTTTTCAAATGAATGGTGGCGCTATATCATAGAATTTTACCAAACTTATCAAACTACCCAGACACTCACATGCTCCTATTATATAATATATATATATATATATATATATATATATATATATATAAACCACAATAGATTTGTAATGGTTTCAGTGTAAAAAGATCAAAAATTAATTCCGTTAGATAAGTGAGGGAGTTTTTTTTAAATTACTAGTGACTCCGCACCTGCTCGTTGTGTTCGCCAACCCATGAATTTGCTTCGTCCCCCGCTCGTTAACGCTCGTCCCCTCCCAACAAATAACAGAAATTAACAAATTATACACACAAATAATCAGCGTAAAATGTAAATCGTAAAAGTTTCATTGGAAAAGTTTGTAAAAATGTGTAATAAAATGCAATGTTAAAATGTGTAATAAATTTTTTACTGTAAATTTTCAGTGAATACAATAGTTTAAATAAATTTAGTTTCAGTTTTGTACTGAAATCATATACCCTCTCCCTTAGACACCGTGAAACGGAACCCTTATTATATTAACCAATTAGAACAGAGATCATGTGACCGATATCAACCAATCAGAGGACAAATAACGCAAGCATAGCGGCGAGACCGATTTTTATTTTATTTTTAGAGAGATAATATACGACGATCGTTCGATAAGTATGATAAAAAAGCAAGGCGTGCGCCGTTTTTTGGAAAAAATCTATTTTATTTCTCAACATAGTCTCCATTGAGGGTTATACACTTGGTCTATCGAGTTTCTAATTATTATATTCCGTCGAATAAGCAGCTTTCTTCAAATATTACAAAATACGCATTGACAGCTGACGATGACATACTCATTCGACGAAAATTTCTTTCCGCCGATCAAATTTTCAAGTTTGGGAAGGGAAAGAATTCGCAATATGTCAAGTACGGAGTATAGGTTGGATTAGGAATCAATTTGAAGCCTAATTCATGCAATTTTGCTATTGCGACGGCATGATGTCCTAGTCAAAGAGCACTTTATTGTACGCTAATCTTGACAGTTTTTTTCAACTATTCTTTCACACAATCTAATAGTGTTGCATTATAAGCTCCTGTTATCATTTGTCTCTTCGTTAACTAGTCGATCAGAACGATTCCTTGGAAATCCCAAAAACAGTGGTCATCATTTTCTCAGTCGATAAAATGGTCTTCACTTTTTCGGTACACTTTCACCAATCGTTGTCCACTCTTTGAACTGCAGTTTTGACTCAGGTGTGTAGTGATGGATCCATGTTTCATCCATGGTGACGAATCGACGCAGAACGGCTCACGGATTGCGATTAAATATCGCCCAAACTCTGGGTTAAAATGTCTTTTCGTGTGCGTTTTTGGTTGACAGTCAACATTAGCAGCATCCATCGAGGACACAGATTTTTCATATCAAGTTTCCCGTGTGGGATATTGTGCACTCGTCCAGTTAAGATTCCTACAGTCTCAACAATCTCATGTATTTTTGCTCGGCGGTCTTCTATAACGATACCAAGTATTTTTTCAACGATATCCATCGTGGTTATCTCAACTGGGTGTCCAGAATACGCTTCATTTTCAGTACATATTCGGCCACGTTTAAATTCATTTATCCAGAAATAAACAGTCTTCAACGCCAGCGCAGAGTCCTCATGAACTTCACCCAATTCCGCTTTAATCGACTCTTTTAAATAAAAATGTTTTATCATTGCACGGAACTCGTTTTTTCCATTTTTTGCGGCAACTGCTACAACTCTCGCTTCAAACATCTATAGAACGTGAACAACGCGTTGCTTCTGACTGAAAATTCGCCTATGCTAGTTTGAAAAGTGACACTTGATAACCGTGTCGTTATCAAATGAATTGTGGCGCCACATCATAAAAATTTACCAAACTTATCAAACGACCCTCGTATTTATATTCGTTCCAAGTAATTTTTATAAAATAATAATATACTTCTTCATTTTCACTATCTTCGTAATCAAACTATCCACTATTCTTGATTATTTTGTAAAACAACTGTCTGCTGGGTCAAAATATTTAAAGGTGACAAATCATGTTTTTTTTTAAACAAAAAAGGTAATTATCAAAGTTCTATAAATTAAATTGATCAGCAATACGAATTCTCCTAATTACTGAATGTATTGAAATTAATTTTGTACGGAAATATAGGGAATTTTGGTAATTATTAAATATTTTAATAAAAACAGCTTTTTAATGACTTTGATCTTAATTGATTTTCGCAAATAGAATTTATTATTTAAAAAAATTGAAAAAACAATAACAAAACCTTATAAATATTAATTTTTATACGAACTGGCACAAAATGACAGATTAATCATTTTTAGATTTACAATTTTATGTAGAGCAGAGCCACGTTTATCCGCGCTAATGACTGGCTATGGTAAACGAATAAACTAAATAAAACTTTATTTGAATTTTATTACACGGTAATATTGTAGCATGCATGTACTTTCAGTCGAAAATTTATTTCAGGAAATAAAGAATTTGAGTATGTATGTATTCCCGACTTAGTGCAGTTATATATTTATAGTTTGCTGTAGATAAGAATTTCGGAGAGTCTCGTAAAATTGTTCATGTATATGTTAAAGAACAACATTAGTTTCTCTTTCTGTAATTTCCTAAAATGTTTGAAAACGTATATTTAAGTATTTTGTTTTGATAATTGTATTTTGTCGATTTTTATTTTAAAAAAAATGAAATTAAGTAACAATAATTCATAAAACAAGCAATCAATACATGAGTAATCTGAATTCCTTTGTACTGGAAAATGAAGTTTTATAATTCTTGTAAATAAAATTCTACAATACAATTTTTACAAGATATATACCATCATTGCTTATTTAAAGTTTTTAATACTTTCTAAACTATTAGGTTGGTGCAAAAATAATTACAGATTATACGTATCGAGTATAAAGAGGCATATATCAGTTAAAAATTATATTTATTAATCAAAATAAAGACCAATGGCATGCACACATTTCTCCCAAGAGGAAACAAGTTTGTTTATTCCTACAAGATAGAATTCTGGAATCCAGGAATTAACGAATTCATTGAAAGTGCTTTGAGATGATGCTTGATCTTCGAAAACCTTCTCTCCCAGGAAATTAATCAAATGTTTAAAAAAATGATAATCTGTCGGGGACAGGTCTGGAGAATAAGATGAGTGAGGTAAGATTTCATAACTCAGTTCATTTAATTTCTTTAAAGTCATTTGTGAATCGTGTGATCGGGTGTCGTCATGAAGAAGAGTTGGTCCTCTTCGATTGACTAATGTCTGCCGCAAACGATGCAACTTCTCATGCATTTTTCAATTTCCTGACAATATTTTTCTGCTATTATTTTTTCACCCGGATTTAAGAAGTTGTAGTAAATGATGGAACTTGCTGACCACCAAATAATGAAAATAATTTTTTTTCATGGTGCTTCGGTTTGGGAAACGTTTAATGCTTCTCCTCGGTCTAGCCACTGTGTGAACGTGTCGAACTATCATTGATTATATATTTGTTTTCGGGTTATGTCTGCATTCGAAAGAAAGCTCTACCAATACTGTTAAACTTTTCGTTTTTCATATCTGAAACATTTTCTGTACGGAATAATCCAGAGTAACAAATTCATATTCAAGTATTCTAAAAAGTGTCTGACGCATAATGTCTAACATTATTTCTCTGGAATATGTCGCCTGTATTTATGTCGGTAAAATAGTAATTACGGTTTATGACTGTCAAATTCATATACATTTTTCAATTTGTGGTCCAGAACTGTCGGATGACTAACGCCTACCTTTGTGAAAGCTCTCGAATTGTTGTGCGTTGTTCTAATTCAACCAACGTCTTCAGCGGGTTGTTATGAACTAAACCAGGATGCCGGCGACCTTCATCTTCAAAACTCTGTTCCCCAGTACGAAATTTTTGGAATTAGCATTGGACAGTACGTTTTTTAACAGTCCACACCAAAAGTATTGTTGAGATATTAGCATTATCTCTCTGGAGTATGTCGCCTGTATTTAGGTTGGTAAAATAATAATCGAGGTTTATTACAGGCCCGGAGAATAAGATGGGTGAAGTAAGGTTTCATATCTCAGATCATTTCTTTTTTTTGTGAGTCGTGTGTGGTCGGGTGTTGTCATGAAAAAGAATTTGTCCTCTTCGATTGACTAATACTGGCCGTAAATGATCAAACTTCTCATGCATTTTTTCATTTTCCTGACAATATTTTTCTGCTGTTATTGTTTCGCCAGGATTTAAGAAGTTGTAGTGAATGATGCCAATTGCTGACCACCAGTGACCATAATTTTTTTTCATGAAGCTTCGGTTTAGGAAACTGTTTTGGTACTACTTCTCGCTCTAGCCACTGTGATGAACGTCTCCACAACGATTGCTGTAGAGAATCCACTGTTCATCACATGTGGCAATGCGATCAAGAAAGGAATTATTTTTGTTACACAAAAGAAACGCAGAGCAGACTTCGTATCGCCAATTTGCTTGATGTTCCTTTAGGTCAAACGGCATTCATTTATCCACCTTTTTTGTTTTTCCAATTAGGCTCAAATATCGAACAACTGTTAAATGATCAACTTGGAGTTCTTCTACTACCTCCCTAGTTGTTTCTCGTAAATCCGCTTCAATAATGGTTTTTAAATCATTATTGTCTATAGCTGATGGACATACTTGACCACTTTCATCATCAAGGCTTTCGTTTCCATTATGAAATTTTTGGAACCAGTGTTGAGCTGTGCGTTCACTAATTGACTCTTCTCCAAAAACAAATTTTATATTTCGAGCAGTTTCTATTACTTTATGTCCCAATTTAAACTCATGCATCAAAATCGTGAGAGTTTCCTTTTTTCTATGCCTAATTTAAGAGGTTATATCGAAAAATACTAAATAATAAAAACAATAAACATAAGCTGAAATCATTAGTGCTAATTTTATTGTTTACAATAATGTATCACATGACTATAACAAAAGATAACCGTAACTAAAAAAATCGACGCCGAACTTAAAATGATAAAAACCGCAATTATTTTTGCAGACACCTTAAGATTGGAGTCGTAGAACATGTTACTTTTTTGAAAACTTCAATTATTGATCCATTTACATTACTTTGAATTCTAAGTTGATATTTTTGTAAACAAAAAATTTTATCACAACATTCACACGCTTATTAGAACTTATAATGTTTTTAAATGTTACAGATAATAAAAAAATCATCAGTTTTCATATCTATCAAACGTACCACTGATTTCTGACAAAACTGAAAGAAACATTCTGTATGATATGCAAATTATAAATTAAATAAAATGAATGTAGACTTTCACGGTGTCAAATAATGTAATTAATATTAATAAGAGAGCAAGTATAAGCAGTTCTTCGTTCACAAATGAATTCGGTTTGTATTCATAGACACTAAATAATACGAGTGATAACAGCAATCGATATATTACTGCACGCGAGACGTAGAAAATTGATAATGTCGCAATTAATGGTATAATTTGCGTATTCGACGTTATACCTATTTTTATTCCATACGGACGTATTATATATTTAGTATGAAGGTTTTGTATACGTCCTACCCGCTCGACTCGATTGATTATTGTTTTTGATTAACATTTGAATAGCAAACAACCATATATAATTTCATGAAATGATTATCTGACCACCCACTGAATCGGATTACGCTTTTGCGGGTTCTATAAATATGTACAATTTGAATTTTTGACCGAAAAACGAAACGCTGAATAATAATAATAATAATAACAGCAACGCGTGTTGGAATCGATTTTTCTAATATGCAGACGTATACATGTGTGTATCATCGTTAACGTACAAAAACGAATTAATACTCGTATTAAATATACGAACGTGTTCAATAATATTAACATTAAAAAATAATTAATATTTACCGGACTCGTGTAGTTGTTTTGTCGAGATTAAATATTAAAGTATATCTTCTGCATGTTGAAATAATGAATATTAATAGAATATATTGTTTAATAAGAATAATTTAATAAAAAGAGGTCGGCCATAAAAAATAAGGTGTATGCTTGAAATAACGTTTTATAAAGATTTTGTCGAGGAGAATGTTTCAAGTGTAAATGGATGGTGCACTGAAAGATAAACATATACTGAATAATATGTTCGACATATATTGGGTCACACGTAAGTAATGTCGTATTTACATTGAGGTGAAAATGGATGATGCAATACTTTGCAATTATTGAAATAATGTATCAGATGCATATTCTTCTCAGTTATACGAGGGTGGTCCCAGAATTACCCGGCCTGACCTAGAGATGGCGGTAGGTGTATGAAAAATATCACTGTATTAGAAAGTACACAATCTATAAAGTATATGTTTCAAGTTTGAGAACGCCACGTTGTTAAGTATTTGTTTGGCAGCCATCAATAGTGAACGTTTTCAGTGAATTTGTGAAAATGGAGAAAATTGGTCATCGTTACGCGATACAATACTTTTATTTGAAATGCTTCATCCCAACCAATATAAAAGCTGAACTGGATTCTACTCTGGGTGAGTCTGTGCCTTCGTTTACAACAGTGAAATATTGGGTAGCAGAGTTTAAACGAGGCCGTACGAGCTGCCAAGACGAGCATCGCAGTGGTCGACCAAATGAGGTGACGACTCCAGAAATGGTGAAGAAAATCCACAAAGCGGTACTGGATTATCGTCGACTGAAAGTGCGCGAGCTAGCAGACATAGTAGGCATTTCAAAAAGTGCGGTACATCGCATATTATCTGAAAATTTGGACATGAGAAAGCTGTGTGCAAGATGGATGCCGCTTTGCTCACACTCGAGCAAAAACAGTGTCGTGAAGATGTTTCAATTGAGTGTTTAGCGAAGTTTCACAGCAACAAAGCAGAATTTTTGCGCCGTTTCATAACCATGTATGAAACACGGGTCCATCACTTTACACCCGAGACAAAAGAACAATCAAAACAATGGACTGAAAAGGGAGAACCGGCTCCAAAGAAGGCGAAGACCGTTTCATCTGCAGGCAAGGTCATGGCGTCGGTTTTTTGGGATGCGCGTGTGATAATTTTCATTGACTATCTTGAAAAAGGAAAAACTATCAACGGCGAGTATTATGCGAACTTATTGCAACGTTTGAGCGAAGAAATCAAGCAAAACGGCCGCATTTGGCTAAGAAGAAAGTGTTGTTTCACCAAGACAATGCACCAGCTCACAAATCCGTTATTGCAATGGCCAAAATTAATGTCTTAAAGTTTGAATTGCTACCTCATGCACCCTATTCGCCAGATTTAGCCCCCTCAGATTATTTTCTGTTCCCAAACTTGAAAAAATAGCTCAGTGGTCAAAGATTTTCCAACGATGAAGAAGTGATATCGGCAGTGAATGGGTATTTTGAGGAGCAAGACAGTTCTTATTATAAAAAGGGTATCGATCTTATTGAACATCGCTGGGAAAAGTGTATAGAACTGAAAGGAGATTATGTTGAAAAATAAATATATTTTTTTCTAAAATGTTTCTGTTTTCTTTGTTGGGTTGGGTACTTCTGGGACCACCCTCGTAAGTAATATTTTCTCAGTCTCATCGTGGAAGATTTACAGTGATCACGCAAATTTATAAGAAAAAATATTAGTTATTATGAAAGTGTCAAAAGAGCATATTAGGCATATTTTCTTTGGAAGTTTCGTCAGAGCAACGACGCTACAAATGCAGTGAAATTGCAAATGCAGTGAATTGTGGAAAAATTATGATTCAAATGTTATTAATTGTAGACAAGGATAAGAATAGTTTCAACGATGTTAGTCCTGGAATTAGTCTTGAAGACGAGGAAAGGTTATGATGTTCTGAAGAGTTTGATGATGAGATCCTGCGGACACTAGTGGCACAAATAATGATATATATATGACTATTTAATTTTATGTAATTTTAATTTGAACATAGTAAATGACAAGAACAAGAACAGAGAATCAAAACGAAAAATCAAGAAAAAAGAACGGTTAAATAATTAATGAATTACTGTTTTAAACATTCTTTATAAAAGACTCATTTCTTAAAAGTAATTAAAGAATTGCAATAAAATCCATTATAATATTTTATCAGTACTTATTTTTAAAGTTTTTAAAAATAAATCATTTTCGCTCCACCAATCGTAAAAAAAATTATTTAGCACAGAGTGTTAAATAAATAATTATTTATCATTTCTGATAATTGCTTTTGTAAATTTCTTCAAATATTATCCTCAGAGTACCAAGGAATAGAAAACTCGAACTAAACTTGAAATAAATGAAAAATACTCAATAATGATTTATTGAACAATTTTAATCAGAATTATTTTATAGTTTGCGTGGCGAAAAAAGAATTCATTTCCGAAAATAGTATCAGAACTGTATTGTGACAATTTTTATATTTTATATACAACTAGGGGGATTCGCCCCCTAATCGCTGCGTTCACTAACCCTCGGGTTTGTCGCACCCACCCATTTGTCAATTATAAGCATGCACATGTAACCGAATGAAACAATAAACATATTTTTTAAAACCTATTTATGTTTATATAATCATTATTGTAGATAGATTTCAAAGTTATTTTATATATGAGATAAACATATTTGGGTAACATAGAAATCTTGAGTTCATAAATAAATAAGTCGACACCATCAATGTTTTTGTGAATAATTTTATTATATATATATATGTATATGTACATATTATTCGACTTTTTATTTAATGTACTCTATTACATTTTCTCTTTTTCTTCTCTTCTCTCTCTCTCTCTCTATGTATATATATATATATATATATATATATATATGCGTGGAAATACTTGTTTACTCATTAATAAAAAAAGCATGTAATGAAACATAAGTACGAATTTGTGTTTTTATATAATTGCACCTTTTTTTTAAAAAAAAAATATATTATATCTACACTGTAAACATCTTTTTTATGTTAACAGTATATATATATATATACATATATTGCATAATTTCGTCAGAAATTTATATAATATTAAATACTTCTAAGTTGAATACACTGTATTAAATAGGCGCAATTAAAATTTATTACCAAGTCCATTTGATGAAAATACATTATACAAGCGTTACCACCACCGATGCGTTAATAAAAAAAAACCCACAGTTGACAATAATAGGAAAGAAAATACAGAACGACATGCAAAAAAAATAATTATTTACAAAAAGGGTAGAAAAAAAAGAACGTGCTGACAACAAGAACTGCCGTAAAAAGTCGACGAGCGAGACGGTGCGAACGGTATCTAAGATACGTGAGAAAAGAAGAAGAAAAATGAAGAACGACGACAGCGGCAAAGAAAGAAAAAAAAATACGGTATAATAAATACAACGACAAAAACACTGTTGATTAAAACTATAATGCGAGCGAGTGGCCGTGATTTAAGCAGGAGGCGTTAAAGGGGAAGAATATTTTATGACGTCCGCCACAACAGAAAAAATTAAATAAATGTACATAATCAAGATTAAAACCCTCGACAACATTTCAAAAACAAAATTAGTTCATCTAATAAAAATTCACTTTCCGCCTCGCGGAGTTTTTTTAATACCTCAACTTATTAAAACTTTAAGGAGCAGTTTGTCGCGGTTGCGGCTCCCTCTCCCGCGAGACCACTGTCGAACGGGATGGCGGCGCGCACGGACGCTAGACGGACGGAAGCGGCGCAGAGGATGATGACGTCTCGACGTTGCGGCCTCGCTGCATACGATTTTCAACACAGGAGCGGGCTTGCGATATACCTTTTCATTTACGAACGAATTTACGGCATGTGGAAAAATACACCGTCAGTAATTTTCAATAAATATCTAAAAGTGGTTAGACCGAAAAAAAGCACCAAATAGTTTCCTAAACTGAAGCTTCATGAAAAAAAGATTATGTTCATTATTTAGTGATCCACAAGTGGTACCATTCACTACAATTTCTTAAATCCTGGTGAAACAATAACAGCAAAAAATATTGTTAGGAAATTGAAAAAAATGATGAGAAGTGGCATCGTTTACGGGCAGCAATAGTCAATCGAAGAGGACCAATTCTTCTTCATGATAACGCCAGACGTCACGTCTCATAAAATTAAATAAACTAGGTTATAAAAAACCTTATCCCATCCACCATATTCTTTGGACCTGTCTCCGATAGACTATCATTTTTTTAAACATTTGAGTAGTTTCCTACGAGAGAATTTTTTTAAGATCAAGCATCATCTCAAAGCACTTTCGATGAATTCGTTAATTACAGGACTCCAGAATTCTATTTTTTAGGAATAAACAAACTTGTTTCGCGTTGGGAGAAATGTATGCAACCTAATGGTCTTTGTTGTGATTAATAAATATAATTTTTAACTGATATATGCGTCTTTATACTCGTTACGTAAAAACCGCAATTATTTTTGCACCCACCTAATATTAAAAAAAAGTAATGTAATAACATTCTTTTTTAAAGAGCCTTTTTATAATAAATATTATTTTTAACTGCTATTCATTGACCATAAAAAATGTTTCTAATTAAGAACTGACAAAACTTGTGCCATTAATAATTCATTATGCCATAATTTTAAAATAAGAACCAATATATTGCTGGTATGGTCTTTATTTTTATAAAATGAAATGTGTTAATTACTAATTATAAATATTTGAAATTCAAATACATACATATATATATATATATATATATATATGTATATAAATATATGTATATAAATATATGTATATAAATATATATATATATATATATATATATATATATATATATATATTACGTTGGAGCCTAATTAGGTTAAAATGGTGTAAATTCCTTTTATGTCCACTTTACTAAAATAAGTCTATTTTGAATTCAGATGTCGGGGAGGAATGATTTTTCTACCCTTACATCAAACACTTTATGGACTTTATGGAGGGTTCAGTCCAAAAATACCCTTTTCTTGAGTGTATGTACGACCACGACGGTTTTTATGTCTATAATAATAACGGTTTTGTTGATTATTGAATACCTTATTCACACACACTGAGCTGACTGTATTCACGCACGATACATCCGGTCGTACTCTGATAACATTCGCTTATTCACTGATTTTCAAATATCTTTTAGAACAACACCATTTGTCGCATTCTCAGCGTTTCATTTAGAATACAGAGTTTTCAACACTCAGTGAACCGATTATCAATACATCCTTAACAAAGTCTGAAAATGGTTTGTGAAAATTATTATTTTATCATTTTTATATTAAATAAAATATGAAAATTATATTTAAGTGAACTAATATTTAATTCCGGTGGTAGTGCAGGTCCAAATTTGAAAAATGCTTTTTTATAAATATCATTTGGAAGTGTGACTTTAAAATATCAAAAACTATATTTAAATGTATTCTCGAAATATAAAAATAATCTAAAAATCTGTCAGCTCTACTAACCGAACAATATTTTTAATCATTTTGTATTAAAATTACATAATACATGAAAGGCATTTATTAATAGTCTTATAAATTTCTCGTGTCGAGTTCCATTGAAGTGAACTTTCACTCCGTCGTGACGTCTTCGATTGTTATTCTCCCACAAATACACTTCAGGACGTATGAGATAGATCGCTATGTCAATATCGAATGAACGAATATACAAATTGAAACGTTTCGTTTGTCGAATGTTAATAAATTTTTCAACTTAGTTTAAATCGAACCCAATGAATATAAATTCGTGGGCTGGCAACGTGGAAACTTTCGTTAGGCGCTCGGAGCGCATATCTTATTTGGAAGTTCTCCATTCGTGTTTTCGATCTTAAAGTTTTCAAATTGATTTTTTCTAATAGGAAAAATTAATAATGCTGGCTTCGGTTTTGTTTCATATATAATAGGAATAAAAATACAGCCGTTCACCTATATATTGGATCTGTGCAAAAGTTCGTATACGATTCAATAGGTGATGTTAAGAGTGCCGCATGGCGGCTCTCGTGATTGAAATATATTCATGTTATATATCGCTTGAAAGGTGACAGTCACACCTGTCATTTGAGCATTAGATGCATTTATTTCAATTCGATTTGTGTATAAGAAAAATTTTTGAAAGTGGGCAACGAAAAGATACACTTTCGTCTTGTTATGTTGTATGAGTTTCAGAGAAGAGTAACCGTTAGAGCGGCAACGAAAAATATTCAGGAGGTTTGTTTGGACCATGCAAGATCACTTACAACTGCGAAGAAATGATTTTCTAAATTTCAACTTGGTGATTTTAACCTTGAAGTTCAACCACACTCTGGACGGCTAAACCCGGCTCTAGTTGACAATAACTGACAAATTTTAACGGAAAAGGTCGCAGAGACACACAACCTTGACAGATTGACTGAATTTCGGCATTTAAAGAAGATGGAGTTCGCGTTGAAGTTCGATACGTGGGTGCCACACTCATTGTCTGAAAAAAAACAAGTTTGATCGCATCTCTTCGGCAGTTTCTTTACTTGGATGCCTAAATGAGAACCTTTTTAGATCGGTTGGTGATTGGCAACGAGAAATAAATCCTGTACAATAATTTCCAATGCAGATGAACGTGAAACAAGCGAATGAAGAGGCAGAACCAGTCTCCAAAGCTGGCTTGGATCGGATGAAGGTGTTGGTGAAGGTTTTTTTTATGTTGCTGTATGTTTGGTAGGATTGTAAAAGTGTTATTTATTTTGAGCTGCTCTCACTGTGCGAAACGATTATTAAGGAAAAGTACTGTCACAAATAATCAAAGTGAACGCAGCAATTAAAAAAAAGCGTTCGATTTTGACAAATCGCAAGGATCATCTTCTATCAATCATCTTCTAACACGAAAACGCAAAATCACATACAGCAAATCTGCCTCTGCAAAAACTGAAGCAGTTGAAATGGGAAATCGTATCGCATCCACTGTTTTCTCCGAACATTTCAGCTTAGGACTATCATTTGTTCCAGTCGCTGCAGAACAATTTAAACCGTAAGAAAGTTGACACCGTGGAGACTGTCAAAAACCACCTCACCGCATTTTTTGCCGAAAAACTGCAGATTTTATGAACGAGGAATGCAGCAGCTACCTGAGAGTTGGAAAATATTTACAAAAAAATGATGGTGAATACATAATTGATTAGTAAAAGCGTTTTCTATGAAAAATAATCGCCTGAGTTTCAATTTCAAATCGTATACGAACTTTTGCACTGATCCAATATATATATATATATATATATATATATATATATATTCCAGATTAATGTATGTAGTAAGGCATATTTTTTACACGTGTAGTTAGTATTGTGATTAATAGGAAAAACTTCTCATATTTCAAACGAACCCATTTCTGTTTGAGTAGAAAACACATAGTGGTGAAACCAGTACTCGAGCAAAAAGGTATTCCGCCGTCCTCCGTCGAACATCTTTGACAGTTTCAACGGTAATTTTGAAACAAGATGAAAATTATAGAGAGGGATCGATAATCCGGCGAAGTGTTCCGTCGTCATACCTGCGCATATTTTATCGAAAGGGTAGTGAGATCGTGTCGTGGCATAAATGAGGAACGTCATCGTACGAGCCAATCACGGACGCGATCACTGATAAAATGACAGGGCAGCCGGTGCACTCGAACTGCTCCATCTGTAATTTGGTAGCGACGTATCTTCATTCTGTACCCTTGACGTCGACCGTTACGATATATACGAAACGTGGATTATATATGTATGGACGTCCTTCAACGTACAACGGTGACTGGCACAAAATTTAATATCAGTCTATAATTTTCTGATAAATACGAGCTTTTTTTTCGCTAAACGGCGTTTTTTTTTTAAATTCAATTCTTTTCTTATAACGTAACTGTACATTAATGAAGAACATACTAAAAGAATGTGTAGATATATAAAATGAACATAGATTTATACATTCTAAAGGACGATTACAAGCTCTTGAAACAAAGTAAAATTTCAAACATTTTAATTACATAATATAATAGTAATATAAATTGTTTTTAAATATTTCTGTTAATTTTTAAATATATTTTTAAAGATAAATACTGTCTCTACCCTGTGAATAATATTTCAAGCATTTAAATGGAATGAAAATGTAAATAAACGACATTTTCGTTAACAAAACAGCCGTATTTAAGATTTTATGATAGAATGTGATTTTAGATAATTGAATTCATTTACTGAGAGTGAATAATAAAAATTAAAACTAAATTTGTAGATAAAATTATGTACAATAACTAGAGTGAATGGGACATACTTATAATTTTCATTCAATAAGCAATTACTTTCACTAATTAGCAGTGCTTAAAACTTTTTCTTATTAGAAACAGACGTATTTCAAATTAATTGTTAATAAATTTAGTAAGAACGGCAAGATATAATGGTGTACTAAGCTTATTATCTATTGAGAATTGTAGTAAAAGATTATGAATTAGTTTTCACTAATGATTATTTTTTAATCCCATTAACTACAAATTTTTTTGATCAAAAATGTTCAATAAGTTATTATTGATCATTTTCGATAGTTGTTTATATAAATTTCCTAAACGAAGCACTTATCTTTATGACCATTAATTATTTATTGAACATTTTTGGCCAGGAATATTTTTGTGGTTTGTGAGGTGAAAGACAAATTTATTCGTGAAATTGAATTTAATCAAAGTGTAAAGAATTGTATTGTGATTATTAGTTCAAGTTCAAATTATTTCTATTTGATAAGTCATATACACACATATACATGTGTGTATATATATATATATATAGTTTAAATATTAATCAGTTTCATATATATAAATATAGTTAAATATTAATCAGTTTCATATATATAAATATAGTTAAATATATATCAGTTTCATACATAGAATATTAAACTGGAATTTAATTTATATTTACTGTTCCATATTAGAGAATTAGTACCAAGCCAGTAAGTGAGTATATGTTTGCAGTTTCAAGAAATTTTGAAACGAAGTGAATACAGTTTATATCTGTAACCATATATTTATATATATATATATATATATATATACATATATATATACATATATATATATATATATACATATATATATATATATACAAATATATACACACACACAAATATATATATATATACATATTCATTATCAACATGTTAACATTTTGATTCCATCTTACAAACATTTTTTGTATTCTTGTATATCTGTCTAAAAGAACTTTATTTTATATGTAAATGAAGAACTGTTCTTTTCTTTTCTTTTCTTTTCATCTCTAGTGTTATATATATATTTATTATATTATGTTACGTTGGTATGAAAATAATTGCGGGTTTCGTTTGTATTCTAATCATAATTTTTTTCAACAAAAGCATCATTTCGTTTTGTTCTTGTTAATATCGTTTTAAATTACACTTTTCAGTCTGTATTTTGATAAAATCGACTTTGGTTTTAAGATTAATTTTATTTCAGATTTGACTATTGAATTAACGACGGAAAAAAGCAAATGAGAGCATTTTTATGAGCTCAAAACGTGTGGTAAAGCAGCAGAAACTGCTCCTAAACTAAACGATGCTTTTGGTGTGGGTACTGTTGAGGAACGTATTGTGCAATAACGGTTCCAAAAATGTCGTGCTGGAGACGAGAGACTTGAAGATGAAGTCGTGGACTCCCTTCTTCAGTTGATTCATCTACCAACTTAATGTGTCAGTTGAATCAGAATCACACACAACAATTCGAGAGCTTGTATAAAAATGTTAGGCGTTAGCCAATAAACAGTTCTGGAGCACTTAAAATAGCTAGGAAAATTAAAAAAGAGAAAAATGTATATGAATTTGACGGTCATAATCCGAAATAATTTTTCTAGCAACCTAATGTTATTATTTTATTGTCTACATTTTATCATAATTTAATAAATTCAATTACTATTTTAGAATAGTATTTTAGTGAAAATGTTTTAAAAAGTTATATAATTATTTTCTATAATATATGAACTAACGACGTTAAAGCGACAGCAGATAAATATTATTTTGTTGTTCTACAATCAACACTTATTCAACGTTTATAATTTAAATATTAAAAAATACAAGTGTATTTATTTATAATAGTAAGTAAATTTTTATTTAATAGTAATTGTAAAGAAGTCTGCATTAGAAATGAGTTTTATATTCAAAGATCTAAATTCACTTCACATTTGTAATTGTAAAAAATATTTATCTGTAAAACAAATATTTATATGTGTCCTCCAAAAATAAGATTATGTATATAAAAAATGTACTAAATATTAATTTTAGGTATTAAAATCTATACAAAATCTAAAGCTAACTTTAAAAATGAAGTTATTTGAACAAATAATTTTTAAATACAAAATATTACTAATATTAATGAAAGAATTTATAAGTATAAATTATTTAATATATATATATATATATATATATATATATATATATATATATATGTTAGTAGAAAAATAATTGCGGTCTATCACCTTCGAATTCTTATATATTTTTCTCTTTTTTGATTTTCCTAGCTGTTTTAAGTGGTCCACAACTATTGGATGACTAACGCCTACCTTTTGTGCTAGCTCTCGAATTGTTGTGCATGGTTCTGATTCAACTAACGCCTTCAGTTGGTCGATATGAACTGAAAAAATATGCTCGCGACCATCATTTTCAAGCCTCTCATCCTCAACACGAAAATTTTGGAACCATCATGCACCGTACATTCCTTAACAGTACCCACACCAAAGGCATCGTTTAGTTTACGAGCAGTTTCTGATACTTTACCAACCGCTTTGAACTCATACATAAAAATGCTCTTATTTGCTTCTTTTCCAATCTTTAATTCAATAGCCCAATTTGAAGCAAAATTGATAATAAAACCAACATCAACATTACCAAAATACATTCTGAAAATTGCACTTTAAAATAATATTAACATGAACACAATGAAATGACACTTTCGTTAAAAAAAATTAATATTAAATTTTAGGAAACAAAAACCGAAGTTATTTTCTTATCAATTTAATATATATATATATACAAAAACATGTCGTTTGTAATTGTTTATTTGTTGAAATTAAAATAATTTTTATAAAGACGGTATACGATAACTGATTAAATTACCTGAAAAATAAAATGGGCAATTGTGTTAACCGAAATGGAATTCTTTGTCTATTATTGTTGCGAAACCTCCATCCATATGTACATTTTAATCGAAAAACTAATTCGCTAAGAAAGCACTATTAACTTGCAGGTCGAGAGAGAGCATGCAGACAAAAAAAGTCCACTATTGCAAGCTGTAGTGGTAGATCGACAAAAATGTAGAGAATGATATCTCGGAGGAACACTAAGCTTTTATTGCACGAAGATACAACGAGGCGGCGGCCTCCGAACATTGTAAGGTAGAGCGTGTATTCGCCGTTAAAAGTGACGACTGCAGGCGCCGCGACGATATCGAAACGGGAACGGAAACGCGCATTTAACATTTATCGAACTAAAGCAGTATAAGAGATTGTTTCAATTTCGCGTTAAAGAAAAAAAAAGTTTTTCTTTATACACGTCAATAACGAAAATATAAAAGTGGCACGAAACTAACAGATTCGCGTGAGACGTGTAAAATAACTGATGGGCAATAAAAATAGACGACGTTTCCTTTCGACTGGCATCCCGCACAACGTTCTCGGCGAATATCCGTTCAGCTTTGCGCGGACGTAACAAAACGATCCGTAATATTAAAAAAAAAGAAATTTTTAACACCAATAAGAAAAAGTCTACCGTGTCGGATCTCGTTTTTATTCCGGCGCTTATTTAATAAAGTGCAGAATTAAAGTTTGATTTGATTTTTTTTTTAAAAAAAACGAAACAGTAAAACAGATCGGGAAAAAAGTTCGTATTCGAATTGAAACTGTTCGCCGGAATAGGCTTATTGTTAACTTGCTATATAAAAATCGAATCTCCAAATGTAAGAATCCAAAGTGATATTTAATACTTAAAGTATCAGGGTGTAACATATTAAATTGCGGAACTTGTAGGTGAGAATTAAAACGCAATATTTTTAACAAAACAAATTATATGTAATCAAAATAAGCTCCATCAGCTTCAATTGTCTTTTTCCAACGAGAACTTGGATTGTTTATCCCATTTTTATAAAAATCAACATTTTTAGAGCTTATAAAGTCTTCGAATCCTTGCATCATTCCGTTTGGTTTCAGAATTGTTTATTTCTTAAATAATATTCCGAATGGTGAAAAAGATGATAGTCTGTCGGTGAAAGATCTGGTGAATAAAGGGGATGCGGTAAAATTTCATAATTTAATGAATTTAATTTGGAAATTGTGATTCGAGATATGTGTGTTCGAGCATTGTCTTGCAATAGTGTTGGCCCATATCTATTGATTAGCATTGGCTGTGTTGTTTTTAATTTTTCATTCATATTGTTGACTTCGTGACAATATGAATCAGCCGTAATTGCTTCTCCTGTTCTTTTTTTTAAAAAAATGGATTATTCCTTTATTTGTCCACCACACAGTAACCACAAATTTTTTTTGGTGTAATGACGGCTTGGCTGGGTGTCTTAGAGCTTTATTTGCGCTTAACCATTGTTGAGATCTTTTTCTGTTATTATACAGAATCTACTTTTCATCAAAAGTAATGATTTGATTTAAAAATGGCGTTTTACCATTTCGAATAATCAATGAAGAACACACTTGAAGCATCTCAGTTTCTGATCATCTGTCAATTCATCCGGCACCTATTTATCCATCTTTTACTTTTTCTATTGCAGCGAGGTGACGAAAAAGTGTCATAACACTAACACTTAAAGCACAAGCGAGAGCTCGAACTGTTGTATGTGGATTTGCTTCCACCATGGCTCTTAAATGTTCTTCGATCACATGGGTTTTAGGTCTTCCTCGAGGCTCATTATCGAGATTCGTATTATCAGAAAAATGAACCTAAGAACTGTCCTTTCTAATTCATCTCTAGTGTTATTTATATATTTATTATATTAAGTTGGTAGGAAAGTAATTGCGGTTTTTGTTTGTATTCTAACCTTAATTTTTTTCAATTAAAGTATCATTTCATCTTGTTCATTTTAATATCGTTTTAAATTACATTTTTCGGTCTGTATTTTGATAAAGTCGACTTTGGTTTTATTATTAATTTTGCTTCAGATTGTGTTATTGAATTAACAATGGAAAACAAACAAATGAGAGCATTTTTATGAGTTCAAAAGGGTGATAAAGCAGTAGAAACTGTTCCTAAACTAAACGATGATTTTGGTATGGGTACTGTTAAAGAACGAACTGTGCACTGACGGTTGCAAAAATTTCGTGCTGGAGACGAGAGACTTGAAGATGAAGTCGCAGACGTCCATCTTCAGTTTATTCAACGACCAAATGAAGATGTTAGTCGAATCAGAACTACACACAACAATTCGAGATCTTGTATAAAAGTTAGGCGTTAGCTATCGTTAATTAAGTGTAATGATAAATTAAAGGAAATAAAAATAATATAATTAAAAAAATTAAATATATTTTATTAAAAATAATGGAATATTGGCGTTTAAAGATAACAAGTTATCAATAAATTTTCTTTAGAGTGTGTTGGAAGGAAAATAATTGTTTTTGAATTCTAACCAATTTCATGAATATTTTCAATGAAAGTGTCATTTCATCGTATTCATGTTAATATCATTTTAAAGTGTATTTTTCTGTCTGTATTTTGGTAACATTGACTTTTTTTATTAACTTTGCTTCAAATTGGACTATTGAATCAAATTGGACTATTGAATTAAATACGGAAAAGAAACAAATACGAGCAATTTTTGATAAGTTCAAAACGAGTGGTAAAGCAGTAGAAATTGTTCAAAAACTAAACGATGCTTTGGGGTACTGTTAAGTAAAATACGGTGCAATGGCGCTTGCAAAAATTTTATGCTGAGAACGAGAGCCATGAAGATGAAGGAGGTTGCGGGCGTCTTTCTTCAGTTTATATTGACCAACTGAATGCGTTAGTTGAATCAGAAACACGCAAAACAATTCGAGAGCTTGCATAAAAGGTAGGCGTTAGTCATCCAACTGTTCTAGATCACTTAAAATTATTAACTGAAAAAAATGTATATGGATTTGAAGGTCTAAATATCAATTATTTTTATAATAGCAATTATTTTTGTAACAACCTAATAGATTCAATGTTTGATGTGATTACTCAAACCAATTCATCAATGAATTATTTTCATTAATATTAAGTTTGTATCGATTGAAAAAATAATATTTATAGTTAATATCATAATTATATTTTTAGTGAGCAGCTCATAATGATCAATTTAACATGTGTTAATTTTAAAAAGTATTAAATTGTCACAAAGAAAATATAGTCATTATTATTTATTATAAATTTTATTCATTTAATTTAATGACATTTAATTAAAACTATGCGAATAGCTAATAAAGACTCGAGGCTAGATTCAAAGTTTTTTTTCTTTACAGTAAACACATTAATATAATTTGATAATATGCGAACGAATGTCGTTAAATATCAAGTTTCTTCTATTTTTTGAAACAATATTTTATTTGAAAAATAAAACGAATAGTGAATGAATGAAGAAATAAAATAAAAATTTCACACCGTAAGCTCGGAACGAACTGAAAATATATCGATTATTTAATAGCTATAAAACATGATGATATTTTAATCTAATTCTTAGAAGAAACCAGCGACTAGACTTTTATAAGTCGGTATTCTGCACCCACTTTGTATTTCCTGCGAATTATTATTCGTATCGACGTCGTCGCCGCCGCGTTATAAAATTTCCAAACATTTAAAACGTCACTACTGAAAAGTAGCGTTTTATTCATGTCAGTCAAGACGACGGACGACGATGCGTACAAAGTAACTGTCAGTACGCGTTGACATCGCAATCAACCTTCGGAAACCACTTAAGAACATAAAAGGTAATTTGACTCCCATTATATGAAAGTCTTTCGTCGCCATACTCAAACATAAAGAACAATAAATCAGAATCTCATAAAATGCCGCCTCAATTACCAACTGTCAACATGTCTAAAAAGTAATTATAACCATCGTGCGATAAGATCGATCGTCCAAGCTACTCGTATTGTTTTATCTGACGGAGACGATTTATACATTTTTTTTCTACTTGCTTGTACGTTGGACGGATTGTGCATTCTGTAGCTAACTCCAAGACAGAAAACGCGCACAAATTGATTTAGAGTTTCTCTTTCTCTCCACGTTCTTTTAATAATTTGATAGTTATCTGTTAATAATCGAAAGGGCTGTTAACATTTCTGTATACAATTGTTTTCTTATGAATTTCACAGTCATTTAAAACATCATTATTACAGTTTAAAATCCAGAATTTGAATGGTATTCTTATTTATTAGATTGGTACAAACATAATCGTTTTTCACATATCGAGTATAAAGACGCATATAAAAGTTAAAAATTATATCTATTAATCAAAATAAAGACCAATGGCATGCACACATTTCTCAAGAACAACTTTGTTTATTCCTATAAGATAGAATTCTGGAATCCTGGAATTAACGAATTCATCAAAAGCGCTTTGAACTGATGCTTGATCTTTGAAAACCTTCCCTCACAGGAAATTAATCAAATGTTTAAAAAAATGATAATCTGTCGGAGCAGGCCTGGAGAATAAGGTGGGTGAGGTAAGGTTTATAACTCATTTCATTTCTTTTTTTCTGAGTCGTGTGTTGTCATGAAGAAGAATTGGTCTACTTTGCTTGACTAATACTGGCCGTAAACGATGCAACTTCTAATGATTTTTTTTTAATTTCCTGACAATATTTTCCTGCTGTTATTGTTTTACCAGGATTTAAGAAGTTCTAGTGAATGATGCCACTCGCTGACCACCAAACAGTGACCATAAGCTTTTTTTCGTGATGCTTCGGTTTAGGAAACTGTTTTGATACTTCTCCTCGGTCTAGCTACTGTGGTGAACATTTCCGATTGTTGGAGAGAATCTACTTTCATCATGTGATCAAGAAATTGATCATTTTTGTTATAAAAATGAAGCGCAGATTAGACTTCGTATCGTCGAATTGCTTGATGTTCGTTTAGTTCATTCGACACACATTTATCCAAATTTTTTGTTTTTCTAATTAAGCTCAAATGTCGAACAATTGTGAATGATCAACACTGAGTTCTTCTGCCACCTCTCGACTTGTTTTAAGTGGATCCGCTTGATTCAATGATTCTTAAATTATTGTTGTCTATATCTGACGAAAATCCACGACCCTTGTCATCATTAATGCTTTCGTTTCCAATACGAAATTTTTGGAAGCAGTGTTGAGCTGTACATTCACTAATTGACTCTTCGCTAAAAACAAATTTGATATTTCGAGCAGTTTCTCTTGCTTTACGTTTCAATTTAAACTCATAAAACAAAATCGCGAGAATTTGCTTGTTTTCCATAAAAAAATTAAGATGTTACATCCAACAATACTAAAGAATGAAAACAATAGACATAAGCTTAAATTAGTAGTGCTAATTTAATTGTTTACAATGATGTATCGCATGAGTATAAGAAAAGATAACGATAACTAGAAAAATCGGTGCTAAACTTAAAATGATAAAAACTGCAATTATTTTTGTACCAACCTAACATATTTCAATATAAGTACTTAACACGTAAAAACAATTTGAACTTTTATATTCTATTTCTGTTTTGTTTTATTTTTAATTTATACAATTCTGATCCTTTTGCAAAATTCACTTTCACAGACGAATTTTTTTCTACACATTTTTGTTGGCCAAAAATATTTAATAAATCATTCTTTTTGGTATGTCGATGGCAATGCTATCATTCTGAGAACACAAGATAAATACGGAAAACTCTCGGTGCTTATTCCCTGATTTCATCTTAACAAAATAATTGTTTTTAAATTGAAATTACGTTATTTATCGTTACAAATTAATAAGTGATATTTAAATACGAATCAAAACGTTAAATATGTATTAGATTTATGGAAATTAGAAACAGATTTATATACACTTCGGTGTTTTGAGGATGATGGTATCTCCATCGAAATGTGCATTAGCAACAGTCAAAAATGATCAGGAATGATTCATTAAACATTTTTTAGTGTATGTGGAAAAATAATTAATTTCTGAAAAAAATATTTTGTTAGTTAAACTTAATTTTTTTTCACGAAGACAATATAAAAATGATATTAACTAAAAAATATAGTACTAAACACACGAACCGTAACTAGTACTACAAAATTTCAAGAAATTTCCTGATTTATCTCACACTAACTGTTCTACTTTTATTCTGAAGTATCACGTTTCTGCTATGCGGGCAAGAATGAGTTTTTAGCAAAAAAGAGAACTTACTCTCAATGTCTGATATTAGAATATACCAGATTTATTTTTCAGCTTAGTCTCATAGTTATTACTTTCAAAGATATATTCTTAATTTAATTGTTATAATCTTAATTTGTACAAAAACATAATACAAAAAATAAACATTTTAACATATTCAGATATATATATATATATATAATATTTTATCATTTTTATGTATTTTTATTGAGGTATAAATGAAATGTTTATCTCATGTTCATATTCTCCATTAAATTATGATATGGTTTACAAGAAAACATACCGTACGATTTTATATATTAATAAAATATATAAAAATTTATACTGTACATAAAAAAAACTTATTATAGGCTACTAAATATATTTTCTAGCTTATTTATGGCTTATGTTTTAGATAGGTTAGCTATTGGGGTTTTAGTACGCTTCGAACTTGTGTTTTAAATTACATCATTTTTAACCATTGATTTAAGAAATGTACTTTGATCAGGGTCATCGATTCTATAACTTTATTAATGTCCTAGTAAACTTCAACCTTATATGAAAAAATATATAAAGTATATATAAATTCATCTTATACAAACCTTATAAAAATCTTATATCAACCATATATGGTTTGTATAAGGTGAAGGCGAGGGTCACTACCATTTATATATAGTCGTTAAGCCCATAAAATTAAACTTTCTTTACCATCTAAAGATCATATAGAATGTCACTTTATATGCCTTATATGATTAATATGAAGTATATATAAGGTGATCATGGATTATAATCCTTATATGGATTATATAAGAAATATCTAGAACCTTATACGGAAGACATAAGGTTGAGGATTACTAGGGTGCTAGCCTTATATATTAAAATAGACTTAATTCTGATAGTATCAACAGTTTAATTAAAAAATACAGATGAAATTATACCATATTAAACCAATTTTATATTCAATTGTATAAATTCATTAACTTATCATATAATAGATAAAAGATGAACATTCCTGAAATAACTACTTTATTTTTTTCTAAAACGTATATTTTTTTTGTTAAAAAAAGTAAGTGTTTATTTTGATTTAATGAAACAACTATACATTAACTTAGTCTAGAAACAAAATCAGTAAAGTTATCTTAAATAAAGAGTATTAATTTTTTATTTAAGTTAATTTATTATCATTATTATGAATATTAAGAATAAGAATATTTATCGATTATTTTAATAAAAAGATTTATTTTATAAACCATACACAGCTATAAAACTATTGATTTTTTTTTCAAATCATAATTGTAGATCTTAAAATTACGAAAAGTTAAACGTAATTACAAATCTAGAAATATATGTGAAATTATTGTCAAAATATATTTAAATTTATTTTAAAAAAACTAATGTTAAATTTAAATGGAATTTAGAGAAATATATTTTCTTTTCATAAAACATAATTTAATGAATTCACCTTTAGAAATTTTCGATATAAATCGTAAGTACACACAAAGCATCCCTTTGCTCATCGCATAAAAATAATTTGCTTTGAAAAAAAACAAGCATTATAATAACAAACATAAATTTTCTTCAAAATTGCTCATTGAAGAATTTTTATAAAATAGTATACATAACGGTGTATATATATATATATATATATATATGTGAAAGGCCATTCATTTAAACTGTCATTGATCCGAGAAAACGAGCTACATTTTATATGAAACAAAAATAATACCAGTGTTTCGAAAGAAAATGCTTTTAATTCAAATTATCCTTGCAACCAGTCTCCAAACGATTAAACTCAAGCGATGCGTGAACATGGGGCTTCGTATGAAATTCTTTCATTCGTGCAAAAAATTGACAAAATAAAAATAAAGTTTTCGCGTTGCTTACTCTTTAATTTATAACATACAAGTTCAAGTATTTAGAAAATATTATTCTATGTAGTACACTATATATATATATATATATATATATATATATATATATATATATATATATATATATGTATATGCATGTATAAAAATACCTATTAAGTTTCATTCTAACCATAAAATTTATTTTTTAATCAAATTTTTGAATACAGTTTGTGTAATTTAATTGATTGTTCAAAAAATGTATAAAAAAATATTAAATTATTAATCTGTTTATAAAAAAAATCAATTTAATAAGAAAATTAAGAATATGTTAATAAAGAAATATGTACTGAACCAACTAACCCCAACTCACTATTAATAAACATTTCATTTTAATCGTGTAACCAAGATTTGAAAAACATTTTAGTGCATTTTTTGTATAAGAAGATATTTATCTTAATAAAAATTTATTCAGTGATCTTAATCTTATTTTTATTTCTGATTTATTTGAAATTGAAATAGATTAATAATGCAAACATTAAAATCTTTTAAATGTGCGAAACAAATTGAAGACACTCAATAGTGAAATGTATACAGAGTGCAAAAATAGTTATTAAAATTTGAATTTTAATTACTACTCTACTACACATACAACAAAAATACAAACTACAGAGTGTATATTTGTATGCTTTGAGAAAGTTATAATTAAATTTGGATTAGAGAGTACGACATTAAAGTGCGAATATAATATATATATATATATATATATATATATATATATATATATATATATCAAGGATTGAAAACTAATCAAAATAATGTTCGGGTATCCGTTCGGTTTTATCGTTTCTGTTTCGGTTATGGTTTCGTTTTAAAAACATTTTCGGGTTTCGGTTTCATTCTGGTTTAGGTTTTTAAAAATATACGTTCGATCGCTAACTAACAAATGGATAGTTACTAATAATAATTATCTTTATGTTATTTATGTACGTTATTTATGAATAATAAATAATGGAATTATTTATTAATCATTATAAAAAATAGCATAAAATAAATTTCAGAAACACATATTTTAGAGAATACATTATTTATTATTTTTTCGTTTTTTTTATTCACACATTTTTACAATTCTAAAAATTATTTAAAATCTATTGAAATTTTCACAAGCTATATAAACTATTTGTTCTAATTAAAGGAATTGAGTCTACCAGTGGGACTGAGTTGAATTTGTGATTTTCCGAAATCTTTCCTTTCATGTTTTAATTTAGAAAATTGACTGGAAAATTCAAAGAGAACCCTTTTCTTTGAATTTTTCAGTCTGTTTACTTTCCAGAGAGAAAGTGAGTAACTTTGGAAAGTCTCAAAACTTATAAATTCGAATTGGGACTTCTGTATTGTAAAAAGAAGGGAAAAATTCCTGATTTCTTTCAAAAACGCAATAGTTTCTTTAACTTTTGCATAGTTAATTTAGCCATGTATTTTTTACGATATGTACTTGTTACTCAAGCTTCTTACTAACATAAAGTATGAAGAGTTTTCACTATTGATTTCAAGAGCTTAGTTATGACCAAACATCTCCTGGTGCGAATTGTCATAGGACACGGGAAACTAAGCTACGACGAACATATACAAGGCCGATGGACGGACGGGAAGTATAGATGGTGTGGGGGAGCCAACGAGACCCTCATTCACCTCTTCGCGGAATGTTCGACATGGGTCAATTTAAGGCGACGATGGTTTGGGGAGTTTTTCCTCACCGCGGCCGAACTAGGGTCTATAAACTCAGGTAGGCTGATAGGCTTCTGGAAGGAAGCGAGACTTCCCAAGTAATTTTGATCAAGCAGAGGGAAGGCATAATGGACCTCGAGTCTAAGTGCCGGGAGGCAAGATAGATTATGTTTGTGGGGGGAGGAAGCTATCTACCTAATCTATCTATGACCAAACATATATTTGTGGCATAGTGAAAATACGCATTTATATTGAAAAAGTCATTTTCCAAAAAAAGGAAAAAAAAATTTTTGATACGGAAATTTCATATTGTCTCCCGAAAAATTAAATATTTCATGAAAACTGATATAAACCGGATTCCACTTTTTATTCGGTTTTGGTTTTGGTTTTTCGTTCTGCAAAAATAGTGGTTTTGATTACTAAAATGAAATCGTCTTTACCGGTTACGGTTTCAATCCTTGATATATATATATACATACATATATATATATATATATATATAAGTATTTCTTAGGAATGAAATTTGTTGAATAATATTTGTGATTATACATTTAAAGTAAATTAATTATGGCAATAGCTAAATTACATAGAAATTAACTATGTCTTAGATTAAAAACAGTTAACTATTTTGTATAGAATACGTTGTAGGAAACTCATTTCGTTATCTAATTAGAAATATTATTACTGTTCACGTTTAATTGTAATGAAAATCAATACTCAAGTAGGGCAGGGTATTGATGAACGACATGCGGGTCTCAAGATTAACGTTCACATACTACTACACTAATGACCATTTTGTAATGCATTGTACAGAGTGATGTACTCCACTAATGGTATTTTAAATATTGTGTCTAATTATGTATAATTTGGGAGATGCTTCGAATTATTTCATTAGCTAATAGTATTCGACATTAATTTTTAATAGTGTTCTCTTTTGTAAACGACAATAATAAAGAAAGTAATGTATTTTTTTAAAAAATAATACTCGATAGTAGAAATTTGTTCAAATAAAAATAGAATTTCAGTATCATAAATTATTTTTTCAAATAGTTTATTAATTGGATATTAACTAGTTGGAAATAATAATTGGTGCAAATAAAATTATCGACATAAAAGATTAAAGAATTGATTATAAAATTAATGCAGCAAATAAATAGTAAATTCTGCAATAAAATAGTATCATATATTTCTTAAATTTTATTCTTTTAGTAGAAAAAATTCTTAGAAAAACTAACTATTTCTTTTAGTAACTAAATTCATCAATCACATGTTCAATATAGACTGGCATGCAAAAAAAACGGGCTTTTACAAAAAATCTAATTTAAACATGAGTTATCAAAGAAATTGCGTGAATAATGAGACTATTCTATATAAAAGAATACTATTCAAGAATAAAATTAAGAATTTAGAGAAATGGTCTTGAATTTTTTGATCTTTGACACTGACATGATATAACAGTGATCTCTTTGGGAATTAGCCCGTCGCCAACCAGAACCTCCTCGGCTTGTAAAGCCACTAGTCAATTACTAAATAGTTATTTAGCAAAAATGTAATTAAAATTTTAATTATTTTTATAAACGATAATTTTTAAAATTTAGTTGTTACCTTGTGATGTAAATCGAAAAGAAATATGTTTAGTAAATAAGTTATTCATAGATAAAATAAGTTGTAATGCAATGAAAAATATATTGTATAATTTTAGTTTTTCAAAAGAATTTAGAATTCCTGATCTTCCATATTGTATACCAGTTCCATACTATCCAATTCTCCTTAACTATTTAATATGTACTTAGATTTTTTCACAAATTAAATAGAATTACTTTCAAGCTATATATTTAATAACAAAACATAGCAAATATAATAATAATATTTTTTCAGGATCACTGTTGAATATTAATTTATATTTTTCTAATATGTCTGTATGTATATATATATATATATATATATATATATATATATATCTACATTGTATATTAAAGAATATATATATGTATATATTATTTTTCAATACAATACTTGAATTTTTTCACTGATTCTTTTACATATAGCAAGTGGGTCCTCTTCTCACTAAGTGTGCACGTTCACTACAAAAATAATAATTCTCTCGTTTCAATAAATCTTTACGGCGTATGAAGTAACTCGAAAAAGCACAATTAATAAATATATCGAACAAGATGAAGTAACGTTCCTGAACGAAAATTTTAGTTGGAACGAATTTTTGATATATTCTTAAAAGACATGCAATGGTAGTAGCATGACGTGTATTAATATTAAATAAATATGTTTTCGGTACACGAGATACGAAATTAATTTCGTACAAGATTTAAACAGAATACATTCAGTTTCGTGTGGACACAGGTGCTTTAGACCGCAAGTTCTGTCAATATACTACCGTTTTGTAAATTCAAACTTTTTGCGGCTAAAGTTCGCAAGCTCCGGTAATTTATAATAGGAAGTTAATTAAAAAAAATATCTCACATATACACATTATTAAGCATATATATATATATATATATATATATATATATATATATATATATAATGGCGAATATAAGGTCACGATAATCGTATCAGACAGATGGCTTTCTATATCGTTTCTAAACGATTTCCGAACTATTACTTTTCTGCAGTGTTCAATTTTATATATTACTTTGATCATTTAGTCTGAAATTTTCAATTTATACATAAAGTTTTATAGAAGGGTGTATATATATATATATATATTATCTGATTATTAACATATATATATATATATATATATATATATATATATATATATATATGTATATATATATACTTTTATGCCATTAATAATACACTTACAAATAAAACAGCTTGTTCCAAAAGTATATCACATATTTTTTAATGTATTTTCAATGCATTTTCTGATATCCTTATTTCACATATTCATAAGTCTGTCTGAGATTTTTTGTATGTTTCATTTCCAAATTAAATACTTTCCATATATATATATTGAATTATAACTCACATGTTCAATATACATTGGCGTGCAAAAAAACTGACTATTTTAAAAAATCTAATTTAAACGTGACCTATCAATGAAAATGCGTGGATAATGAGACTATTGTATGTAAAAGTACCTATGTCTAGAAAAAAATATGAATTTAGAAAAGTGATCTTGATTTTTTCGAAAAAATCAACACATCTTCAAAAATAAACTTAAAAAACAGATCATTGAAATTAGTAGAAGGGGAAAAATGCGATTAAATTGAAAGATTAATATTTTTAAATGTGGAGTATTTCCTCCTCCACTTTTTACTATAGCTTGACAACGATTTTTGAGTGATTTCATTATTTTTTTATGATATTTTGTGGTTTCGTTCACCATTTCTCAAGTATTGCAGATTTTTGCTCCTGAATATTTCTTGGAGGGTACTATTGACTTCTAACAATCTTTTAAGCTCGTCTAACACGTACTAGAACTGATTAAGATTTTATCTCTTGATGGACTTCATCATAGCTTGCATATTGACCGTTAAATCTTGTCATTGTGGCTCCGCAAACGTCATCGAAACGTGCATGAAGTCAAAATCTTCGTGAACGTGAGCAAGTGAACGATACGATGAAAGCTCAAAGAAGCTTCTTGATGCCTCACAAACTAATCATTAGGCCACAGCTCATCAGAGATCATCAAGTTGCTCGGTTACAGTCCGCTCGGGAATATGTCAACTAGATATTGGAACAGTGGAGCAATGTACTCATGACTAATGTGTGTAGAATGTGGCTATATAGCGGCGACGGTCGTGATCATCATTAGCCTGTCACAGGGCCACAATTCATTGGAGCTCATTAAGTTGTCCGGTTAAACTTCACCCGGAAGCATGTCAAGTGGACGTTGAAGTAGTAGAGTAATACAGTCATCACTAATAAAACTAGGATAATCTCTCCGGTTTATACAGATGTGATTACAACCATCCTCAACATATAATCACATCCAACTCTCATTAGTGATGAGTACATTACTGCATTATTTCAATGTCTAGTTGACATATTTTAGGGTGAACTGTAACCAGGTAACTCGATGAGCTCTGTTAAACTGTAGACCTGTGTCAGGGAAATGATTATTATGACCATCGCCATCGTATAATCATATCCTATTCTCATTAGTGACGAGTACATTTCTGCACTGTTCCAATGTCTAGCTAATATATTCCTGGCCGAATTATAACCGGGAAACTCAGTAAGCTCTGATGAGATGTGCCCAAGTGGTTAGTTTGTGAGGTATAAAGGAAGCTTCTTTGAGCCTTCGCCGTATCGTCCACTCACTCACTTCATACTACAAGTCTCTCGTAGAAGATTTTTAACTTCAACCGCGTTTTGGTGTCGGTTTCAGAGCGACATTGAGACAATATAACGGTCATTTCTTTGAGAAGTAGCCTGTCGCTAACCAGAACCACCCCGTCTTGTAAACCCACTAGGCTCAAGATAATAACGTTGAACTCTGAACTGTGGATTGGCTTACAGAAAGCGTTCTTGCCATTTAACGTCAATAGGACGCCATATCGCAAAAAAAATATTTTCTATTATAAAATCATTCGAAAATCGTTGTCAAGTTGTAATCAAAAGTGGAAGAGGGAACATCACACATTTAAAAACTTTAAATTTTCATTTTGATTGCATTTTTATTCATTTTTTTACTAATCTCGACGATTTGTTTTTAGTAATAATTTTAAAAGTTGATTTTTCTTGATTTTTTCAGAAAATTCGATATCAATTTTCTAAATTCTTAATTTTTTTTCTCGACTTAGGTACTTTTACACAGAATAATTTCATTATCCACGCCATTTCTTTCATAGGTCACGTTTAAATTAGATTTTTTAAAATAGCCCTGTTTTTTGCACGCTAGTATACGTTTATATATATATATATATATATATATATATATATATACTTTTCTGTCATAAAAATATAGATCTGGGTAAAAATTTTTCTCAAAATCTCCGCGCCCAGTCTATCTCTTTCTCGCACACATGCAGTCATATTCGCTCCATCTCTCTTGTTCGCGGCTATCTTCATGGTAACGTTTTTCGTGACACACCATATGATTTTACCGCTCGGTAACGCGATCATAGAAGTTTGACTTCAAAAATATATCACCTATGTTTCTTGCTTTCTTTATTTTACTTATTCATAAAATTTTTGATGGGATTTTTTTATATATTTTGGTTTAAAATTATATAAATTTTGTATATACTGAATTAAAATACACATTTTCTCTCTCTCTTTCTCTATGTATATATATATATATATGTGTGTGTGTATATGTGTTTGTATTCTTATTCGAATTTATTCTGTTAATCTTCAAACATTAAAAAATCCAAGATGGTGCTCTGTTGTCCTGTATAATACTGATAATAAATTCTTTACGCATATTTGTAATCCCTTAGCGCAGTTTATAAAAAATGAAGGTCCGAATATTATTTTCACAAAGTGTGTACACATATTTCTTCCTTTCATACACACATTCATATATATATATATATATATATATATAAATTACACATACATGTGTAACATTAAAGAATGCGCACATTTTTCAACTCACGCCGTGACCATAAAATTAATGTTTTTATGTGCGACCTCGGCGTTAAGGTAAATACACACTCATAACTGCATACGTTCGTAATTACGTCGTGTAGAATTATATTTCTACACCGTACATAGTTAAATGTATTACTATTTATACTGTTTAATTCTTTTACTTTACGACTGTTACGTTAGATTTTTTCTGTGAATACATTATTCGAACAAACCAATGCTTGCTTCAACACTTTTTTCACTTGCCTGCATAATTATGAAATGCACATTTTGTGATTTATAAAAAACAAAATGAAGATACGATGAAAAGTACCAAACTGAAAAATGAATGTTAAACCGATATGATATTTTGTATCTAATTTTTATTACTTCAGTTCGGATTCTACAACAATATTTCTTTTAATATATATATATATATATATATATATATATATATATATATATATATATATATATATATATAGGATGATTGAACTTAGGCTTCCACATCAAACATTAAAAAAAACTCAAAAATTAGAAGGTAATGTTGTTGTCCATTTAGTATTTTTGTTCAATTGTATTTTAATATTGAATTGAGCTAAGACACTAAATAAAAAATAATATGATTTCTTAACCCCTACGCCCACTTTTAATACTTCCATATGGAAGCCTAAATTGAATCATTCTATATATCCTATATACATAGGATAATCTTATATACATAATCCTATCCTTTGTATAATCCCATATACATATTAATTAATTATATATTCAAATTTATTTTGAAACGAGTAGACAAGACTGTAGTACTAAAATGTTTATTGTTGAATGTTTAATTTTCAGTTCTGCACTTCCAACGTTTTGTTTCTATTTTTAATTTGAAATATTGTATATTTTAGTTTATTTTCATATAACAAATATTTTCAGGTTTTTACATTTACATTTATACTAGCAAGATAAATATAATAAATATTTATATGGTTTTCAAAAAGTGGATATTTTGAGAATATATATATATATATATATATAATCCCTTTATTTATGTGGTTTCCATTTACACGAATTCATTTCAACGCAAATGAAAATTTTTTAAATTTTAAATAATCAACTAGACATGAGATGTTACCACAATGCATACATTTATGATCTTGTATGCACATTGCAATCATACAAATTCCAGATGTCCTCAATTTAATTTATTCAGTAATGTTATTTACAATTGTGTAGTAAACATGTGTAGTGTAGTAAAATTAGTAAAAATAATTAAATAAAATCAATAAATAATAATAATTTGTGGAGGGTATGCATTATAAACCGAAGATACGCGATAGTTTAATAAATAATGGCATCGTCAAGGGATACATTAAATAAAATGATTGAGAGAAAGACAAGAATCCAGATAAGTTTAGAAATTAAATTGAAAATTATCCGGACGTTAAAAAAAGATGAAAAAATTAATAACGTTTCTCGGTTATACAATATTAACGAGTCTTCAATCCGCACGATTTAAAAAAAATGCTGACGTTATTGAAATAGCAGCGAAAGAAGCCGTACCAAGTTCCAAGTTAGTGAAATGTGTAAAGAATACTATTATGGTGAAAACGGAAAAGTTATATTATTTAATGGATAGAAGACAATAACAAAAAGCACATTCGTATAGATACATGCATTATAAAAAATAATACAGTGAATTTTTAATCAGCTAAAAAACAATAATGAAAAGCGAAATGAAGAAGAGAATGAAGAAGGAGATGAAGAAAAGATATTATTTTTCGTTGTTAGTAAAGGCTGGTTTTACAAATTCAAGAAAAGATATAAATTGCACAACAAGTTTATAGGGAATGTTGCTAGTGCTAATAGGGAAGCAGCTACTGAATTTGATTAGAAGCTGAAGAATTTAGTGATTTGATTGATTCTGATATGATTTGATTGAAAAATTTATAAAATCACATGATTCTGAATTAACAACTAATGATCTTATTGAATTAAACCAAGACGAGTACAATGAAAAAGGAGAGTAAGAAAATAATGAAAAAGAAGCATCTTATCTGTTTACAACCCAGAATATTAAAGATTCCATATCTATGATTCAAAAAGCTATTGATTTTATTGAAAGCGAGATTGATTTTGAATAGGCAACTCTAAAGCTTACTGATACTTTATCTTTATGGAAATAAATGTTAGTTACATCAAAAAGTGTGTATTTTTGTTATCAGTAACCTCTTATATAGATGTATATTTTTTTAAAAAAATAGTTAAAACTTTTCTACCCAAATAAAAATAAAATATTTGAGAATATGGAACAGATTTCTATCTTAAACAGCTTTCTATGGCTCCATTTACGTGTTTTTTATTCATGCACTGTTTTCTTGGAACCAATAACTTAAGTAAATGGAAAAATTATATATATATATATATATATATATATATATATATATATATGTATACATACATATATATATATATATATATACATATTTAGTAATCAGTTATAATTAAAGTAAGCATTAGAATTTTTTTTTTACAAAATGGTTATTCATTCATTACCGTTCCTAAAATATACAGCATATTCAACTGAGAGTTTGTGTATTTCGAAAATAAGTGTAGGCGACGAGAACAAAGACAATGGCCTAGATAACGGATATAAATCTTTATATGCTCAAAACGCTTTTCGCGCTTTGCAAAATAATTCTAAATATATAATTCATACGATTTCAAGCAGATATTTGTCAACGTTTGTTGTTCATCAAAGAGGACAGTCCGTGTTATACATGTATAGTACTACAAAAATATTTTTTTTAATTCGAATTGAAATGAAAATAGTGTTAGACTTAGATTGGTGTGTTTAACAAAAATTATAATTTGCTCCTTTTTCAACATAAAAAACATTTATAGAGAATAATTTCAACGAATTATTTTCTGTAGATATAAATATAATTTAAATTATAAAAGAATTTTTTTATCTTATAGTTTTGGTTAATAGTACTTGATTGAAAAAAAATAATCTAAAATAATTGTCTGTCTTTTCTGTATTCAGTATTCTGTCTGATCAGTATTTAGTCGTTTCTCTGACCGAAAAAATCAAAAAGTACACCGTTCGTCATGTGTTCAAATATAATTAATAGTGAATTGTTTCAAGATAGCAGTGATGATGAATTTACTTTTGAAGAATATGAAAATTCTTTAGAAAATGTTTATATAGAGAGATCAAGCAATGATTATGATGATAGTGACATTATTTTATCGACAAGAAAAAAATACAAGATAAATATAGTGAATATATATTATAAATAATAAAACGACATTTAAAAAAGTTTACATGTTATTCTTGCTTTAAAATGAATCATTTATTCTGTATGAGTAAAACGCAAAAAAATTCGAGTTCTGTAAGCTTTAACCGACAAAAAGTTCTAGTGTAAAGGGTTAATATTGTTTTATATAATAGTTTATAATGAAATTATTTCTGATTAAGTATAGTTAATTGAATTAAAGAAGATTTGAATTTTATTTCTCTTTATACCTGCAGTTGAGTTCTTAATTTATAATATTTTTAAAATAATTTCTTATAATTTCGTACTTTGGAAGAGTTTTGGAATAACTTAAATTGAAACGATCATTTTCAGTTGACAGATCATACTAAATTGAGACGCGTTCAATGAACTTGCGAATCGTAAACAAGCGTATCATTAAAGATATTTTATTTACAAATTAGACCAACTGAGTAGAAACAGAAACTTGATATTTTTAAAGGAATATTTAAAATATTAAACACATCTTGGTTTTATAATGTGATTAAATGAATTCCTTTCACATTCAGTTCATAATGTTTAACGAGACGTTAATAAATAAATTTTTATTTGTAACTTTTTATACTGGTTTGTATAAAGAAGTAATTTTTCACATTTTCTGCGAAATAAAAATATTTTTAAAACGAAATTAATTGTATTATTTAATCATTCATGAGATATACTGAAAAATTCATAGGCAGACATTTCAATGTTGTTGTTAATGGATGTGAAATCTTAAAAGTGACTCGTTGTTTTCCTCCATTATCCCGACTTGATGCTTCACGGATTTATTTTAAGTTGTCTTGATGTTTTATTATTATAAATAATAAACTTGTTTTAAGAAATAGATAAATCTATACATAAGTGGAATAAAAATAAATGGACGTTGTATCATGTTAAGAATACCATGATTGATAATCATTTTTTAATTAAAACTGAAATAAACATTAGTCATGTTCAACCACTTCAGGACTCGCATGACTAAACTCTCACTGTTATCAATAAGCATTTATATTAAGCGATTGTGGTTACAGAAAAATTCATCTAATTTGCTCATTGATTTAGTGTGAGTAAAATTATTACACTTCATTCAACGACCTTGACCAAAAACTTTCCTTTTTTGTTTCAATGGCAAGGGTTATTTTTTAAATGAAGGTATTTAAAATTATTATAGTATTTTGAAGATAACTATGTAAAATCGTTTTAGAATATCGTGTATAAGAACTTTATAATAAAAACATGATAATAAAATACATGTTATATCAGATAGCGGTCACAATTACTCAGCTTAAGCTAGTCTTTCGCTATTGGTCTTAAAAACATGAGGAGTGAGCTTTTAGAAAACACACAGTCGGTTGAACAGCCATTACTCAGTCATTATTTCTCAATTATCGCAATCATTTAATTGAAATTTTTCTGATTTTTTTATCCACAATTCTCAAAATACCAAATAATGGAATGCGATTCAATAGAATAAAAAATATGAAAGGAACAACATATAGCATGTTTTTGATTAGAACATTTTTTGTGTAATAATTTGCGGTGCGGTTTTTTTATCGGATGTTTTCATATTTCCTGTCATATTGTGTTGGATACCTTCTACGTATTTACCGTTCCGAGTGGCATTGGAACCTTGAAAACAGATATTTGTCTTGATGTTTTATGATGGTCTTCTTATAATGCAACTAATGATGGTACCACACTGTGTCTACTATCGAGGAAAAAAGTTTGCGGTGCGAAAAAAGAATTTATTTATGGTAATGAATTTAGCCATAGTGTCAGAACTGTATTAATCATGTGGAAGAGTAAAAATAGAATACTTTTTCCCAAATTTTACAAAAGAAAAAAAACCCGGATTTTATATTATTTGTAGGGACATTTTTTAAATAGATCTCGTGTGAAATAAAATTCTTTTGAAAACAGGTAACTTTAAAGATGAATTATAAAATGAATTAATGTTTGAAATACTTTTGTTAAAACGAATTTATATTAAAATAGATTTCTTATTGATAAATATTAAACACAAACAAAGCTCAATAAAAATTAGTTTTTCGTACAACACATATATAATTCATATGTTATAAATATACACTTTTGAGTGTTCTGCTACATTTCTAACTATAAACTTAAATAACAGACAAAATGTCAGAAATGGAATAACAAATTCACAAAAGAAAAACTTATATAGACTACACACTTTCAAAACGATTTCAATAAATTCTTAGCCATAGTGAAGAATACGGACGTAAAACAAACTGTGAAGAATGACGATTTTATTTAGCACCTGCAATGTATCGATGACATATTAGTATTATATAACATGTTCTCTATTCGAGTCGCATGTACACAATCCTGTCAAATGGGTAGTGGAGTATGTCGTATTCCATTCTGTGAACGCGTTCAAGAGAGCAGATGTTGGAACGTGCATTTCGGCCAACGTAGCGGGTCCATCGGCTTAACGTTGGCATAGCGTGTGGCTGGAATAGGATTGTTTTGATATATGATGGTGTGACGTTTGTCGGTACCGCTGTTTACGATTTCAGTACAAACGAGCCGCTCATATTTTAAAAGATGATTTTTGTGCGGAAAAAGTTTGCGAACTGGATTAATAATTGTGACAGGTTGTGAACATGCGGTCTGATTTAGTAATATGTCGATCAAAGCGCGCTGCTTTCATTTCAAGCTCGAAGTATAACCTATATATATATATATATATATTATTATTAATTACTGTATATTTTCTTTAATAATAAAAATCAATGAAAAGGTGTTAGAAATTATTTAATGAAATTCACCTTTTTAATTCTATTTTGATAATATTAAATATTTGTCAATGATATGAAAAAACCTGTACATCTATCTCATTAATAAAATTAATCATTTCATTAAATTTAACTCTACTGATATATTTTGTTTAATAAGTTTAATATTTCCATCCAAGTTGACATAATAAACGTAAGAAGGCATTTTTAGAAATTATGATTGTGTAATATTTTTATTTAAATAAACAACAATGTAATATTGTTTGAAAAACTAATGAAATATTTTCATAAATTTATTATTATCACTGATTATTTTCAAACTGATGAAATTTATTAAGATGATTTATTTGAATAGTGCAGAAATTGTTTTTCGTAATTCTACCATTATTATTTTTTCATCTATTTGGAAAACAATTAAAAAATATAAATAGCTAAAGATGGTATTAGAACTGAAATCGTTTTTATTAAATGGAAACAATTATTTCAGATCAAAAGAAAACAGTAGTATTATTATGGATATAATGGTTTTGTTTATCACAAAATAATTAAAATATTTTCTAATCATCAAATCGGTTTTATATATACTTTTAAATATTTCCTCATCTATCTCATTCTCAGTAGAGAGAAGTATTCAATCTGATCCATCGTTTCTATTGATTCAAAATATAAGATAAAAAGAAGTTAATGTCATAATAATAATATAGTGTGGTTAAATTCACTCTCATGAATAGATTATTATTTCATCCACAAATAATAAAAATATTCTTTGTCTTAGAGCGCTAAAGATGATGGTATCATCATTGAAATGCGCATTAACAAAAATTAAAAACGATCAATAGTGATTTACTTATCATTTTTGCCCAAAAAAGTATTGTTGTTTACAGAATAAAAAGGAGTTCATTTCGAAAAAAATTTTTATGTATAAATATGTTTTAAAAATAGATTAAAAAAATTGATGATGTTTGGAGTTATTTGATTTCAAAAGTATTTAGGATTTTATGGAAAAAATTATTTATTTATTTTAAATTTATGTATTACGGCATTCTAGCGAAGGTTGAAAACACGTGGTACTGTTATATGTGCGAGGTTCGAAGAACATTTTACTACAGATGGAAAGAGAGATTTTCTCAATCCTGAAAAAGGAGAGCGAAAAGCAGAATTCGAACATCGTCGATGTTGTGGAAATTTATGGGTGGGGCGGTTTGGGACGCGTGAGGCTCACGACCCATCCCATGCAATGACCAGGTCTCAAAGGTCAGAAGTTTCCCATCAAAACGCTAGTAGATTTGGTCGCTTGTACCACGGGTTTGACGGGTCGTAGTTTAATTTTCATTATATATATATATATCAGGTTGATAAAAAAATAATTAAGGTTTTTGTTTGAATTTTAACATTAATTTCTTTCAATGAAAGTGTCATTTCATCATGTTTATATTAATATCATTTTAAAGTATATTTTTCAGTCTGTATTTTAGTAACATCGAGTTTGGTCTTATGATTAATTTTGCTTTAAATTAGGCTTGAATTAAAGATGGAATAGAAGCAAATAAGTGCATTTTTTGTATGAGTTCAAAACGGGCGGTAAAGCAGCAGAAATTGATAGTAAACTAAACGATGCATTTGCTATGGGTGCTGTTAAGGAACGTACAGTGCAATGGTGGTTCCAAAAATTTCATGCTGGGGAAGAAAGACTTGAAGATGAAGAAGGTCGCGAGCATCCTTCTTCAGCTCATAACGACCAACTGAAGGTGTTAATTGAATTAGAACCACGCACAACAAATCAAGAGTTTGCACAAAATTTAGACGTTGGCCATCAAACAGTTCTGTACCACTAAAACATTAACGAAAATCAAAAAAAAGAAAAATGTATATTAATTCGAAGGTCATAAACCTTTATTATTTTTCTACCAACCGAATATTTTTATAATTTTTAAACGAATATTTTGTTATCTATATTAATTGACTATCATTTAATATATTTGTCGTTTTTAACCCTTAAGGATATATAATTTAACAAGTACCAACGGTTAACATTATGAATTCCATATATGTGTATGCCGGCAATTAACTACCTAAAATCATGCCACGGATAAAAAACAAAAAAGAAAAAAATATATGTGAATTGAAATTCAAATACCGCAATTATTTTTCTACCAAACATATATATAAATATATATATATATATATATATATATATATATATATATATATATATATATATATATACAAACTTACATACACACTTGCGTATGCATATGTACAAAGCATGCGTTTAAATATTTAAAATGTAATACAGATAATTCTAAGAAGATAAAACGGATGATCCCGAATCAAAACTCATTAAAAACTTTACGTAAAGTTTTATGAGTGAACGTAAGTAAAATCTCATTTTCACACCTTCAAAACAAAATATACATAGAACGTTGTCGTTTGGCCGTTGTTTGGAATTGTCAAATCGGATGTGTTTACGAAGTTTTCATTTTAGATTATAACAGCTCGTAATATATATATATATATATATATATATATATATATATATATATATATATATATATGTATATATACAAAACTAGACTAGATAAATTACACGAAACATGATTCACATTGTACACAAAAAACGAGAGTTCGTCTCTAACATTTCTCTGTACTGTCGCCTCTTTGCAGACATGTTCATCTATTGTCAAACGAAACTCATTAGGTGTTTTGTAGTAGATGAATCTGGTAGTTTATTAGAATGAAAGTAGGAAAAATCCGTGTAAAAAATAAACGGAGGAACGTTTTGTTATTTATAACTTTGCAGGTACAAACTTACTTTTTTTTATTATTCATATTATATTTTCTAATAATAAATTGACTTAGAAACATAATAAACATCTTTAAACACATGTAATTTAATTTATTTAATTAATTTGTTATTAGTTTAAAATTTTAAATCGATTATTTAAAATGATATAAACAAATTTCCAATTTATTAGTTTTTCGTGGCTAATTATGTATAACTAAATGTATAATATATATATATATATATATATATATATATATATATATATATATGTATATATAACTGATTTACAAATATGAATATTATTTTTTTAGTACCTGAACAGGAGAAATACTCTTTACCTCTTGGAAATATTCGTGAATACTTTTCTAAATGTGAAATATTTATAAACAAAAGGATTAAATTACAAACGTAAAGAAGAAATAAACTTCAAAATGGTATATTTTATAGTAACCAATCGAAACACACTGAATTATATTAGGTTGGTGCAAAAATAATTGCGGTTTTTATCATTTTAAGTTTGACGCCGATTTTTCTAGATACAGTTATCTTTTGTTACAGTCATGTGATACATCATTGTAAACAATTAAATTAGCACTAATGACTGCAGATTGTGTCTATTGTTTTCATTCTTTACTATTATTCGATATAACTTCTTAAATAAGATATAGAAAAAAGAAAATCGCGCGATTTTGTTGTGTGCGTTTAAATTGGAACGTAGAGAAATAGAAACTGCTTGAGATATCAAATTTGTTTTTGGACAAGAGTTAATTAGTGAACGTACAACTCAATGTCAAAATAAAAAATGAAATTTCTGATGATGAGGAGAGTCGTAGACATGCTTTAGCTATAGACAATAATGATTTAAGAATTATATGAAGCGGACCACATCACAACAACTCGAGAGGTAGCAAAGAAGTCAATGTTGATCATTAAACATTTGTTCGACATTTTTGAACCTAATTGGAAAAACAAAAAATCTGGATAAATGGGTGCCGTTTGAACTAAACGAACATCTAGTAATTCGACGATACAAAGTCTGCTCTACGCTTCTTTTGCCTAACAAAAATGATCCTTTTCTTGACCGCATTGTCACATGTGATGAAAATTAGATTCTCTACAACAATCGAAAACATTCATCACCGTGTCTAGACCGAAGGAAAGCACCAAAACAGGTTCCTACATCAAAGATTCATGAAAAAAGATTATAATCACTGTTTGGTGGTCGGAAAGTGGCATCATTCACTGCAACTTTTTAAATCCTGGTGAAACAATAATAGCAGAAAAATATTGTCCGGAAATTGAAAACAATCATGAGAAGTTGCATCGTTTACGGCCAGCATTAGTCAATCGAAGAGGACAACTATTCTTCATGATAACACCCGACCACACGTTTCACAAATGACTTTAAAGGATTAAATGAACTGGGTTATAAGACCTTACCTCACCCATCTTATTCTCCAGAACTGTCTCCGACAGATTATCATTTTCTTAAACATTTGAGTAATATCCTACGAGAGAAGGTTTTCAAAGATTGAACATCAGCTCAAACCGCTTTCGATGAATTCCAGGACTCCAGAATTTTATTTTGTAGTAATAAACAAACTTGTTTCCCATATGGAGAAATGTGTGCAGATCAATGGTTTTTATTTTGATTAATAAATATAATTTTTATTTGATATATGTGTCTTTATACTTAGTACATAAAAACCGCATTTTTTTGCACCGACTCAATATTGTAATAAAAAGATTCATAAAAAATATAATGAGAAAAATGTTTATAAAAAACATGTAAGTAACTAGTCAACGTCTGATTATTGGCAGATATAAACAAACTGATTTCAGTATTTATTAAACGTACAATTAAATTATATTTTATAATAAAGAGTGAAAATTACGTTTATATAAGTGATGTCTTTCTTCGAGTGAGAGTCATCTAAATAAAGCACTTGTCATGGTTTAGAGACTGCATCTTTCTAAATAGTTTGCTGATTGAAAATAATGAGTGCACAAAAGGTAAATAGCGTATACCGTCGATTGATGTCTTTTAAGTCATAAATTAATAGGGTTTGTGTTCAGCAGAGCATTTATGATAAACTCTTTGTAGATAATATAATATAGTTGTTGAAAACCGAACAGAATGTGTTGTATTCAAAGCAAATCTGTGCACAAAGCAAGCCCGACATCGTTCGAAACGCTCTCTTGTAGTCGGTACGTACGAATATCCGTACGATACCGGTGGGATACTTTAGTTGCGTCGACTTCACGATTAACTGAATATCTGGATTGTGCTGTACACGTCCATCACGTCGACCGGTCGACCGTAATGCTTCGGAGATTGTATGGAATTTGTACGGTAATTGTCGACTGATAAATTGCTCGATACACGGGCGACGATCAATCGTTCGTGTACGATCGACACGTGTTCAGAGAGATTCGATCGTCAATATACGAGAACGGACACGTTTCGGCGACGAACATCGCGTGAAAATATTATATGTGCGTGCATACCATGCGGGCGTGCTTGTTGAACTTTCATTTTCAATTTGAAAACTTACCGGGAAACAAACGCCACGCTCGAAAGTTTTTAATAAATCACAGAGGAGATCGATGATGTGTTCCAGTTTACCGTGTATATAATTTGTCGAATCACTAATTCGGCACGAATTTCCAGGACTCGGCTTTGTTTATTCATAAGAGATGACATTTCACGTCGTCGTATAGATAAAATATCGAATATTTATGAGAAAATGTTCTTAAACGGCATGTTTTTTTAGAATGTTCTGATTACTGTTAATTTTTTCAAAAAAACGAAAAACACTGTATAATTTTCCTAATAATGAAAAATGTCATTACATACATGGTAAAAAATAAAATATTTATAAACAATTTAAATAGACTCGAAACTCATAACTAATTAATCAATATGTTTTACATATAAATAAATGTTGCCATAATTTTATATACTTTAACTGTGTGAACGGTCATTTATATGACATTTTGATGAGTGTTAACGAATTGCCAATTGTTCTTAACGAAATCTCTTGAAATAATAAATTTATCTTTGTCTACTTATTTGTTTCATAATTAAAGAGCAATTATAAATAAAAATTCTAATTTAATAACATTTTTTTCTCCCGTTCTCTCTCTATCTCTCTCTCTCTCTCTCTCTCTCTATATATATATATATATATATATATATGTGTGTGTTT
>CM068315.1:8949009-8951509 GCA_034766995.1 Acanthacorydalis orientalis
AATAACTTATTAAAATAATGTCATTTTCAGATATTGAAATTATTTTAAAATAATTTCCTTATACTGGATATTTTTAAAACAGTTTATACAATTTCTATCATATTATCATTTAATAAAAGGGTCTAATATGAAATATAAAAATGTGTGCATAAATATTTTAATAATTTACAATGAAATATCGCAAAAAAATTTTTTTTTCTTTCTCGTTTCTCCCTATTTGCCTTAAAAATCTTGTGGAGCCTAATATCAGATCACAGCACTTTAAATGTTCTAGTCATTTGATTTGTCATATCTGCACCAAATTTGGTGTTGTTATAAAATACCACAGTTTCGATAAAACGTTTACCATATCTTTTAATTTTGACCGATTTATGTTTTTAACTCGATAATAATACTATTTTGTTTGGTTTACTATTATATATAGTGAGAGTACTATTTTCTGATTTATAAAGAATCGTCAAGAAGTGAGGCATATGGGTTTTCTTTAGTTTTGCAAGTTAGAGTAATTCTCTCTTATTTTGTCTGATGTTGCCAACTAAAGTAGTTCTTTTAGTTATTAGTTTTAATAAACACGAGAGAGATATGAAAAAAGTAAAAGAACCATGAAACAATTAAGACAATATAACATGTGTAGCTTTTAGCAATGTTTTACAACATATACGTACTGAAATATATATAATTTGTTAAAAAAGTATTTGAAATATACGGAAATATTATGAGAAACGTCTGAAATCAAAAGTTTACCTACGTTCCGTGAGGGGACAAAATGATTCATCTCGGTATTTGTAGGTATGCTACATATAAATTTTACAGAAAAAACGAGAAACAACGAAAACTACTTTAGAGAATTAATCATTTAGACATTTCAATAAAAGTTCAGAAAAAATTTAGAAAATAATATTTACTGAAAATGAGTAATGACTATAAAACTAACAAAACAAGCCATTTTAACCCTCTTGGTGGATCTAGTTTTAAATCATTATTTTAAATAGAAACAATAAATGAGAATATTATTATTTCGTTAAAATATATATTGAAATATATATAAAATTAAAATATATATTGACTGACTTATAAATTTAAAAAACGTTATTTTCTTGTAAAATACAATATTGAATTTCGTAATTGAAAAAACAAGATATTATAAATTTTAAGTATTAATTCTAATCCTCGTTATTTTGCTTAATTTAATTTTATTGTTAGAGATTTATTTTCATTAAATGCTCAAAATAATATTTTTTCATGGAAGATAACTTCTTTTATCAATTTTTTGACACATTGACAAATTTTTATTTGTTTTAACAGCGTGATCTATACAGTCCCATACGTAAACATGAACACAAAATTGCAGAATGCGCACACACATACACTCACTTCTCTCTCTCTCTCTCTCTCTCTCTATATATATATATATATATATATATATATATATATATATATATATATATATATTTATATTAATTAATTTTGCATGAACCTGGTTGTATATATATATATACATATAATCGTAGTGTCATTCTGTTGATCTGCTCGTCACTAAAAAATAAATCAATTGGACTTACATAAAAAAATCCCAGCATGCTATTTACGCAACAGGTAGATTATAACAGGTAGAAGAATATTATAGAAGACAGAAAAGCATGGCTTAATTAATATTTCACGTATAGGAAATGGAAATTTAATTTATAAACTGTTCCATTAGGTCATAACGATATATATTTTTGAATCTCTTTCCGTTCGTTTAATTGATTCTACTTGCGTATCAGACATGCCCATCTATCCAACGACAAACCGTTATCGTTCACGAACACAAATTGCCGGAAATATACATGTTCTTTTAAATATTTCATTTCGTTAAAGGTGTATGTATATGTATATATATATATATATATATAAATATATATGCCCTTTTATTTGAATTGAAAAATAAATATGAACGAATACAGTGTAGAAAAATAAGTATGTACATGTATGGATAGTAAAGATAAATGATCATCGGTTGAATACGGAAGAACAAGAAAACAGTAAATGAGGTCTGAAGTTCAAACGCGCGAGATGGGTTGAGAAGATAAGAAAGTTTGTTAAAGTAAGATGAATGGTATGAACTAAATACAATAGAAAATAGAGGAATGACGGGAGGCTTTTATCTAGCAGTATATTAGAAGTGACTAATTATATTATATATATATATATATATATATATATATATATATAAATATATGTGTGTGTGTGTATGTACGATATATGTAACTTCGAACATCAACCAACAATTTTATGTCAGTATATAAACATATCAGAAGCATTTATATGTAAATAATTAATATGAAAGATATTTGACAAATTGTCTAAAATTGTATTAGATAACTAGTGAGTTTTCTGAAAATAATTATGAAACAATATTCTTGTAGTTAATTCGAATTCTAATTCATAATTTTTTTTAATAGATATGTTAAAATAATAATAAATATATATTTTATTTTCAAGGTGAATAATTTAAAAT
>CM068315.1:8954009-9114009 GCA_034766995.1 Acanthacorydalis orientalis
AATGAAAAGAAAGAAGAGATATTATAAAGAGCAATTAACAGTTAATCTAATTCAATGCTCAGGTTCATTAACGTTAACATCCTTTGATGTGCATGTTTGAAACTAATATCCTTTATATGTTATTCCGTACGCACCTATATTATATATTAATAACGGCATGTGTCATACAAATATTTTATTTGATGGTATTATATTCGCTTTCTATATATATATATATATATATATACAGAGAGAGAGAACACCAAAAGTATTTGTATATAAACGTGTATTAACACAAATAGAAATTAATATATATGTATATATACACATACATGAACTTCTATTAATACATGAGAATTATATTATATTTATTACCGAATTGTAAAATAACATGTAGTTGTAAAAAATGTTTACTTATTATAACAACTTGTTTTTATATTTGACAACACTTTCTATTTTCATATCTTTGGCAAAAACTTTTAATACTATAAACAATGATAATTATAAATCCCTTATTATTAATTATAAATCTTCATATATATATATATATATATATATACATACATGTGTCATTATGTACAAAATATATAAAGAAATAAATCATAAGGAAAACACATGTGAAACCACACAAAAAATATATTTTATAAATTATCTTATATTATGGAATACAATATGGAACTCATAATAAATAATTAAATAATGAGACTGTTTAGAAAACGTTGACGGTTTATTTTTCACTCAAATAAATGATATCGATAATGATTCTAGTATAATACGATGATAAAAACACTGTTAGAGACATTCCTCTTTCTTTCATTTCGCATGAACGAAAGAAAACTAAAGACACAAAGAAACTACATGTATACATATATATATATATATATATATATATATATATATATATATATATATATATATATGTATGTATGTATGTATGTATATAAACGTGTTATATTGGCTTCAGTAGGAAATATTTCCTACGATCTACGGTTATAATATTTTATCTTCATCGAATGATTGTGTGCGCTTTTTCTTATTGTCTTTCTCTTTTCCGTATTTGATACAACATATGGCAAATATGAATTTCGTTTAAGTTTCATCGATTTACTGAAAAGTTTTTTTCCACCGAAAACATCAAAACATTTTATTCATGGTGTTGTTTTATTTTTAACTTAGTTGTTTTGTTCAATTTTAACATGTTTATTTAAAAAGCTTTATTTTATTAAATATTTGCTGCGTTCGTTTTTTTTTCAATATAAAAGTTTTAATCATTCATAACGATTTACAAAATTTATAAAGAAGAATAACAGAATGTATATTCAAATTAATTTAATGACATTAATATTTAATCAGTTTTAAACGAAAGTGATTTATAGTAAACTTTTTTCTATATTTATTCTAGTCTTTATATCCAATCTAGATTTATTAGTTAATTTTCATTTACATAAATTCTCTCTCTCTCTCTCTCTCTATATATATATATTCATTTTTGAGATATTCACTTTTAACATCCCAAAATCAATGCCGTTATTAACATTGCATGTAAATTTCTATCAATATGAACAAATATAAAGTTATTTCATCGATATCTTTTTTACTATAATAAACGTAAAATCATAACCACTCATTTTTAATAAACAACAATTACTGAATGGTTAAGTTCAAATCCACTGTCTATAATCAACTATATTGTATAGTACCATCAGCTGCAACTCGATAGTTACAACACTATTAATTTATTAACATTGAAATTTATTGTGAATATATATATAGTTGAGACTGTTTTTAGGCGTATATTTAAATGCGGTTTTGAAATTATGCGGTGCAAATTTCATACAAATTCGGGGTTTTCCCCTTATATATATATATATATATATATATATATATATATCTATATATATGAGTTGCATGTTGTCTAAAAAAACTAATTTAAATTATTATATTTTTTAATAAGAAATTTTCTTTTTTCAACTGTTTAAATCATATTTTATCTGCTATCGCTGAAATAAGACCTCAAACTTTAAATGCCTGCTGGAAAGCAGCTTGGCTTGGATGTCTTGCAAACAGTACAACCATTCAAACATCGACATTATCAGTTGAAATCATTACTTTAGCACATGAAATTGGTGAAGAATGTTTTAATACAGTTAGCTAGAATAATGTCGACGAATTTCTTGTAGATAATGCCTTAAATGACGACGATATTATTGGTATAACTTTATTATATTATTGGTAACTTTAGATACTGTCGAAGATCCAGAAAACGATAGTAAAAAACCTGTCTCCCGTACTGCAAAAATAATTCGAGAGGTCTACAACTTTGCAATAAATTGGAAAATCATTTTCTTATTCATTACACAAATTCTGAACAGGCCTTCAAATTCCAACGTGGGACGAAGAATTGTATGTCGGGATAATGCAAACTGTATAAATAATTAGTAAAATCATCATCGCAAAATTTAATCACTGATTACATTGTCAGAGGAAAAAAATATCACAGAGCGAGGGTGAACTTGACCCTAATTCTGTTTGGGAAGAACTATCTTCTTAGCTATGCAGTTCTGATAGACTGATTATCTCTACTATTGATAAAAGTGATTTCGAAGATGCTGAATATTGTCAGGTAATGACGATAATTCTGATGAAAAAATGTAGAAAAATTGTTACTTTTCAATAAAATTAAATGAATAAAGTTTTAAAGGAAACTTATTTTACGTTTTATATCAATTTCTTTTAAATTTTGAAGAATTTTTAGTCGTTCTTATTCCCCTGAATTTTCATAAACTTTTTTTATATGATTTTTAGTGTATTTTAACTCATTGCTTTGATTTTATGCGATTTTAGAAAATTATGGAACGTATCATTAATTTTTCAATGTAACTTATGTCTTTTTTGTGCGATTTTTTTATATGCGGTTTTCTATGGAACGTATCTTCTGGATAAAAAGAGGCTTGACTGTATATATATATATATATATATATATATATATATATAAATATATAAATATATAAATATATAAATATATAAATATATATATATAAATATATATATATAAATATATATATATAAATATATATATATAAATATATATATATATAAATATATATATATAAATATATATATATAAATATATATATATAAATATATATATATAAATATATATATATAAATATATATATATCTATATATATATATACTGTATATATATATATATATGACTAATATATAAATAAAAATATAGATTTGAATAAAGAGGTTTGATAAGAATTTACAAATATAAACTATACTTTTTTTTAACTTTTTCCCATTAAATTCCAAATATCTATCTATAAACTTGCAACAGTAATAGGATCATAGTGAATGAATCATTTAATATATGAACCATTTAATTTTAGAACATTTTTTAACTTCCATGTATTATTAAATAAAAAGTCCAGTCTAAAGATATAGAAGAATTACTTAATTTATAACATTTTAGTAATTAATCTCCAATTTTACTAATTTTTTGAATTTTACATTTCAACACAAATCATTAATTTTATAGAGTTGTATGTAATTTGATAATACAAATGTAAATGAACTAAATGATGTTGTTTTATAAAATATTATGCAGAATCTGTGTCAATATAAATTAAAATTTCAAAACGTTTAATTACATTAATATTATTAAATAATACAAATGTAAATGTATATATATATATAAACTAATTTAACAATTAATTACAATATTCCGTTTATTAACACATTATAAGTAAAATATATTAGGAGAAAATTATATTCAATAAATAAACAAGTGGGCGACTTTCATCTTGATGAATAGAATTAGTTCATAAATAATAGTTTATTTACGGCATTATAGCATGACAGTGTTATTATAGATCAATTTTAATGAAGCATCCCACCACTATAAATGTTTATTTGTTATATGTTAATTAAATTGTATTTAATAATGTTCATGTACTTTAGTTTCCTTTTCAAAGAAACTATTTCCACTGAACTGATATATCGAAACATGCGTATAATAATTAATATGACAATTTAAACAACAGGATTTTTTAAGAAAAATATTTCAAAACAAATTTTATTTACATGAACACTAGTTCTCTCTAGCAATTTAATTATATTAATTAAGTTGACAACATAATATGAGAGAAATATTCAATTTGAACTACTATTAATAAAGTTTATTTAATAAACAAATAATTATAATTACAAGAAAACATATTAATTTCAATCAGAGAGTTTACTAAATTCCATATTATTGAAATACCTTTTTGCAGTGTCTACGAATTCGATTAGTCAATTTCAGAAAACAATTTCCCGATTTAAACGTCTATGCTAAGTAAATAAATGTTATTATTTAGTAGTTAGAACAATTGAAAATAATTATTTTCGGTAATGAACTTTATTAATTTAAGTGGAATATAAATTCGAAATTTCAATATTAATTTTTATTTTGTTGTGATAACATTTTGATCAAATATTAATATTATAATTATTAGGTTGGTAGAAAAATAATTGTAGCTTAGACGTTCAAATTCATATAACAATTTTTTCAGCTAGGTGTTTTAAGTGGTCCAGAACTATTGGATGATTAACGCCTAAATTTTGTGCTAGCTTTCGAATTATTGTGCGTGGTTCTGATTCAACTAACGTCTTCAGTTGGTCGTTATAAACTAAAGAAGGATGCCCGTCACTTTCTTCTTCTTCAAGACTGTCGTCTCCAGTATGAAATTTTTGGAACAACTTTTGCACCGCATATTCCTTAATAGTACTCACACCAAAAGTATCATTTAGTTTGGGAGCAGTTTCTGTTATATGATCCATTTTCAATTCATACAAAAAATGCTCTTTTTTGATTCTTTTCCATCTTTACTCAATTTGAAGTAAAATTAATAATAAAACCAAAGTCGATGTTACCAAAATACAGAATGAAAAATGCACTTTAAAATGATATTAACGTGAACACGATGAAATGATACTTTCATTGAAGAAAATAAAGTTCAGAAAACAAAACCAGCAATTATTTTCCTACCAACCTAATAATAAATACTAAATTAAAAGGTGATATTAAACATGAAAGAAGAAAAGATTGTTTTAAGTCGATATTCTCTGAATTTTTATGCTACAATCAAAACATGGCCTTTTTAATAATAGATATTATTTTATATAAATATTATATGGTAATGGCCAGGCACTTTGAAGAAAAATATTTTTATATAGTTAAGTTTTCCTGGTTTAAAATATTATATAGGAAATCAAAGTGTTCAATTTGTTTGGATATTAAATGAACATAAACAACTAAAATATATTTTATGTAATTATATGAAATTATTTTTCTATTTGTGTTTTATCAGATTTCTAAATATACAAATATTGTCCATATATTCCATTCTGTAAGTAAAAAATCTAAATGATTATAGAATATTAGAATAAAGTATAAGAGAATATACATTTTTTAAAAATTATGTTCAAAAAATGTAATATCTTCAACAAATATAATATCAATAAATTTAACAAAGCACCTAAAATATAAATTATTCTTCAATTTTAAATGTAAAACAAAGAATATTTCATTTATAATCTACAATAATCGTTTTTTTTTAAATTAAACTATATAATATTAATATAAATTTTTAAACCAAACTATTATTTTTATAAGAAAAGAAATAAAATATAATTTTGTTACGTTGTACTAAAATTATGTTATTATCAAAATGTAAAATTTATATAAAATAAATTGTTATTTAATATTGTATTTTATATTTTACAAATTCGAAATATATTCGTATTATTATATAGTTGTTTCAGTCTCTTTGTCTATACATTAATTTGATAATGAACGTTTCACTCATGTGGATTCTTCATTTATAAAATCATGGTCTGTTTGTGGTTCAGAACACACAAAAAACTATGTAAAAGTTAAACGGAGCTGACGTCTCCGTCTCGAACAAAAACTTCGCGTTCAAGAGTCTAACAATCGTAAAATTGAAAGAGAAAGAGCGCACTCCTCGTAACGACATAAAATTTGGTTTAATACATGTAATGGATTCATTTTCTCAACCGGTGAGAAAATGAGAAATTTCAAGATGGAAAAATGAAAACTTAAAAAACTTGTCAAAAACATTTACATTCAATTAAACGTGAATATATATGTGTATATATATATATATATATATACATATGTATTGAGATATATATATATATATATATATATATATATATATATATATATATATCATGATTTAAACTGGTGTGAAGAGAATTGTAGAGTTTAATCTCTACAAATGTATTTTCATGTAAATATTCCTTTTTGAAACTTCAAAACGACCATTCGCTTTGGACTTCTTGAAAAATGTTACAATCCACGTTCGCCTACAGCAGACATAAATTTTCCGTGATTCCCTCAAGTAATAGAACATTTTTAGCCTATAAATCACTATACTAGTCAACTTTACTAGTCGGTTTGCGGATAATTTTTATTTATGTATACGTTTCTATGTTAACTCTGATTCATTTCCCAGTCTAATTTTCCAAGTCAGTAAAAGTTAAATTTTAAGAATTTCGCATATAACTTCATTCTTACTAATTTAGTTAACTGAACCTACTTTTCTAGAAAATATTATTCGGATCACATTTTTTTCTGTCAGATGTTATATTTTCACTATTATACAGACCTCACATGAATGTCTGTCTTTGAATATCTATTTCTAAGAGTTTCATTATATATTTTATTTATTTTTTCGATTTTATTTTAATCGATGTACAAATATTATCAGTTTATTTTTGAAACATTATGATATTTGACATAACAAGAGACATGTTTTCATTATTTATTTTGCATGATTTTAATGAGAGCGAGTAATTTTGTATTTTAATTATAGACATCCACAAAAAGAAAATTCATATAAATAATAATTAATTTAGAGATTTTTTTGTATTAAAATGAAGACCATTAACTTTCCCGTTCCAATGCAATCAATCTAGTTAACAGTGTGTTTTTATTTGCAAATATCTATCATGAATTTTTTATTTATATTTCTTTATTTTTTTGTCGTACACATGTTATATTGATACTAATCGCTAGTGTAAGGATTGACGTTCAACTAATTGAAAATCATTGTATTCCTTCATAAATAGTAATTTTCATAAAAAATATTAGCGGTGAACTATCTTTACAGCACCGGTACGGAGAGTTTTAAAGAGGCACCGGGCTAGAAAGGTTAATTTAATAACTATCTTAATATAATTGGAATTTATTTGTGAAAATATATGTTGATATTTCTAAATATAATACAATATTTATTCTTGTAGTACATTTTGACTATATATATATATATATATATATAATTCTAAAATAAATACAATAATAGATTCTTTATACCATTACTAAGTAGTAAAAATATGTTAAAAATTTAGTTACCTGGAGAATAAATTAACGTCTTATATTAATATAAATAAGAAGAAGGTATATGTAATTCTATCTATATGTGGGTCGTTTGATAAGTTTGGTAAATTTGTGATCTGGCGCCACCATTCATTTTTGGTAACGTCACGGCTATCATTTTTAAAACTAACATAGGTGAAATTTCAGTTAGAAACGACGCGTTGTTTATGTTCTACATATATTTGAAGCGAGTATTGTAGCCGTTTCCGAAAAAGTGGAAAAAAACGAGCATAAAAAAACATTGTATGAAACATGAATCCACCACTACATATCTGAATCGAAACAGCAGTCAAAACAGTGAACTACAGTTGGTGAAATTGCGTCAGGGAAGCTTAAGACCATTTTGTTGACCGAGAAGGTGACGGCCACTGTTTTGTGGAATTCCCAAGGAATTATCCTGATCGGCTACTTAACGAAGGGGAAAACGATCACAAGAGCCTATTATACAACATTATTGGACAGTTTGAAAGAAGAACTGCAACAAAAGAACTGCGGCCAAGATTGGCGCATAAACAAGTGCTCTTTCATCAGGACAAAGCGCCGTCCCACAAATCGTCCATCGCAGTGGCAAAATTGCACGAATCAGGTTTCGAATTGATTCCTTGTCCACCCTATTCTCCGAACTTAACTCCGTGCGACTTCTTCCTCTTTCCCAACCTGAAAATTTGTATCGGTGGGCAGACATTCTCATCGAATGAAGATGTCATCGCTGCCGTCATGCGTATTTTGCAGATTCGCTAGTCCTAGTGTGTAGCCATCAATGGAGTGTATATTGAGAAATAAAATTAATTTTTCCAAAAAACGGTGTTTAATTTGCTTTTTACAATACTTATCAAACAACCATTGTATATATATGTATATATATATATATATATATATATTCTAAACGTTCGAACAGGAAAAGGACACCGCAGTTCATCCAACAGGTCCAAAGATGATCGATAATGACCCCAGAAAATTAATGAGGGCTGTCACCAAAGGTTTTCAGATGTCGGAGTGGACTATCAGAACGTTGGAGCACGAGGACATCCGATACAAATCATATGCACTAAGGAGACGGTAATTGATGTCTGAAAAGACATAGGAAAACCGTTTGATCTGTACCAAGTGGTTATTTAACAAGATTAAAAACCCACACAAACATGGTATGCTTTGGTTCTTCTCTGATGAGAAAAAATCGACCAGGACTAAAAGCCTAACAGGAGAAATGACAGATGGTTATGTGCATATATATATATATATATATATATATATATATATACATATATATATATATATATACATATATATATACACGTATGTATGTATGTATAATTTTCTGTCATAAAAATAGAGTTTTGAATAAAAATTGTTTACAAAATTTTCTAAATTTAAAAAATGTATCACTTATCTTTCAATGTCCTTTCTGTTATTCTTATTTCACTTGTTCATAAGACTTTCATTGAGATTTTTTTTTAAATATTTTGGTTTCAAGTTAAATAACTTTTTTATATACTGATTTAAAATACACATATCTTCTCTCTCGCGCTTTCTCTACATACATCTATCTATATATATATATATATATATATATATATATATAAAATATATATACATATATGAGTGTGTGTGTGTATTCTTATTCGAATTTATTCCGTTAATCTTCAAACATTAAAGATAATTGATTGTTTCCATACTTATCAAACAATCCTTGTATGTTAATATTGTATCAATTAATTTATTATAATTGTCAATAAGAGTTAAAAAGCGTCGGAAAGTATATCAGATATGTAATTCAAAGCATAAGGATTAAGATTTCAAATGTCAAGTTATACATTGCAAACGGATTCATTAAAATCTAGAATATTTAATAATTATTTACTACGTAGTATTAAAATAATATAAAAATATGTACTCATGAGACAGTAAGACCGGCACGGCACGTAACAGAATGAAAGCTGCACGCACAAGCAATGAATTAAGGAAGTTAACTCTGAAAAATCATATCACACGACGACATCATCCTTCAAATCGTTAACCATTAAGCGGACGCTTCGCAGACGGACTTAAAACAGTGCGAACTGTTATATAGTGGTCGCGTTAACGAAATCGGTTCTGGTTAAACAATAAATATAGCAGGTGGTGAGTTGCTTACCGTTTAACATAACGTTGTTATCGGGAAGAACGTATGGAAGTAGAATAGCAAAGACGGTCACGAAGACGTGCATGCCGTTGACGTGCATCATCCTGTGGAGACGTTTTTCATGCACCGAACGGTGAAACGATCATGGTTCTATTCTGGAAATAATAAAGATTAATCATTGCATACCACTATCAATCACTTTAAATCTGTGACACATGCTGGAAGACGATACAGACATAATAGCCCCTAACAAATTGTTGCTGTCTCTGTAAGAAAACTGTCGGATTATATATATATATATATATATATATATATATATATATATATATATATATATATATATCATTCAAGTTTATTCATAGATGACATCGATTGTTCAAGTGAAGGGAAACTTTTCGACGAAAACTTATCACCGCTGTCGAAAGTGTAATATAAACTGTAGAAACTTACTGTTGCGCTTGGGTCAATATAATATTCAAAATATATGAGCGAAGTTTATCAAGGGTTGATTATATAAATAATTCTATTAAAACTGTACACGCGCTCATATAAGGGATTATGGACGTAGTAAGGAGGATGATATCGAGCATTAACGACATACATAAATAAAATCGTACGAGAAATGATTAATACCGAGTTCGTTTTGTATCTATGTACATGTTGTGAGCGCGCGTGCATGTTTGTTAATCTGTATGAACGGAAATACGTTTTTAAACTTTTCATGTAATACACGAATAGTGTACATTTTAATAAAAGAACTATAAATGAAAAGTAGTACAGAAATGGTATGATTGGGTTTACTTTCAATTGAATTAGAGGTAACTGTTAATAAAAAATATCATAAAGGAAAAGAAATCGACATAAAAAGTAATTACCGGAAGATTATTCTCTTTGTATTATACTTTTTAAATTCGTTCTTCATTTATATTATGATTTTTGTACCAGTACCTGATGATAAAGCGACATAAAAACTGAAGTCAATCTAAGAACATTTCTCGTTTGAGAATTTTTTTATTTACTTTCATTTATGTATATATATATATATATATATATATATATATATATATAGAGAGAGAGAGAGAGAGAGAGAGAGAGAGCGAGAGAGAGAAAGAGAGAGTTTTTTATTAACAAAAAACTATTTTTAAAACGTAAATTATTATATATTGAAAAAATATATAGCTTTTATATATATATATATATATATACATATATACATATATACATATATACATATATACAGAGTTTGAGTGGTATTTAAGGATATCATTGGTAATTTAATAAAAAAACTCCAAACGAGTAAAAATTAAATATATTTTAGTAAAAATTTGTGCACATGTTCTCGATAAGTTTTCTTATTAGATTATTCTATGAATCCACCTTTGGCCTAGATGATTGCTTCAATGCAGGACCGAATCATTAACATGCCTGCCCTAAGTGGCCTTTATCCATTTCGGACATCACCTAAACAATGGTGGCTTTCAGTGAATCGATGGTATTTTATTGTCTCCCGTTTTAGTAGCCTCTCTTTCAACAACGCTCCAAACGTAGTAGTCAGTGGTATTTAAATCTGGCGAGTTTTAAGGACCCATGATTGGTGTTACATGATCGTACGGATTGTCTGATATCCATTCTTGAGTTGCATGGACTTTGTAAGAAGGTGTTGAGTCTTATTAAAACACAACGACCTTCCGTTTCGTCATTCATCTATTCAGGGTTTAACAACTGTCTCCAGAACATCAACGTATCCAGCATCAGTAATTTTATGACCCTGTGGAAAGATGTAAGGTGGTAACATGACCTTTGTTACTCACTACTTCTAAAATCATCACTGGAAACTTAATGTTCATCACTATGAGAATATCAGAAGGATCTGAAAATAACCATCTGTCATTTCTCCTGTTAGGCTTTTAGTCCTGGTCGATTTTTTTCTCATCAGAGAAGAACCAAAGCATACCATGTTTATGTGAGTTTTTGATCTTGTTAAATAACCTCTTGGTACAGATCAAATAATTTTCCTATGTCTTTGCAGACATGAATTGGCCTCTCCTCAGTGCATACGATTTGTATAGGTTGTCCTCGTTCTCCAAACTTCTGATAGTCTACTTAGACACCTGAAGATCTTTGGCCATAACTCTCATTAATTTTCTAGGGTCATTATCGATAATTTTTTGAATCTGTTGGATGAACTGCAGTGTCCTTATCGTGTCCGAACTTTTAGAATGTTTTCTTTTCTTTGATACAATTGAAATATCCCCGTCAAAGACTTACAATTCCATCCAAAATTTGTAGAAGATCTTGTAAAATTTAGAAAATTGTCAATTTCTAAACCTCTGTGCTGTAAATATGGCAGCAAAGGCTGCATGCCTTTTCATTTCTTGTGTTAGTCTTTTACCTATCATGGAGGATTTCTAGGAAATAAAAACATTTTATTTGATTTGACGAGAGTCATAACATAAAAAATAAGTGTCCTCAAATATCACTCGCACTCTGTGTGTGTGTGTATATATATATATATATCCTTACATTCATTACAGTATACAATAAAGACATAAAATAATTTTTTTCAATGTTTTGGCAGTGTTTGTATACCTTTATCATAGAAGATATATTATATTTTTCATTTACATATTCTCATATATATTTATTATATTTTGATACAGTATAATTGTAATTTTTAATATTTCAAAATATTTTTTCGATGATATATAATCATCCTGTGATCGTTAATAACCTATTGTCCATGATAAGGACTTCAAAGCGTTAACAATATGAACAAATTGTCTAACAAATATTTTTATATAGCGTAAGTGTTTTTTTTTAATATTAAATAAAATAAATCTTTAGATAGAATAAAAAAAGATAGATACTTTTCGAAACTTTATAAAAAAAATAGATAATAAATTTATATGTACGCAATTTGTAGTTTAACATTCTTCAACGAATGTCATTAAGAAAAGAAAAACTGTCAGAGTTTTAGTACAAAGTAGACACATGAATTATAACCACCGTATAATATATTTTCATAACTGGCCATCTCGGTAACAAGAATAATACAAGAAGTGTAATAGCAACCGTGGTGGAGACAGCGGCAGTGATGGCAGTGTCGTCAGGCAACGTTTGCGGAGCGACGACGTCAACATCTGCCGCGATACTAAACTTTGACTAAAATCTGCCAGTTCAGCGCTTATGGACACCGCAATCAATGTTAAACGCACGCTGCTTGCTCCGGAAATTAATATCAGAGCCGTTTCTTCTTAAGATGGTATCGTTTGAAACTTATTCGTTGTTAAACGTGCGCGTACACTCGCAGGAAACAGGAATTTTACAGCCTCATAAAGCGTTGCACCCATCGCGATCGACGAACAGGCGGATGGCGCGTGAGATTGAAACGTCTAACGGGTGGCTCTCATTCAAACGAGCAAGTCCTCCGATCTATAAATCGAGCGCTTCGGCGAAACGCGCGTGGTTCAAAAAGTCGCGTTCAACGTCGAGATTTATGCGTGTTGCGAATGGCTAACCGATAAAATGAACACATAGAGCCGTAAACATTTTTTTTATCTTCAGAGGATTACGTCATCTGAAAGATCTTTTCCTAAATATGTGGAATTGCTTTGACTTAACGAGATGCAAAACGAAATAGGATGATAATATTCATGGAGATTTATTAAGAAAAGTAATAATTTAATCAAAAATATTAAAATAGAAAATATGATTATGCGAATGAAAAAGATATACATATGAAATGAAATAAAAGATACAGAGAAGTCTGACGAGCTTATGGTTTAATAATGTCGCACGAGAGTAAATAATCTGTTACTAAAAATATGATTATATAATCTTTAAAAAATATTATTTCACAAAAATCAATTAACATATAACTAATAGTAATTAACCTAAATGCAAATCTGTAAAAGAAACTGACTGAATTCTTAATATTTTGTGAATACTCTAAAATATACTGTGTATATAAAGTAAAATTTAACAAATTATTAAAATGAAATATGTATTTGTATTTTCAAGAATTAGTATAATTTTATGAATTTATTTTACACTTAAGTCGAACTAGCAGTCCACGCAGTGGACAACGATTAATGAAAGTGCTTCGAAGAAAATTAAGGCCGTTTTGTAGACTGGGAAAGCGACGACCACTGTTTTTTTTTTGATTCCTAAGCACTCATCATGATTCACTACTTAATGTACGGAGAAACGATAACAGGACCTGTTATGTAACATTATTGAACCATTTAAAAGAAAAGCTAAAACAAAAACGGCCAGGATTGGTGCACAAAAAGTGTTCTTTCATCACGACAACGCGCCGTCACACAAATCGAATATCGCAATAGCAAAATTGCACGAATTAAGCTCCGAGTTGATTCCTCATCCACCTTATTCTCCGATCTTGGCACCATGCTACTTCTACCTTTTCCCAAACTCGAAAATTTGGCTCGGAGGGAAGAAATTCTTGTCGAATGGGGATGTCATCGTCGCTGTCCATGTGTATGTTATAGACTCGCCGTATCAAGTGTATAACTCTCAATGGAGACTGTTGAGAAATAAAATCGATTTTTTCCAAAAAACGGTATTTAACTTGCTTTTTACCATACTTATCAAATGATCCAGGCACTAATATAGAATCGAAATATTATTAATTTTCTTCAGATCGTTTTTGTAATCACAATACACACAAATGTGTGTATGTTAGTATATATATATATATATATATATATATAAGAGCAAGTCAAAAAATAAAGAAAATTTCGATAAATAAATTAACCTTGCCATTAATCCGTATTTTGCAGACTCATTTGACCAAATGTTTAGCCCTCAAAGGAGACTATGTTGAGAAATAAAATCAATTTTTCCAAAAAACTGTGTTTAACTTGCTTTTACCATACTTATCAAACGATCATTATATATATACTCGCTTACAAAAAACCAGTCTATTTTAAAAATCTTATTGAAACGTGACCTATCAAAAAAAGTGCGTGGAGACTATTCTATATAAAATCACATGTCGAGAAAAAAAATTAAAAATTTAGAAAATTGATTTTAAATTTTGTGAAAAAATTAACTTGTTTTTTTGCTAAACTTATCAAATTACCCTCATATATGATTATTCGAATTCAATTTAACGGTTAAAAATATAAAATTAAATTTATTAAATTTGATATAAAGACATTAATCAAAGTATTGTAGGTAAATATATATTTGAAATTATAATTCACTTTTCTAATTTAATTTGAAGTGTACAAAGGTCTCACAAACAAAATTTCGAGAGAAGTTTTACATATAATATAGTAATTAATAGTAGTTTTTAGAAATTATTTTGAAAATAATTTTTGAGAAACAGTTCAAGTACATCTTTAATATAAATAATAATAATTTTAATATAAATAATTTCTGAAAACTATTATTAATTACTGTACTATATGTAATATTTCTGTCGAAATTTCGTTTGTGAGACCTTTCTACACTTCAAATTGAATTAGAAAAGTGCATTATAATTTCAAATATATATTTACCTACAATACTTTGATTATTGCCTTTATATAAAATTCAATAAAATCAATTTTATATTACACTTTAGTAATTAATATTACATATAGTAAACTGCATGTCCAAATATATCAATATTTGAAAAAAGTCACAACTGTTTTGGTCTCTTCAAAGTGAATGATAGACAATTAGATCTTGTACGAACATTATGTTAGAATTATTTAAATGAAGTAAATCATTAAAATCAAAATTATGATTAATAAAAAATTTAAGCACTAACTATAATATTACATTAAATACGATAAAACATTAATCATAACTATTTATAACTAGATAGTAAACAAATGAGATAATATTTATCTGAGATAATTAATTGGATAATTTGGACCAATTATAGATCAAAAAGTAATTTATTTACAGAATTAATCATATGACAAGCAATATTATTTTGAAATATCGGCACTAATTACTTTCCTATAATTTGACACTATACATTTATATACAATAGGTTGTATAAAATACTCATATTAATCTATTATATATATATATATATATAGAGAGAGAGAGAGAGAGAGAGAGAGACTATTCAAATATACAATAGTACTTATTTTGAAAAAAAAATTATAAAATAGTATTTGAAACATTCTATTTCTCTTGGGTATATATATATATATATATATATATATATATATATGTAGTATATGCATTTTGTATTTTTTTTGTTTAGAGTTTCTATATTCACAGCATAATTTAGTTTTCAGAGAAATTCTCAAAAGGATTGCGTTTTCAAAGGCGACTAAAAGCTACTGATGAATAGACAAATTTTCCACTCTGTCAACGTATTCATATACAACACTGTATCCACTACAGTATATAGTTTGTTGTCAAGTTTTATAATATATATATATATATATATATATATATATATATATATATATATATATATATACTCGTATATATAAACGCATATCTAATAAGAAATAACTTTCTATCTTTGTGAATATTAGATAGACCGTTATGTTGTACATTACAAACAATTCCATAAAGATACATTACATTGGCTGCCTACATTAATAAATTCGTTTATTTATATATATATATATATATATACATACATATATATATATACATATATATATATATAGTCAAGTCTTTTTTATGCGGTACATACATTCCACTGAAAACCGCATATAAAAAAATCACACAAAAAATGATATAACTTACGTTGAACATTTAGTGATACGTCCCTTAATTTTCTAAAACTACATAAATCAATGATTTAAAATAAACCCAAAATTACATAAAAAAGTTTATAAAAATTCAGAAAAATTAGGTAATAAAATAATACAAATTAGGAACAAGTTTAAAAAGTACAGTCACTTTTCTAGCATTTTTAATAACTTCTTTATAAAAATCGAACGATTCATTGAAAATCAAATAAATCATTATTATTATGATACATCAATTTTTAAAACGAGATATCTATAGATATTCGTTTTTCGAAATTTAGTTGTTTCAATCAGTTTACTTTATTTATAAGGGACTGCTTGCGTGCTATGCGACCATTATTGTTTTACTTCTACAAGATACTTGAACATGTTTCAATACTAATTCTGTTATTTATTGTATCAGTAATCGTTTTCAATTCTATATTAAATGCATTTATTTTTATATTGTGTACTTATACGATTTATTCTACCAGAAATTATTTTCTTATATTTTCAGTAAGGATATTTAAGAATACTAATTATATAAAAGTTAATTAAACATTCGAAACAATCCCTTCCTTAATAAAAGGAAATGTATCTCGCAAACTTTGATTTAAAGTCACGATAAATTGGTCTTCAGGCTATCATGCCATCTCTTTGATAACTATTTTCTTCAATTTATACATGTATATATATATATATATATATATATATATATATCGAATTTAAAGCATAGAATTTATTTAAAAACATACAATGTGTTTTGTATTAAACTTCTGTTTTAATTTTAATTAACAACTATTTGTTTAATTGAACCTACGAACTACATATACATACATATTTAAATATGTATATATATATATATATATATATATATATATGTGTGTGTGTGTGTGTGTGTTTATGAGTGTGTTCTCCGTATTTTATATTAACCTGCGATGAATATTTATGAATGAATATAAGTGTACGCCTAATTAAATTCGAGAATTCATTTGATCTAAACGTACTGCTCTTTTGAAATTTTCAATATTAAAAATATCATGGAAAAAAGGTTCAATCTCATTAAGCAGTACGGGGTTTTCTTTAGTCGAATGATTTCACTGTTTCAAAGACTCGTAGAGATATTCCCAGTGCACTCACTGTGTTAATTATTAATTTTCACCAGAGATTTGTTTTAATAAATTCACATTCCTTATTACGCGCTTTGTTTTAATATGAGTTTTTTTTTAATACATATTCATAATATATATACATATATATATATAACACTAAGTAAAGTGTAAAAAATAACTGTTCAATCATTAAAAGTAAACAAATAGTATTAAAAAATGTACTTAAAGTGTTTCTCAAAAATTATTTTCAAGAGAATTTCTGAAAACTACTTTCAAAAAGTCCATAAATTAAAAAAGTAATAATTTTTTTAAAAACAATTCTATTGAGTTTTAAATGATGATTTTATTTAAATGTTCGTATACAGAAAATATGAACAACTGAGAAATGTTTATCCACTTTACATATAAATTAAATATGATTAAACAAAACATTTTTGATTCGCACATTAATTTCAGTACCGTTCTTTGAAAATATTTTCTTTTAATTTAAAAATATAAAATCATAATTCAGTACTCGAATTGATTTACAGTTTTTTTTAGTATATGATATGTTTAATGTAGATTTCAATTCTTCTTTTATTTCTCTACCTCCTATTTAATAAGTTAATAAAATGAAATAGTACAATATAGATGAAAATATCGACTTGATGCAGTTAAACGATTTGATGTATATACACACTGACAGTAATCTATTGTTTTATTAAGGATACTGAAACGCCTATAAGACACTAACGACAACGTTAAACAAACACAGGAGAATTTGGGACAGAACACACTGGAAAGTTTCAAACACAAACACATCATTTAAATATTGAAATTTCCGAAATCGAGACAGGAATCCACAATTATCCTTGAGTGTTACAATGTAAGTGGCAGTTACATCTTGAATATGCTTCACCCTTCCTTTCACCTATTTATTACTCATTTATATATATATATATATATATATATAAAATAATCTAATTATTAATAGTATACAAAATGTAAAACAATAAAATAAAACAAATTAACAGACTTTATTTCTGGACTAAACGTTTTCATATTAAATTTAATTATTACAGACACTAAGACAATCATTTTTTCTCCTTCAGTATAATTGGATTGTAATTAAAAGATGATGTATATTTTAGATTTTAACTTATATCAGTTCACATATAATTTCAGCAAATTTATTCACACTACTGAAATAATATTTACATAATTCGTTTCGTTTTGTTTTCAATGAGACTCCTTATTGTTAATATTGTAAAAATTTTGTATAAATAAAATATATAAATAAATATTTATACGAATATTATATACGAAAATATATTTAAGAACTGTTTTTATAACAAAAACAATCTTAAAAACTATAAAAATAGAGCTTCAAAAATATAAATAATAAGTAAAATTGAAATTGATTTAAATTTTATCAATAAAAATGATAAGTTACATTGAAGAGAATTATACATTATATAGTTATCATATTTCAAGTTAAATTACAATGAAAAGTAAAATTAAATTTCTGTAATTTACTTATAGTTTTTTAAATAAATTCTTGAAATAACTGTAAGAGTTTACTATTAACTGATTATTTCTTCAAAATTATATGTTTTCGAACTTCATTAAATTTAATTTTTATTATTCAACATTAAATACTTGAATTAAATGAAAAGTACTTAAAATGAAACTACTTATTATTTAAATTTATATGAATTTTAACATAAGAATAATTCGATTAGTTAGTTAACTTATATAAAAGTAGTTCGAAAAGTTTCGTTCTTTTAACTTCACCTAAGATGTTAAGGTGAAATTAAAATAAATTTAGCGATAAAGATGTTTGTTCTTGAATGTTCATGCTTCATAAATGCAGTTATAAAATATTTACCCTTTTAAACTTTTTTCAAATTTGTATCTTTTGTATAGTTGAGCTCTTACAAACACTACAAGACACTTGCAAAGGCTTTGAATAAAAGCATTACAGCATTCAATATGTTTTCTTTACATTTGAAAATCCTAAATCTCACAATACATTTAAAACGTTTGACCTTTTTGTATAAAAAGAATTATTGTTAACAAAAAAAAGGTTTATATGAATCTGTTATACGCAGAGAATAATTTCTGAATCAGTTTTAAAGAATGCGTCGTTTAGAAACGAGCTGTATTTAAATTTTAATGGTAGAATTTATTCAATTGTTACTAAATGAAATTTGGTTGTCTATTCGTTAAATAAAAAGTAGTTACTACAAACCTATTTCAATTTTTACCAAGAAAATTATACTTTAAGTCTGATCAAAAAATTGAAAAAAATAGTGTTAAAAATTTTTTTTCTATCTTTTTTTATGTGTGTATAATAAAATTTATATGTTATTTAAAGTAATGTTAGAAAAATATTGTTTCAAATGCATTATTGACGAGGTGTAGTCATTACTTAATTAAATCACAAAAACAGCTCATGGTTTGTTAATTTTATCTCATTTTACATGTTCTTAAATTATTTATTTAACATTGTATAATGTTATTAGGTTGGTACAAAAATAATTTCGGTTTATGATCTTGAATTCATCTACATTTACAGATTTTTTTTGACTTTTCTAGCTGTTTTCAGTGGTCCAAAACTTTTGGATCACTAAATCCTAAATTTTGTGCAAGCTCTCGAATTGTTGCGTGGTTCTGATTCAACTAATTCCTTCAATTGGTCGTTATAGAACGAAGAAGGACACCAACGATATTCTTCATTTTCAAGACTCTCGTCCCCAGCATGAAATTTTTGAAACCATCATTACACCGTATGTTCCTTAACAGTAACCACATAAAAAGCATCGTTTAGTTTATGAGCAGTTTCTGCTGCTTTATTACCCGTTTTGAACTCATACAAAAAATGGCTCTATTTGTTTGTTTTCCATCTTTAATTCAATACCCTAATTTAGAGCAAAATTAATAATAAAACCAAAATCGGTGTTACCAACATACAGATCGAAAAATGCACTTGAATTGATATTAACATGAATACGATATAATGACACTTTCTTTAAAAAAAAATAAGGTTAGAATTCAGAAAACAAAAATCGCAAATATTTTCCTACCAACCTAATAATACTGAATTCTAATAAGTAAAAGTAATAATTCGATTGTGTAAAAAATATTATATTCAACTATAATATATATATATATATATATATATATATATATATATATATATATATATATATATATATATATACCACAAAATATTATATTCAACTATATATATATACTACACACTTTTTTATAATTTATTACAATAGATGCTTAATAACATATTTTTTTCTACCAAGATTCATTAATCATTATTACTAAGTTTCGTTATTACCCTGTATCTCATGACTGGTTCAGGCACAAATGACCTTAGCTGTCGAAGCGTCCTAAAACTCCAATAACCAATCAACGATCATGACTAGTACTTTTTGAGAAAAGATAAAAAGTAACTACAGTGGAATAAATAAAGGAATTCATTAATCGAAGACAATATAAGTTAACTAATTTTAAGTATTGTCTTCTGTATTAAGTGAACGGTGAGAAATCAAGTGTTTTCCTATAGTAAGATATAGAGCTCTTCTAACCATTAAATATTCAACTAGATTTCATTTTCTTTTAATAAAATGTTCTAATTAATATTGAATATTGATTTTTATTTTTTAAACAATTATAGTAAATATATTCATCATGAAATAATAAAATCTAAAATATAACTTTAATGCTGCTAATTTTATTTCAAACGTTTACTCAATTGTAGATACATTTAGAGTTCGATTATACAAGGGTTTAAAAAGAAAAATCGATGCTTCATTTTGAATCGCTATGCAAATAAAATTATCAATTTTTAATATAATTCGAATGCTATTTTTACATACGAAGATGTTAAAAAATTAACTATATAAAATATTAACGCCAGTGTTATGTATCAATCCTCACTACTGTAGTTATTTATAAATGAGGTACGGTATGTCCGTTCTGACTAATGAATTTCAACTGACCTGCCATTATCAAAGTTATGTCATCCGCCTTAACAAAAGTATTTCCACGTTCCTGTCGTGATCCCTGTGTTCATACACTTTGATAAAATACGATTTCATCATACAGAGGACAGTATATAAACGGTAGTTGAGATCTCATAAGTCTTTTTTGAAAATTTTTCCCGGAACCCACGCAAGAGACATTAATAAAAATCACAATTAACACAACGCACAACTTACACCCCACAATTGCGGATAAATACCGTTTCAGGTAAGGGCACCGCACAAATGTCAGAAACATAAGGCCAAACCCGGCCCTGTATTATATTTATGACCAATAAAATTTATTTTTATTTTATTTTATTTATTTTTTCTCATAAGTCAGTCAAGTAACAAAACCCGTGTGGTTATATTCATTGTAGCAATAATTAGTATTAAACAATAATAGTAAGAAAATATTTGTTGTTTTTATTTCAAACCTGCAGCATTTATGTTATAAAATATCTAAAATATAACACCAGAATAAGAATAAATTATTGTTTATTATAAGAATAATTGAAATAGAATCGAATACATGTATATACATATATATATATATATATATATATATATATATATATATATATATATATACGTAGGTGGTTCCAGTTATTCTTGACCTGAGGTACTTCGATTTTTCCTCGAGTAAACATTTTTGATTACCTGGAAAATGACACCCCTTTATACCCTATATAAACCATCTGTTCTATAAAATTGTCATTACTTATTTTTTTGCATACGTAGAAATAATGAATATTTAGTTAAATTTCAGGGTGATTCAAAAAAAAGGAGAGTGGAATGCTGTGAGAAAATTTTGGGATTCTGTAGCGGGAAGGAGAAAAACGTAATTGACTTCATTGTTACGGGCGACGAAAATATGGTTCTGTATCATGACATTGCTACAAAAAAAGTGTCAATGGAATAGCATCGAAGAAGCGAACCAGCTCCAAAGAAAGCGAAGGTTACCAAGAGTACCCGACAGGTCATGGTGACAGTTTTTTGGAATTCACAAGGAATCCTTATGATCGATTTAAAAGAAAGAATCAGTAATAAATGCCGACTATTATGCGTTATTACTGAGGCAACTGCGCTCAAAAATAATTGAAAAACGTCACGGGAAAATCTCTTGAGGTGTCCTTCTACACGACAATGCACCCATCCTTACCACTGCGGTGGCCAAGGATGCTGTTCGAGAATGCGGTTTTCAAGAAGCCGCCCACCCGACTTACAGTCCAGACCTCTGCCCTAGCGACTATTTTCTTTTCGCGAAATTGAAGGCCTTCGGGAGTTCAGTTTGGCAGCAACGAGGAAGTGCAAGCAGCAATTTTAAACCATTTTGAGGACAAAACTTCAGAATAGTTTTTTCACGGATAGAAACTTTAATTAAGCGCTGTAAAAAGTGTATGAAAATCAAAGGAAAATATATTAAAAAATGTTTGAAAAAAATATTTGTTTTCTTTCTCTTTTTATCTCAGGTTAAGAATACCTGGAACCACCCATGTATATATATATATATATATACACACGCACGCACGTACATTATATATATATATATATATATTAAAATACTTTGTGGAAATTTTAATACTGAATTATTCAAGAAACTAGATAAAGCACTCAGTGTTTTTTTCTTATTAAAATTTCTTTATATATAAACGTACAGCTTTTAGAACGTTATAAATAATACTTTCATAAAAAAAATTAATTAAGAATGTAATTAATTCCACTGATAATTACTACTGTGAGGTTAAATATATGTCAAAAACTTATTTCTCTATGTTCCTTATCTACTATCTGAAATTCCAGGAATAGACAGTCTTCTATATTTGTTTTTAAATTGCCTATACTTTTTTCTTCTTTACACGTGAACATTAAAATACCTGCCTATGAGAAAATATACCGGAGATGCATGGAAATTAAATTACAGGGAACAACAAGAATTATAATTAGTACCTAGAGTGCCTGCACTATGTAATAAAACAAATATATTTAAGATCACTGAATATAAATGAGAACAAGGAGATATATATATATATATATATATATATATATATATATATGTGTGTATATATATATATATATATAAATTAGTTGTAAAAAATAATTCGGTTCCTTTTTTTATAAAAAAATGAATTTTTACGGAAAAATGAAATACATTTCAATCCTAAAAAGATCCAACATTATCTTATACAACTTAGCTTCATCTCTCTAATAATTGACGGCTCTTATTGAAAAAAGTATGACAGCTTTGAGTCGATGAACTCATACATTTTTGAACCCTTTCAATGTTTTATCATTTTTTTAATTTTTAATGCCTCACAACATCTTCCCTAAAGCTGAACAAATTATTCCTGTGGCTTCGGCAGTAAAGTGGAATACGAAAAGTATACAATGCCTAATATACTACATTTCAGACACCATGATGTTTATTACTGTTTTGTAAGGTTATTCTAACTGCTTGGCCAAGATTTATAGTATTTTTAAATGTTGAGATTGACACATCAAAATCCTAAAGTTACGAGGAAATATTTTAATTTAAAACAGAGATATAATTGATTCAATTTAAAGGCACAGAATTAATTTAAGTACCCAATATATATATATATATATATATATATATATATATATATATAAACGAGTAAATAACATTTTTTGGAATATTATTCAAATTTAATTTTGTAATTATCAACGGCGTTAAGACGTTATTCTTGTAATTACGAGACTAGTATTGATAGTACAGCAGAAAACCTTACATTAACTGTATTTTTAAATGTTAAAATTAGCATTTCAAAATCATAAAACAACGAGAAAATATTTTAATTTAAAACAGAGTTATGACTGATTGAATTTAAAGATACTGAATTAACTTTTACACCTAATGTATATATATATAACAAAATTTCTCTATAGCCTGTGACAAGCACTAAAAATTCGACAAGATGTTTCGAAATTTAGATGAATAACGTGTGTGAATGTATGTAGTAAATATGAAATATACGTTTGGAAAAATATGCTCATCAGAGATTGTAATATTATATATTTTGCGTTTTATAAATTAATGTGCTTTAAATTAACATTCCGGAACGCTATCAAGCATTCAATTTTATACATTCAGTGAATATTTTAAATTCTTTTTTTTATAAAAGCACAGCAGGTTATTTATATAAACGCGTAAGTACATGTACGTACGGAAATATATTACGTTTTATACATACATTCATTATATATACATTATATGTATATATATATATATATATATATATATATAATTTTATTTACAAACATAAATTTAATCGACTTTTATTTGTTGAACTTTTTTATTGACTTAAATTATATGACTTTTTCTATTACCATTTAAAAAGTCATTATATTTATTTGTTAATATACATGAAAAAATAACAATTACATTCAATATAACGAGAAGAAAGTGTTGAAACTCTGAATGTGTGTTGTTTCATCAGAATAAAGAATAAAAATAATAAAATCTGTGAAATAATTTCAATTTTCAGATATGAATATTTTTTGCTCGTTACAAACAACAAAAAAAATGTTCTGATCAAAATATTTGATAAATCAGTATTGATCATTTTTGATTCTTGTTAATGTTAATTTCAAAGGCGGTTCTCTCATATTCGAAGCGTTGAGGTAAAGGAAAACCTTTTTTTATTTTTTTTTCCAATCAATAATAAATTATGAAACATTTGTGAGCAGAGAAGATTTTTGTTGACTATGAAGTAATAAAAGATTTAAATGAATTTGACCGCAATATCAGAATTGTATTCGAGAATAATGTAGAATTAAAATAATAAAAAAATGTGTTTTCTGATAATATAAATAATATATTACAAGCGCTAATATTAAAATCAAAAATAAAATAACAGTTAAACATTAAAAACGAAAGACAAGTATCAAACATACATTAAATAGTATGTTTGTTATTTTATTTTAGTTCCAATACTAAATAAAAATATTTCATCAAGCACATTTATGAACTGATATTTACATAACTGAGAATATTTTCAAAAAAAGTATATTTGCTTTTGGCTTAATTAAAAAACTTGCCATTTTTATATACATACTGATATATTTATAAATATATATATTATATGTATATATATATTATATATATAAACATTGTTTTATCTGTTTTAAATATATGTAAAGTTCTAGTTGCCAGCTCGTTCGTTCGCGTTTTAATGGAACATTCGTCGTCGTCGTCGTCGTCTATGTGATCAGATCCAGAATTGTGTACTAATGAGCATCTTATTCTTAGTTTTCACTGCCGACGGCCATATCTTCGCTGGTGAATTTTGATATTTCAACGGTTTTCTTTACGATAAACGTGAAAGAAATAATAAGTGTATGTAGTGGAGAACTGATGCTATGTATTTGTGATGAAATCTTCTCTATTTCCCAACAACTAATGTCTGTACCATAATTACATTTAAAAATTTCTTTTTTTTGCGTGTATATATATATATGTATGTATACATATATGTATATACATGTATATATATATATATATATATATATATGTGCTATATATATATATATATATATATATACATGTAAAGAAATTAGAATTGTAAAAGAATTTTTTTTATTCTGTTAGAGTTGATATTTTTTTAAATTATTTACCGTGTTTATATTTTATAACATCTATTAGAAAAAAGTTTTTTTAATAAAAATGATACCAAAAAAAGTACATTATTAGTTCAGTCGATTCTATTTATTTTTAACTTCGTTTCAATATCCAAAATTTGATACCATCGTTTAAGACTCTGATAGAAAATTTGTTCTCGTTTATGATTAATCATTTTTATGTGTATATATGTTTTATAATGTATATTAAATTTCCTAAAGAAAATTTGAATTTTAAATTTTGTTGTATCATACTGTAGTTAAAATGGCTACATATATATCTACATATACAAATCGAGTGTATATATATATATATATATATATATATATATATATATATATATATATATATATGCACGAGGATCATTTGATAAGTATGGTAAAAAACAGTTAAACCCCAATTCTGGAAAAATCGAATTTATTTCTCAACATAATCTCCATTGAGCGCTGTACACTGGAGTCTGGCATACTATTGAGTCTGCAAAATACGCATTGATGGCGGCGATAACATTCTCATTCGACGAGAATTTCTTCCCACCGGACTAAATTTTCAAGCTTGGGAAGAGGAAGAAGTCGCACGGGGTCAAGTCTGAAGAACAGAGTGGATAAGGAATTAATTTGAAATCTAATTACAGCAATTTTATCACTACGGTCGATTTGTGGGACGGCGCGTTGTCCTGGTGAAAGAACACTTTTTTGTGCGCCAATCTTGGACATTTTTGTTTCAGATCTTCTTTGAATTTGTCCAATAATATTGTATAATAGGCTCCTGTTATCTGTTTTCCATTCGTTAACTAGTCGATCAAGATGATTTGCAACGAATCCTAAAAGATAGGTGCCATCACCTTCCCAACCGACGAAGCAGTCTTGGCCTTCTTCGGCGCACTTTCACTAGTCATTGTCCACTGCTTTGACTAGTGCTTCGACTCAGGTGTATAGTGGTGGATTATGATCCATTAATCCATGTTTCATCCACGGTAACGAATAGACGCAAAAAGGCCTGCTCGTTTTTTTACTTTCTTGTGGCAACTACTACAATGCTTGCTTCAAACATATGTAGAAAGTGAAAAATACCTTGCTTCTCGCTGAAATTTCTCCTATGCTAGTTTGAAAAGTGACACTTGATAGCCGTGACGTTATCAAATGAATAGTGAAGCCTTTCATTTGATAACGTCATATCATAGAAATTTACCAAATTTATTAAACGACTCACGTTGTATATATATATATATAAAACTTTCTTAATTGGAAACAAACAAATTACATTTTAATTACTAATAGCTGCGAGTGTATAGCGTTCAAAAACATAAAACAAAAATAAAAGTACTTTATGATAGACCAGAATTTTATAACCACTACCATTTAAAACCTTGCACATCGATTTTCCCATAAACTCATCTTCAATTTTTTATAAAACATAATTTCGTACTAAATACACTTGTACTTTGTACGTGACTTTTACTGGAATATTCGCACACGCACATACACACTCACGTAGATATAAACATACAGAAAATATACTCACCCATACTTACATATATCATTAAAAATGCATTTTTAGTACGAACATAATATGAACTAAAAGCTGTGATGAAATATTTTTACACTGTTAGGAGAGCGAAAACATGGTTTTTTTATAACTAATTTAAGGACGTTACGTTTTTACGACGATAATAGTACTGTAATGAAAATGGTTCATTAGAATTTATGATGCTTAATTTTGGCGGTTATTTATATTAGCTTTTTTTTGGCTAAGATCTAATGGTACCTTATTAATTAACATACGTATAATAGATAAAATTTTCAATTTTAGTTTTAAAAATTAGAATCATGTCATTTTTTGTAATCAATGAAATTATATACTTTTTTGAATAGAAATTAATTTTCTCTAATAAATTATATGGAACATAGTATTCAATTTCAATTATATTATAATTATTATATTATCATAATTAATAATGAAGACACACATATGGTTATATATATAAACACGCACACACACACACACACAAACACACACACACACACACATATATATATATATATATATATATATATAGTAAAATATACACATACTAAATAACAAATAAAGAAAACAAATAAATTTTAATTAGTATAATACAAACGAATATATATATATATATATATATATATATATAGAGAGAGAGAGAGAGAGAGAGAGAGAGATAGATAGAGAGAAAACCATTTTACGGTAGATAAAACGTTTCATGCATCTTTAATTTGAGTTTATAGCATTCAAAATCGATATGTTCGCTTTAAATTGTTGTTCATTTAAATGAATTAGGTGAAATATACTAAGTCGGTTTTTTAAAGATCATTTTAATGATAATAGCTGATATTTCAATGTATCTTTCTCTGCTATTTTTGTTCAGTTTTGTGAATTTTAAATCTGTTACATTTCAAATTGAACATGAAGGAACACAATGTGGATTTTCGTTATTTGATACTGTTTCATTTGCGGAGAGAAAAAATCGTTGCAGAGACAATAAACATTACACCCACTGTACTAGATAGCTGGCAGTATTATTCGAAAATGATTCTCTCGGTCTGAGGTGGAAAATTCGACCTAGAGGATCTAGAGTGTTCCGATAGGCCTGCAGTTGATGATAATAACAAAATTGCAACACTTATTGAAAATAATCAACTCGTCACGACACGGGACATTGCAGAGATACTGCAGGTGTCTCATGTGAGTGTTATGAAGCATTTGGAGACACTTAGAAATGCGAATTGATGCGATGTTTGGGTGCTTCATAATTTAACTGGAAAAAATTTAATGGAACGAATTTCCATTAGTGATTTGTTCCTTAAAACAAACCAAAACGACCCATTTCTGAAACGATTAATCACGGGCGATAGAAAATAGATCATCTGCAATAATGTGAATCGAAAAAGGTCTTGTGAAAAACGAAATGAGCATCCTTCAGCCACTCCGAAAGCGGATCTTTATCCGAAGAAGATGATGATGTGTATCTGGTGGCATTGTATGGATGTTGTGTATTACGAGCTTCTCCCAAATATCCAAAAGATAAATTCGGAGAAGTATTGTGCTCAACTGGACCACTTAAAGGAGGCAATCGTACGATCAAAACCGTCCAGATTGGCCAATCGATAGGGTATCGTTTTCCATCCAGACAACACCAAACCTTACGTCTCTGCAGACTTGGCAGGAATTGGTGCAGTTTTGCTAGGACGTCCTACTCACCCGTCAGTTTCATCTGATCTTGTACCTTCAGATTACCATTTGTTTCAGTTTCTACAGAATTTCTTTAATGAACAAAACTTCACTTCGCTGGAAGCCTGCAGAAACCATTTGGATCAATTTATGGTCCAGAAAGATAACAAGTTTTGCGAAGAAGGAATTGTTAAACTATATGAAAGATGTCGAAATGTGGTGGATCAAAATGGCACATATGTATTTTAATAAATATATATATATACAAATAAATTAACACTAGTTTTGAATTTTACCTTAAAAACGCTACGAACATTTGTTCCAACCCAATATAAAAGATAGACCTATTATTATATTATATTTTGCAGTAATTATTAATTTAGTAACTATTTATTTACTCTAATGATAATATATTATAAAAATGTAATTAAAATTACAAAAAACTAAATATATATTTTAGACATTAACTTTATTTCTCCCTTTTATTCTCTCTCTCTCTCTCTCTCTCTCTATATATATATATATATATATATATATATATATATATATATATATAATATGTATGTATGTATATTTAAAGAACATGTATGTTTATGTGGCCTTCCAGTTCTTAAGCACGTACTTCACAGGCTGTAGACCCTCAGTTTTACCTGTAAATGGCCTAGTTTGTTAACATAGTTGCCATCCAAGTCAAATATAATTAATAAAAGGGATTATTAACCGCACGGTATTATTACCTGAAAATCGCGCGAACTCTCGCTATAAAGCTCGAAAATTAAACTAGCACGATATGCCAAAAATAAAATATAAGGCTGGTACACTCTCGGCACGCATAATTATTGTATATACGTGAGTTTGGCGGCCGCAACAACGGCACTGGTAACGGTGAAGGGTGCACAATGGGGGTCGTTCGGGCGTGCGCGCGTTCATAAACCGCGATCGTTTAAATCTTTTGTGATAAACAGCAGATAAACAAGATTTCGGCGTACGAAGCGCGACGAGATATCCAACACGAATATATTTTTAATTTAAAATTAGGTGCGCGACACGACGACCCCGAGCGACGGGGTAATTACAGACATGGCGTGCTGACGCGCGCACATTCGCGAACGACGACGTCGCTCGTTTCCACCTCTTCCTTTTCCTCGAGATTCATTCTCTCTCGCACGAATTTAACACCTCGGATAAAACGACATCGGGAGAGGAAGTGTCAAAAAAACATCCCGTCATACTGAGGTAGACGCGATAAGAGCTTAGCATTCTGTTGCGACGTTTAACTACTCTATTCGTTATACAGGTACAATATTATTATCAAAGTTATGATAGAATGGGTTTCGCAAGATGCTCGTCCACGATAATGTGTACTTTATAATACTGTTAAATAAAGATTTTTTCAAGTTAACCAAGATTTCTTAACGGACAACTATACTTTTTATCAGTTGTTTTTTTTTAATAACAACCTTGTACGATTTCTTTTTTAATTAGCCTGTTTTTAACGCACCATCAACGGCGTTTGTCCTATTAAAACGTTTTTTGTTTACACAACATCCATTATATATATATATATATATATATATATATATATATTAAACTCCTACTCAATCTATTATTACATTTCATACAAATTTTTACTTTGTTTTTTAATTTTTGATATGGATTATTTTTGAATTTATACAAAGATATATACACAAACTTTCATATACATACATATATATATATATACATATATATTGGTAAGCCCAGTAGAGGACAAGTGGCTCTGGCATCCCTCAAAGGAAAAGAAAAAAAACACTAGAAAATAAAAGAAAATCATCAGTTCCAATGGTAGTATAAAAAAAAATGAAAAATCGTTTGCAAAAGCTCCACACAAAAATGCTACTGATGCAGTTTTGAAGAGTAACAAAATAATATGCTCACACATCTATAATTTATTGAAAATATTTGTAACGCTTCCGGTAACACCATGCGTCAGTGAAAGGTCATTTTCTATCTTATACCTTTTAAAAACCTATTTAAGATCTACCATGACACAATCACGATGAATGAACAGACTTTGCTTTATATACACAGACAAATTAATGTAACCATGACTGAAGTAATTCATAAGCTTTTTAAAAAGTAAAGAAAAGTGGATTTTATTCTCTAAATAAATTGTTATATTCACCTAGTGGATTTAATTAAATTCACATTAAATTATATATATATATATATATATATATATATATATATATATATATATATATGTATATATATATGTATATATATATATATATATATATATATAGACTAACCATACATGTCTACAATTTTTAACACAGTCACATATTGAAATAACTAAAAAAATAAAAAAAATTTATGTTAAAAACTATCAAAATTTATATATTATAAAGTATGAAAGTTTATTGGAGGGAAATTGAAATTGTTTGGCAGTAACTGCGCTATTTCCATTTGAAATACTAGTAAGTCTCGTTTGTAAAATAATCTTAATGGTTGTTTTATGTAATTAGTCTTTTCAACGATACCTTATAAATAAATAACTTCAAGAAATCTAATATTTTACACACGGTCCGTACATCAGAAGCTATAAAAGCTGATAATGAAGTAATACACCAAAATTCGATTCAAAAACAGATATAGTTATTCGCTATAAAATAAATATTTCTCAAAGAACTATCTTTTACATTATTTAAATGAATTAAGATTAAGTGTTTGAAAAATATTAAGCGAACATTATTTATTTAGTGTTCAAAATAAGTAGAAAAATTGTTGAGATGTTAATTCTTCGGCATGCAAATTAAAAATATTCTAAATAAAAAGTTTCAAAAGGTCAGCATAGAACATTCGAAATGGTTATTTGGGATATTCTATTGGTATGTTGTTCTATATTTTTCAAAAAAAAGCGATCAAAACTTAGGACAAAAATTACTTAGATGTTCCAGGAGATTGTAAAATCACTAAAGAACTCTATCCGAAAATTTATAATAGTCTTTACAACAAAATTCTATGCTTACTCATGAAAAACACTATGCTAGGAAAAAAGTTACCAGGCTTTATAAAAATCCTACTTTATAATATTGAGTTTTTTCTAGTTAAAAGTTGATTTGTTAGATTATAAATACAGGTTAGTTTTAGAAGAAATTATTCTGATTAATAAGGTAAAAAAATAGTCCAACGTAGGGGTGAGGAACCTTTTTATGCTTGAAATCGGCATTTATTTAGCTGTAATTAAATAAGGCCGCATTCAAGAAACTTCAATTAGATATACTTAAAAATGTATATTATTTTGTAAAAATCCAACTATTATGTACTTAATAATTTCAAAAAACGAAAACTATTTGTTAATTTGAAAGTCAACTAATATTTTAATGGCTTTGTTGTGTCTGCTTTTTGTTGGAAAGCATTTGAATATGTAGTTGCAGCATGGAGATTCACAATTTCAGTTGATTCTCTAGATGTATATCCGTCATTTGTGATCTTAAGGTCATCTTGATTTGGGTGAGGTAGGAGAATGTAGATTCGCAGCAATCAGTCATTGAAAAGAAAGCATTTTTGGCTAAGTTGTCGAAGACGTGAATATTCTACTGCGTTTTTCCATATTTCAGTTGGATCTTTCTTAGCATTAAACAATATCTTTAAAAGTCCATCTACTGAGAGCTCAATCAATTCCATCTGCAGTTTTTTAGGTGACTGGTGACAAAATCTCGATTGAGATAACGTCTCGATATAAGAAGTTTCACTTCAAAAAAATGATTTGTTCTGTAAAATTTGGATTCAGTCAAAAGATCCCAATTTAAGCCCTAGAAGACTACATGTGACCTTAAGACCACATGTTCTAACGCAATTGTTTGTTAAATTAATAATCTATATTTTAATATATTGTATGAATGTGCGTTCTGCTATAGATATTTATCACACTCACTTAAAATCCTGTGCGAAAACAAACAAGCATTTTGAATATTTTTACCTCTATTCAGTACTGAACAATTTGTAAAAAAGGTAGTTTTCTTTATTTAGCTACTTATATTTGTAATAATAATTAAAGCTCGTCTATGTATATATGTATCTGTTTTGCATCGAAAGATTTTTTTTTAATTTATTTATTCAAGGCACTTGTATACTTGCAATAAGAAAATATTATTTTAAATAATACTACATCAAACTGATTGTATCAAATAACAATTTATCATTAATGTATTTATTATATAATCGATTTTTTGTCGTATTTCTTGTAATTTATTACCAAAATATTTCAAAATATTTTAATATATATATATATATATATATGTATATATATATATATAAAATATGTATGTACATATATATATATATATATATATATATGTGTGTGTATATATATATATATATATATATATATATATATATATATATGTATCTTCATATTCCTCTAAACTTCAAAGGAGGATAGGGTATCAACTATATGTCTTTTCCATCGGATTTTATTATTTTTTATATTTTTATATGTTTTAACTGGAGCCATGTTTTATTTAGAGACGCCGTTTCATTCTCCATTGTCCGTCTCCATGTGTGTCTAGGACAATCAATTCGGCGTTTTCCTGACGTTCCCACAGGCTTTCATTCCATATCTCGGAGAGTAATGTTATCAGGCTCCTTTCTGAGAGATGGATATATATATACACTAAATAAAATCAAAAACTAACAAAATAAAATAATAATATTGATTATGTTTGAATAAAACGTTTGACGCAAATTTAAAATGAATAAATCAACTTAATTCATTCTAAAACATTTGCGTGATTATCGTTAAATTATAACAAAAATATGTTCGAAATAAAATTCTATACTTTTAATCTTATCGATAATTTTTAGGTAGTAAATTGCACCTTACAATTTTCTCATAAATTATAAATGTTTTAGTCTTGTGCCTTAAAACGATTTAAAACCACAAGTATCAATTATAAAAAAAATGCTCATACAAAATTGAAATTATATTCATCGATTATTTTATTACATGAACCAAAACTTAGCTACGATAAAATTCTATATGTCTAAGAAATTTTGATTTTTTTATTATTAAAAAGCACGGAGCTCTGCCTCATACTCGCTACGCTCGTAGACAGCGGGAGAGCTCTGCCCCCGTTCGCTTCGCTGGCTCTCGTTAAGTGTTAACAAGTTTTAAATGAAAAATGAAAATCGAAATAAAGATATTGTCTAATGAAATTTATGTTTTGATTTTAAAATAAAGCCGTGAAAATTGTGAAACTGGAAAAAAAGTTATTGTAAACTTATTCGAAAACTTCTGTGTACACAATATTAGTAATTGATTTGTGTTCTTCTGTACTTGATTCTGAAAGTTGATACTCTGCTTAGAGGTACATCTGGAGAGACCAACATACAACTGGCCGTGCCAACTCAATGTGTGAAATATACATTTTAACGAATTAAATAAATTTTATATTTAAATTGTAATTGATTTTTTTAATGTACCAACATTTATTTCAGCCTAAAAATCTATTTGATTTTTTTTTTATAATTTTAATTTATACAGAGACTGAATTTATGATATTTGATTGTGAAATTTAAGAATGTGTTTCAAATTTGTTAATTTCTAAGGCACAGCTTTATATTTGTTAATTTCTTAGGCATTTCTTGTACATCATAATTTAGTTATAAACTATTTTAAACGTGGCATATATACATACATGAAATATATATATATATATGGAATATATATATATATATATATATATATAAGAAATATATATATATATATATATATATATATATATATGAAACATTTAAATACGTACTTTTATAAACTACTTTATCAACTGTACTTAGTAATTACTTTTAACATTAATCTATTCTGTAAATTTTTACTTCTATTTTTATAAATACAGTCGAATCTGTTCTTATGCTCACTTTTAAATGCGATTTTGAAGTTATGTACTGTATATCTTATGCAAATTCGGGGTTTCCCTGCTGTATATACATATATGAATTGCATATTGTTTAAATAAATTGAAATTAAAATTATCATATTTTTTAAATTTTAATTTTTTAATTTAAAATTTTCTATTCTGGGCTGTTTTAATTATGTTAAATCTGCTATCCCTGAAATAAGACCACAAAATTTAAATCCCTACTGGAAACCAGCTTAGCTTTGATGTGTTTCAAACAGTGCAACCACTCAAACCTCTATATCGCCTGAAATGATTACTTTGGCACATGAAATTGGTGGAGATGGTTTTGATACCTTTAGTCAGAATGATGTCGATGAATTGCTTGTGGATAATGCTTTAAGTGATAATATTATTGGTGCAAATTTAGATATCGTTGAAAATACAGAAAACGATAGTGAACCAGAAAAAAAAATCCATCCTCCTCACTTCAAGCAGGTATTCAACAATGCAATAAATTTAAAAAATCATTTTGTTGTTCATGACACGAATTCTGAACGAGCCTTCAAATTCCAACGTGAGCTGAAGAAATTTATGTCTGGATGTAGTGAACTGGATAAAAATTAATAAAATCATCATCGCAAAGTTTAATCACTGATTACATTGTCAGAGGAAAAAAAATAAACACAGTACGAGGGTGAAATTAACGCTAATTCTGTTTGTGAATAACTTTTGTCTTTACCATGCAGATCTGATGCGCTGACTATCTCTTCTAGTGATAAAAGTAATTTCGAATCAGTTTGCAAATAGTGCCGAATATATAGTGCGACCATAACTCTGATGAAAAAATGTAAACAGAATTGTTACTTTTCAATAAAATTAAAGGAATAAAGTTTTGAAATAAACTTATTTTAAGCTTCATATCAATTTCTTTCAAATTTTCGAAGGAAATTTTTAGGCATTCTTATTTTCTTGAATTTCTATAAACATTTTTTATGCGATTTTGTGTGTATTATAACTCATTACTTTGTTTTTTTCGGTTTTAGGAAATTATGGAACGTATCCCTAATTTTTCAACGTAAGTAATGTCTTTTTTGTGTAATTTTTGTATATATTTTTCTATGGAACGTATCTAATACATAAAAAGAAACTTGACTGTATATAATTTTTTAAAAAACTTGTTTATAAATTTAGACTGTCGCATGAATATACTAATTTATATTTTACTTCGAAAATTAAATTTATATTTAAACTATAATTTATGTTCTCATTATTAACAGGAGCTTAGTTACAAATGATAATAAATAATAATCGTTGTCCCAGACGCTTAATTAACTCATTTACTAGTATTTCTATATGTTTACACTCAGAATTATTTATCTGTTTTTTTTTTAAATAAATCTGCGTTTTTTTGATGATAAATTTAATCTATTTAGTAATGAAATTCAATAAAAATCAATTATAAATACTTGAAAGATAATTTTCGTGCAATACTCATAGACTAAATTTAGAAAATATAATAAGTGACAATATAATAAAAACGTCCATTGTACAGAACAGTATCCTCTCACGAGTGAAAACTTCAATATTTATAGAACGTACGTATCAATCTCAGTTGATAAACTAAACAAAACGTAATTATTCTTCGTACGAATCGTTATCAGAACGAAAGAACGCAGATTCTGTCGTCTTCGTAACGACCACAACGACAGCATCGATGAAACCGTACGTCAAATTCTCTTGTTCACATGTACAATGAATTTTATTACCGTGCTTCATATTTCCGTACTGCGCTACTTACAAACTCTTTGTTTTAACAAGCGCGTCTTAGATGTTTTGTATACATCTTTGATGTTTTAACTCTCTGAATTATATCTGCGACTCGTTTGTGGCATGCCATTACAGACTTTATAATCCGATTAACTTGACGTTTGAGTTTCTTATACATACATCACAAACGTCATACCACACACATGCATATATTCATATGTGTATCTGTGGATGTATATATATATATATATATATATATATATATATATATATATATATATATATATATATATATATATATATATATATATATATATATATATATATATATATATAATACATTTCTACAACAAATGAAAAAAGATGTAAAGTCATAGGAACAAAATAAAAGTTATTATTTCATCGACACAAATATTTTAAAAATATATCTCAAATATTAATTCTAATAAGATTGTTTTTATACCAATGGAAAAATTGTTACAAAAATCTATAAATTCAGTAAAAAAGCATATATTCAACATTCATTTATTATTAAAAGAAAGAAAATTCACAGTTCTTGAACTGGAAAATACTGAAATAAACCAAGATATATACATATATAATAATAATAATAATTTTTTACAGCAAATAAAAAAAAGATTTAAAGTAGTAGGAATAAAATAAAAGTTATTATGACATCCGCACAAATATTTTATGAAAATATATATCAAATATTAATTATAATAAAATTATTTTTATAATACTGACAAAATTGTTACGAAAATCTCAAGGGCATTCACAGTTCCTGTACTGGAAAATACTGAAATAAATCAAGATACATTACATATATATCTTTGTTTATTTCAGTATTTTCCAGTTTAGGAACTGTGATGTACTTTCTTTTGATAGTAATAGAGTGAGGATGAGTTAAAAATATTTTCATTAAAATATACCTCAACTAGTAATTTCAATAAAATTATTTTTATATTAATTAGAAAAGTGTTACTAAAATCTATAAATTCAGTTAAAAGCATATATTCAAAATTCATCTATTATTAAAAGAAAGAAGATTCACAGTTCTTGAACTGGAAAATAGTGAAATAAACCAAGATATATATATATATATATATATATATATATATATATATATATATATATATATATATAATAAGAAGTATATTAATATGTTAAAATATATTTTTATAAATTCATTTCTAACTGACTCTTATTCTAGAAAACTTAAATCAATTTAAAATTAAATTTGTGTCTACAAACATGACCGATTTAATTACAAACCGAAAAAAGAAATATGAAAAAAACCTGTTCATGATTATGTAATCTTGACATTTACATGAGAAAATAAATATCATTATAATTCAGTAAATTTTGTTTTTGTATTGAGAATGTTGTTCATTTTTTTAAAAAAGATAAGAAACTTATATTCGATAAACTTTAACATTCAAGACGACAAAAGTTCAGTAATTAAAAAAAAATGTAGAGAAATCGTTATTAAACGACGATATATATATATATATATATATATATATATATATATATATATGTATATATATAAAGAAAGAGGAAGGGGTGAGACGGGGAGGAGAGAGAAGAGGGAGAGAGAACTTAAAAAAATCGATTGATACCACAGCTGTTTCTAGACAGTGCTTTTAATTTATATAAATTTAATATAAATTACTATTATAAATTTAAAAAAATAAATTAAAACGCTAAAAAGTAAGTGTTTATTTACACAAATAAATTACTTTTTAACCACAAAAAAATTCGATCAAAAATGTTCACTGAATGATTATTAATGGTTTTTGGTTGTTGCTTATACGTACTATGCAACAAAATATCTCAGGTTTTTGGGTACTTTGGCCTTTTGATAAAGTGAATTTAAATACATATAAACAACAATCACAAATGACCAATAATGACACTGAATATTTTTGATCAGAACTTTTCTGGAGTGAAAAAAGAATTCATCTATGCAAGTAAATTTAACTACAGTATCAAAACTGTATTGTACGACTTCACTTAACATCTCATTCGGTTTTTCAGGCTTGATTTTTCAAATTTAATTTATAACAATTTTAAAATGTCATTCATCAATAATAATTGTTATTGAATTTTATCTCATGATGTATTTATTTTTTGTTTTATTAAATTCTCAATTGTTTTATCAATTATTTATCGTTTGTTTCATTACATAGTCAGATAAAATTACACGGTGAATTTACTTCGGTCCCGAAAACGTGAATTAAATAGCTTTTAACAGAATTGTTTCAGATACATGTCCTCGCATTATTCAAAAGAGACACGACAAGCACATAACAATCCCATAAACAAGTCACTGGACAAAGGTGTGTTCATCGCGGCGTACCGTCATTCAGTGAGACACCATTTCCTGTCCAGTTCCGGTCCTGTAATATAACATCCGCGAGGATGGACGCCGCGGCTTCAGCTAATTCATATCATACCGTCACCAGACTGCGAACAATGGTGGTTGTGATAAGACCGCGCCGTTGGCGTGGTGTGCGGTGGGGTCCGACTCGTACCATCGTCGAGTCTGTCTTTCCTACGTAATAGAGACGAACGGACGTACAAACGAACGGACTGTGGCTTCAGAGGGCGGCTACCGTCGAGGGCGTTCGTTCCGCCAATTTATTTTGTCAGACATTAAGACAGCAGTCGACGCGCTCATCGTGTTCGCGCTCATATCTCGTTTATGGTACGCCGTCTCGCTTCTACACCTACCATACCCCGCTCGCGCCATTATTCACAAATCTTAAAAACAAGTCATATGCTATTGACATAACCGCCCTTTGTCCGTAATCGTTATAATTAGGTTTCGTTGATGCTATTTTTATGTCTTCTTAGCTCATCTGTAATCTCGAACGACGATGACATCTTTGATGGCGACGGTGACACGAGAAAAAAAATGAAACCTGCTTCGTTTGATATCGATAAAATTTCATTTACCATATTTGCTTGAAGTAAACAAGTCATATCCTGATTCATCCAATTAAAACGGTTTCTCTACGTAAAACAATCACCCACTGTGACAAGAATAACAATTTTGTTGGGTTATTTGAAGTCTCGACTAAATTAAAACTTTTCAATCATTGAAATATTCGAGTACAAAATTGATCGCTAATGAAACAAATATATATATATATATATATATATATATATATATATATAGTTGGTTGAAAATAATTTAAATTCCGAAAATTTATTTATTTTGATACATTTATCATACGTTTTTATATACCATACATCAACAATTTCAATTGAAATTTGCAGTGCTTCGAAAGAAAGATGAAATATGTATTTAGAAAATATAAAAATTATATTTCTAATATCTTTAAAGGCAATGTCGGTATTTTTTTAACTAAAGAAGTATTAAAGTGTTAGATATAATTAAAAATGTGCTTTTATACATAATATAAATTATATGTTATCATAAAACTAGTATATATTCCATGAAAATCGATAAGAAAATATAAGGAAGAATAGAGATGTGGCGGCGTGCCTGGAAAATGTAAAATTAAAGGAAAACGCTACAATTTTCTGCAGAAAAAATAATGTCCTGGTCCAAGCATGGAAAGCGAAAAAAAGATATAATACATAATATTAACAATACATTCTGCAAATACAATTAATGTTACAAATTTCAGAAGGAAGAAAACAAACCGAAAAGTGTATATAAATTATAATAAATACATGAAAGGTGTAGATCGTGCCAATCGATACCTATTCAACTACGCAATTTTTCTAAAAGTCAAAAAGTAGAATAAAATCAATTATTATAAATGTGTTTTAGATCGGATGCTGCAGCTAGAACGACTGCAAAAAATATCCGAGGTTAAGGCAAGTTCCGCATCTGAAACGCACACCGTGTAAGTGTTAATTATCATCGAGAACGCCAGCAATGAGCCATATATAACATAACTTATTTTTACATAATTAAATAATTCTCTTATATTCATTATTTTGCTCAAATCTTGATTTTTTGAATTGTGAATAGATCTGTATTTTCCTATATAAATAAAATGGAAGAATTGTTATTAATTCAGAGTTTATGGTGTAAATTTTCCTAGCCTTTTTAATGAAAAATTATAAGATCAAACATCCTACTTTTACAGACAAAGAAAAACATTTTTTTTGTCTTATTGTGACAAAAAAAATAACAACCTATTGTTTAATACAAATTATTCATTGATATCACGAAAATGTGGGCATATTACTTTAAAAGTTAACAGATATCCATAATACGACTACAATCATTCATGTACTGACAAGTCATCAACGGCCCCTACAAAGAAAACGGCGAGGAGTCTTGCGGGACGGCGTTCGGCCGTCCTTTCTGACATTTACTAACGACTCAAACAAAATAAAGAAATCGGCTAAGGCGTAATCTTGAGCTTGCAGGCCGCGCGACGGCGGACTTACTCGCGGATAGATAACAGTTTCCCGAGTCACTGTCGGATTATGAAAGTCACAAGTCGTGCCCGTCGGTTGGACGCGACGCGTCTGGTCCCTGCGTAATCACTGCGTCGCACGCAACGAACCCCGCATATTATTTTCTCTGTTCCGTCGTCTCCTTTTCCTCACGTCGTTCCGGTCATCGGTCTCTTTTCCACCTACACGTCACTAATTCTGTCATCTGACGATCCATCAACCGCAAGATCATACGACCGAAATGCATTGAAATCGTAATAACGATAATATTTAGGTAAGAGTGAATGATCTCTCACAACAAGATAATGGAAATTGATGTCTGTTCTTTCGTCTTAGTGACGCATTAGCTATTCAAACATCCTATTCACATGTTTGTTTATTTGTTTTATTCTAAATGATTTCACATAAAATAAAAATCGTATTCAGAAAGAAACGCAATACATGTTTTTATTAACGAATTTACATATATAGGCCTCTCCGACTGATTACTCAATTTCATCCTTCGTATTACGATTGTCCAAAACTTTTTCTTGAAAACACATTACAAGTTCTGATCGAATATAATCTATTTTTGAGTCTGACGTAAAAACTATTAATCATTTATTAATATAAATACAAGCAAATGAATACATACATTGATGTATAATATAAGAGAAGATACATCTTGATTAAGGCAAATTATAATAACTTATTTCAATTTATCTATCATTATAAAAAGCATTTATATCCAATAAAAAAACGCTGGTATTATTATTTTTAGACATTTTTTATAACCGCACTTCTCCTGCATATTAAAATATTTAAAGTTTGTTTAGATACGAATTTACTATCCACGATTCAGGTGCGAATTTAACTTATAGATTCAATATTGTTATATTATTTTACAAATATTTTATTTTCAAAATGTTGTTTTATTTTTAAACACATTTTTTTCTTTCGATTAAAAAGCTTGAAAATCTCAAAAAATCATCATTAACCATTTGCACTCACACGGACAGCTTTACTGCTGAGGCATTTAAAAAGGGGTTCACTTCTACGGCAAGTATCACTGCCTACATTTTATCATTTACAGATAAGAGCTTTGATAAGCGTTCGTCCATCAATGTCATCGGATGTTTATTTTTTTCGATGTATATCATATTCTTATCCTAATTCGTAGTATACACACTTCTGATCTGCTGTACAGCATAATTGCTTGGAGTGCAAAACGTTAAAATGTTTGTATATTGATGGATTAACAAGAGTTTAAAATATTACACATTTTTCAAGTAATAAATCATGATAAATTAAATCATTTGACCGTATAATTTAATACTAAAAGCAAATAATCAAATATGTTAATAAACACTCATATTTTTTGTTGAAGTGTTCATTTATCTCATATGATAAATAAGCATAGATTAATTTGTTTTTATAGATGTATTCATAATATATTAGTTTTCATTTTTTACATCTGTTTCTTTTTATTTTTATTCAAATTTCAGCATACACATTATAATAGATCATAATTTGCTCATTTGTTTTCATCAATAATTTAAATAACATTAAATAGGTAGCATCATTATATTATAAAGGATAATAGATGCCATTATATATATATATATATATATATATATATATATAAATATATATATATATATATATATATATATATATATATATATATATGTTATTTGTAACTAGCATTGTCAGTTAATTACATGCGACCGTCAATTATGAAAATACCTGAGGGTTTATTGCTATTCAAATGAAATATTCGAACATTTACATAAGTAACTCATTATATAGGATCTTTATCACTTTGATTTAATACTTGTCAGTATTAAACTGTAATCATTATTAATTCTGTGTATTTTTGTAATAGAAATGCGAATAAAAATAATTAATTACTTGTAATTTACCTACATATTGAACAAATTAGATCACTTTGATACAAAATACAGTAGACACTCGCTAAATGACCATAATTGGTGCAAAACTATGAGTCGTTTCTTGAATAAGGCACTTATAATATGTATCTTTTCTAATTGGTGCAAAGCTGCCATAATCCTAACCGTACATAAGATAAAATTTATTTTTTAAGGTAGATATAAGAAATGGAAATAATTTATTTTGTTTTACCTTTAGTTGATAATAATCTATTTTTATATGATAGTGACCCATAGCATTAATCTAAAAATGCTGGTCTTTAGAGAAAAAGTAACCCTCCATAAAGATTTTTGGTAATTCACTACTAGAAGGTAAATCAATTCTAGCCCTCTTTGTGGAAGTAGTACTGGATTGGTAAGAAGATGAGGTTTTGATAAAAAAATTATCTAGAGTGGACTACCGCTACCTATTTCCTTTCAATTTGTAAAAGTGGGCAATAATATTATCCTTAAACTGGGACATATAAACTTCAGTCTTTTCAAATTCCAGATTGAATTTCATTTTACTTTTAACAGTTGCCCATGCACTTAATAAGGTTTTTAATTTGTTACTACTCATAAAATGTAGGTCTTTTTCGACTTTTTTCTCTCCATTATCTTTCTGTCCCTCAATCACCTTCTCCGACTGCTGAAGTCCTGTTGTCAGCACCTGATGATTTTCAACTAGGCATTGAATATCATCCGCATCCACATCCAGACCTATGGACTCACCCAGGGTGAAAATGTCCTATTCAATCACACCAACACTATCAGAAAAACCATCAAATTGCAATCATGCACCACATCAGGCTATAATGGACTCCAGGAAGTGTTTAGTGTACGTACAGTGACATTAACTCCATGTATTCACAATCAATTTCACAGGATGGAGGATGTTATAATGATTTTTCCAAAACTCTTTTAGGGTCATTCCATTGTTTTGGGTAGCATCAAAATATGCCTTAAACATTCTCTTTGTATAGAGATTCTTAAAGTTAAAAATTACTGCTGATCCATGGGTTGCAGCAAAGGTGTGTTATTAGGAGATAAAAACTTAATCTTTATGAAATCATACGGAGATATCAAATCCAAGGCTCAGTTAGGAGAGAAGCATTGTCAAGGAGAAGAAGCGCCTTCAGAGGAAGGTTATTTTTACCCCACCACTCGCTAGTGCAGTCAGTCACAGTCATTATTTAGAGAGATATGATCCTCTTGTGATGAGAATGCGTGCTTCATGAGAAGCCTGGTCGTTGTGCGATCAGTCGTTCAGTGAGGAAGTGGTTCACGAGGGTCTACTGTATGCATATTTCTTCATTTTTTCATTTTGACTTTTTCATACTTGTCTTTTTGCTCTAGACAATCGTTCATTTTCACATATTTTATTATAAATAATAAAACTTATTCCTATTTTCATTTAAATTTGTTTTAACATATTGTAATATCGAGAAAATATAATCTAAAAGATAAATCATATCTGAATAGTTGCTTGAGTGTTACTATAATATTCACACACACACATTGATTGAACGTTGATCTAAATATACTGTAGCATTTTCAACAAATACAGCATTCGATAGAATTGAAAGGAAACGATACGCGACCGTTCCGTACCGCACAGATTGTTCGACCTTCGTCAAAATGTTACTGTCACTTAATAGGTGCTCTTAGTTAATACGTGTTGTAGAATATAGGAATTATGGATGCATGTTTAACGACTGAATTATAGTCTTTATTTTCGTTTATGGCAATTGTAAAATTTAGATTAATATGCAAATTTAAATTACATACAAGTCATTTGCAGTAATCTATGTTGAAATATTAACAAGTATTAATGTGTATTATAATTATTATACTCTTTACTGTTTTAAAATCACAGTGTGATTCGAAATAATATGATATTCCATCAATATTCCCAGGTACAAATAATAATATTGTTCTAAAATTTACTTCATTGACAAGACTTTATACATAATTAATAATACTTAAAATCAATTACAAACTTCTATTAAATTTACGATACATTCATAAAAGCACTCTCTTTGTATAAGTAAAACTCTACACGAATTTGTTATAAAATCATTAAAATGTAATACATAATTTAATTAACATGCCTGAAAAATATTATTAACCATTTCTCTACATGTACGGAGATTTAATAACATTTTTTATGTATAAATATTTTTGTACATCAGTTAAATATATTGTATTTACTCATTTTATCTGATTTTAATGTCTGTATCTAACTTTATTTTTTTTAAAGTTCGCATATGTTTCTACTATCATTTCAAACGAACGTGTTTAAATAAAATAATAAATAATATTCATTTTTAATATTTAAAGATTGAATAAAAAAGAAGAATTTATGTATTAGAGGAGCAAATAAAGTGTACGTTGATAGACCTTTTTAAAATTAATTTATGTAGAACTGAATATTTTTCTGTTTGAATATTATTTATAGAAAAGTATATACACACATTTCAATGCTGACTTATCAATATTTTTATTAATAATTTATTTTTCTCTCTAATTTAATAACATTTAAGAAATTATTTGCGTTAAATTTGCATCAATACATGTTTTTATCTTAATAAATAGTTTAATGTACTTCTTGAGAACTGTTCTAAAGATGTAATAAAAATACATCATATTTTTTAAATTGTTAACATAGCAGAAACACTATATTTACATATATGTTCTCGTATATATTTTCTCGAATGTGCAATAAAATAAATCAAAGAATCTATTGACATTTTCTCGATTTTTCAAATGCATTTTCATTTTAATGAGATCCTTTCGAAATAGTTTATTTGCATTGAAGATGCATATAATCATTTAAAGAATTAATAATAAAGCTTATTATCATCGTATAATTTATATATATATATATAATATTATATATTATTAAAGAATATAAATATTGAAAAATGTTATATTTATTTACTGCCTTCCATACTAGTAAAAATATCAACACAAATTAAGTATGAAATGAAACTTGATTGTTCTAATTTTTAGAAATGTTATGTCATTTTTCAATATAAAAACATATTAAATTCATTGGATTGATTAAATATTTAGTAATGTAAATAATTTGAACGGCTGCATATGTTTCATAGTTTAGTGAGCCATTATATTTAACGAAGTGTTGGAAATTAGAGATTTTATTCTATCCTATAAAATAGTAAAGATAATATATTTCTTTTATTAAAATACTGTATTCTAGAAGACTGAATACGACTGAACTGGTACACGACAAATATATATATATATATAGAGAGAGAGAGAGAGGGAGAGAGAGAGAGAGGGAGAGAGAGATCACACTAGAATTATTATACATATTTAATTCAGTATATATTAAATACAATTTAATAGGCTACTTTACATCATTTTAATAGAACATTAATTTAAATAAAAGTATTTAAGTTTATTACATTTAAACAAGAATCCATTAAATATTAGACTTTAAATCTTATATATTAGTTGCTACTTTTTAATTAATTTTTTTCATGTTCCTCTGACAGAATATTGGCATGCTTTTCAAATACATGTTTAATCTATTATTCAAAATATACAATTAACAATTTATGCATATATTCAGAAACAAATCTATACAATGTTCAAATTTACAAAAAAAAAACTTGTGGCTTGGAATCAAATTCAAGAGAAAATTTTGATTGATAAATGTTTTAATTAATTATTTTATATCGGAGATGTATTGAATTTCAGTTAAAAATTATCTTGTGTTGAATACAGTATAGTGAAATAATTTGGAAAAAAACTGTTAACACTTTCCTATTATTATGTTAGCAAATATTCCGTTCAGAAGTTGAATTTTAAGTTAAATTCATTATATATATATATATATATATATATATATATATATATATATATGTATATATATACACATGGAAATACATATATGCATGTAAATTATACAAATAAATTTTCTCTCAAATTTGATTATAAACTACAAGTGTGTTTGTAAATTTGAGCATTGTATAGATTTTTCTGAATATATGCATACATTTCTCATTGAATATTTTGAGTAAAAGATTAGAGTTGTATTTCTTGTCACTCTTTTCACAAAATGAATTGGAAAGGAGTGACAGAAAAACACTGAATTTATCAAGTAAAAAAAAATGAAAGAACTTTATTAAGTAGTAGATATTCAAACAATAATGTTATAAATATTCTACAATAATGATGAAATTACACACACATACACAAACATTATATATATATATAAATATCATTAAAATCAAAATTAATTAGCAGTAATGTAATTTCATACAATAATGTACTTCATTAGTTAATTCATACAGAAAAATCATGAAACGAATATTCAACTATGTTAAATATATTTAATAACGATTTACTGAATTCACAACATACGAGTACATCAATATATATTATATTCAAACATAAATTATACATAGTTGAAAGGAAATCATAAATAATAAAAACATGTATTTCAATCAGAACATTTTATATATTCTAGAATAATATTTGATTTATTTATATAAGTTATGAAATTTTATTATCAAAAAGTGAAATCCAATTTATCACGAACAAATGTTACTTAAAAGAATTATGATTTTATGTTATAATGATGTCTTGATATATATATATATATATATATATATATATATATATATATATATATATATAGATAGATAGATAGATAGATAGAGAGAAAGAGAGAGAGTGTGTATATATGTTAATTAATAATTTTTAAAAAGTACTTTTCGATACAATTAATTTTCAATTATGATCATTCTATAAGTAGGTATAAAATTATAATACAATTTTATAATTTGATAAATACGTTATAAAATATTGATCAAAATAAAAGGTATGTTTGTTTTATTGATTTGTATTAAAACAGTTAAAACACAAATTTTTACTAGTTTTTTTTTTGAAACTATAATATTTGTAACGGCATGAAAATATTTATTATAAATAAATGTAATTGACTAATAAAAGAGAAGCAAAAGGTCATAAATATAATGGTCATAAATGCCTACTTATGACCTTTTCCTTTACGACAGGACATGTATCCATATCTATATATATAGTTTATATATGTTAATAATTTTTTAAGAAGTCCTTTTTCTATACAATTCATTTTTAATCATAATCATTGTATAAGGAGGTATAAAACTATACTAAATTCTTATAATTTGGTAAATACGTTATAAAATATTGATCAAAATAAAAGCTATGTTCGTTTTATCGATTTATATTAAAGGAGCTAAAACACAAATGTTTTACTAGTTTTTTTTTGAAACTATAATATTTATAACAGCATGAAAATATTTATTGATAATAAATGTAATAGACTAATAATAAAAGAGAAGCAAAAGGTCATAAATATAATGGTCATAAATGCCTACTTATGACCTTTTCCCTCACGACAGGACATGAATGCATATATATATATATATATATATATATATATATATATATATATATGTGTGTGTGTGTGTGTGTATGTGTCTTATTAATATAGCATTAAATATTGTATGTCCCCTTTACTATTTTCACATTTATTGATGTTAATTTTTTTTTCTTTCTAAGAGTTAATTTTCGAGTAAATATCAAGATTTGAATCACTATAGAATTATTTTCAAAGTATTATAATAAATGTGGTTTAGAATAAAAATTAGTCAGTTGTTACTTACTAATTCGAAATATTATTAAATTGAAATAAATTTCAAAGAGAAAAATTAATAATTGTGTACCTTTTTAATATTTTCAAATATTTATAATTATAAATATTTTTAATAATTCAAAAAATCAATACTAATTAAACTCGTGGCATTTATTCAGAATAAAAATAACATACCTGAAGATCATTTTCGAAACTGTCAATTCAATTAGTATCCTGACAATCTGTAAAACTGTATGTTTATATGTTGAAATAATCATGGAATAAGATAATTAAAAAAGAATTATATATACACAATTCTAGTATAATTCTAGATAAATGTATGACCGAATAAAGTTCGTATAAATTTCAATCGATTCTCTTTATGAACTGGCGAATTCTACGCGAAGCGAACAAGAAAAAAAAACTGCTATTTACTGTATCTAAATCCTATGTCTTATTTACGTTGTATCGACAAACAGTCCGTACGATACATATAAATAACAATACCTAGTACCCGATGTATTTATCTGTACTGTAGAAAAACATTTAAGCAAGAAGAATCGCCGTGCAATAATTCTTTTTCAGGATTCTGAACGCTGAACGTTTGTATAGAATTGCGCGTACGCGCTGTGTATAATTATTTTTATGTTCAATTTTAAAATAAATCCAATAAAATATTTATTTGCACGTGTTATACCGATATTTATGGTTTTAAATCATGAAAATACCTAAAATCATTCATAAGCGAACGATGAAATGCCGTTTTATAAAAATATAAGTATTAACTTATATGTTTAAAATCTAACCTGAGAAGAGTCCTCTTTTTACATTTTTTCACTATTTAAAAAATAAATATTTTGAAAATTAATAAACAAAGCATCTAAATCTGTTTTCGATTTTGTATCAATATTTATAATAATTTCTAAAGGTGATATTTTTTTTAAAAAAATGAAAATTATTTTTTCTCTGTTTTCTTTTTACATTTTATGGTTATTGTATAATGAACTAAAATATTAATATTAAATATCTAATGACCTCTGGCAATTAATTATATATAATTTTATTTAAATTCTAAATATATATATATATATATATATATATATATATATATATATATATATATATATATATAGGTTATTTAAAATTTAAATTATTTATAAAAACATCATGGTTTTTCACAGTTTAAAAAAAACAATCAAGTTGAAATAATTTTTATTTTAAAATAACAAAAACGTTTCAACTAATAAAAACCTTTTAATAAATTGAACCTAATGGTAAAAATCTTTTTGAATGATAATCTGTAATTAACTTCAAGTTTAAGATCTTAAGACAACAAACATTGTAATGTATTATTAAATAGATGTATTCACCTGATGAAATGATATAAAATAAAATAAAATTTAATCACTTCATATAAAAGCAATCTTCTTTCATTAAATAAATAAAGAATTAAGTTTCTATAGAACAGAACAAAAGTAAAATATATAAAAGATATTAATATTAGAATTATATCATTTTCTTTATTTTGAATAACAGTTCTGCACTTTTTTAGACCTAATAATATTTTTATTGAAAAGTATATAAACGAGAACGTATGATATCTAAGAATACTTTTATTTTATAAAAATCGTTTTATTTTATATGGAAAAAACGTAATAAATTACAAGTGTTTTATCAATAAACGATTGAAAACTATTATATCAGTTTCTATGCCATATTAAAGTATTTCTAACTTTAAAAGTTTAATAAAGCGTAATTAATATACATTATTTTCTTTTCTATTGAAAATAAAATATTTGAAATACAATCATGTCTATTTTTATGCGGTAGATACGTTCCACTGAAACATTCATATAAAAAAATCTCACAAAAAGACATTACTTACGTTGAAAAATTAGTAATATTTTTCATAATTTTCTATAACCGCATTAAATCGAAGTAAGAAGTTAAAATACACACACATTCGCATAAAACAAGTTAATTCAAAAAATAAGAATGCATAAAAAAATCCTTAAAAAATTTGAAAGAAATTGAGATAAACGTTAAAATAAGTTTGTCTTGAAACTTTATTTTATTGAAAAGTAACAATTCTTTTTGTATCAGAATTATCGTCGCTATCTGACAATATTCGGCACCATTTGCGAACTGGTGCTAAATCACTTTCATCATTCAAAGAGACAGTGAGTCCATCAGATCTACATGGTAAAGATAATGGTTCTTCACAAACAGAATTAGCGTCAAATTCACCCTCGTTTTGTGTTGATTTTTTTCCTCTGACAATGTAATCAATAATTAAACTTTGTGACTATGATTTTACTAATTATTTATGTAGTTTGCGTTATCCCGACATACAATTCTTCAGGTTACGTTGGAATTTGAAAGCTCGTTAAGAATTTGTTTCATGAACAAGAAAATGATTTTTCAATTTATTGCATTGTTGAATAGCTTCTGGAAGTGAGGAGGATAGATTTTTTTCTGGTTCACTATCATTTTCTGTATTTTCAACGATATCTAAAATTGTAACAATAATATTGTCACTTAAAGCATTATCCACAAGCAATTCATCGACATCATTCTGACTAAAGGTATCAAAACCTTCTTCACCAATTTCATGTGCCAAAGTAATGACTTCAACTGATAATCTCGGTTTTGAATGGTTGCATTGTTTGCAACACATCCAAGATAAGCTGCTTTCCAGCAGGAATTTAAATTTTGTGGTCTCATTTCAGAGATAGAAGATTTAACATAATTGAAACAGTCCAAAATAGAAAATTTTAAATTAAAAAATTTAAATTTAAAAAATATAATAATTTTAATTTCAGCAGGCATGCTTTCCCACAGGCATTTAAAGTTTGTGGTCTTCTTTAATCGATATATTATACAAAATGATTTTTAAATAGTTCAAAATATAATTTGTTCCCAAATGTCAGATGCTGTTAATGACACATTTTCTAGTTTATCCGATATAAACTGATACGTGCACTTAACATTATATTTTTTAAAAGTAGCAATTATGTCTTGATCTAATGTCTGAAAAATACTTGTTGTATTGGGTGGAAAAAGCAGTACCTGCACATTTGGATGTTCTAAATGAGGATGACCTGGTGCATTGTCAACAATTACTAGAACTTTAAAATCAAGAGCTTTCTACTTCATATAATTTGCATAAAATACACACGAACAAACTTTAAATAAACATTTAAAGTTTGTGGTATTGCTTCAGCGATAGTAGATATAATGTGATTTAAACAGACCAGAATAGAAAAAAATAAAAGAAAAATATTAAAAATATAATTATTCAAATTTAATTTTTTTTAAAAACAACTTGCAGCTTATGCATGTATATACAACGGGGAAACCCCGAATTTGCATGAAATATGCACCGCATAACTTCAAAATCGCATTAAAAGATACACATAAAAACAGACTGGACTATATATACATTTCAAAATCTCAAAAAATGTTTGCTGAAACACATTTTTTAATATTGTAGGAAATGTTAATTTCTTTAAAGCTAATTCTATATAAAGGTACTTGTTTTTTTTTTGATGAAAAATACTATTGAATTTCAAGTCAGATGAATTTTCATTCCTATTTGACTATAAACTTGAAAAATCGGAATAAAATAGATACATTTTTAAATAAATTCATAAAATATAAATGTAAAAATAAAATATAAGGATAAATTCAAATATTTCGAAAATATACACGGTATTACATAAAATGTTTAAAAATAAACACATATTTACATTCAGTCATAACGTATGTTTTATTTTATTTATTTCGAAGAAAATAGATTTTTATGTGTGTAAATATATTTCGTTTATATACAAGTATAATAAGGTACAACGTATAATATTAAAAAAAAAATACGTACGCATTATAGACATATTACATCCTTCAGGAAATATACTAGTGTATTCAATTGATTATTCTCGTACAAAATTCATATCATATAATTTACATATCATCGAATCGCTGTCAGTTATTCTGTTCTTATCCTACATCCGATAAAATATTCATCGTCGATAAAAATACACAGACACAATGCATACATGCAGACACAATAAAAACATAGCGCTAGTCTGATTATATTCCTGTCGTTTTAACGATCGCGTTAGAATAAAAAATAAAATAAACACACACTCACATATATTTCCTTAGAAATAGTGTATAATTTCTCTACAATTTTTCTATTAGACAAATAGAAAAACAGGTGCAAACGTTTCAATATTTCTAAATTAAACGACACGTGTAAAGATTAAACTGAAAGATGTTTTAATATAATGTTGGGGGTCTTCATATTGAGTTCTGTCACGTAACATGCGTTCCACAAACACACACATGTTGTAGAAACACATACAGGCGCATTTCTATGATAGAATTTTGTTGATCGGCTTGGATTAGATTGTTTTTGATATATAAAGAAATAATCAACCTTATTAACAGATAAAATCCTTTTTAATTTATTTTATAATAACAAATTTTAACGTATATATATATATATATATATATATATATATATATATATATATATATATATATACGAGGGTGATTTGAAAAGTTTGCGTTCTAGCATATAAGTGGCGGTCATATTTTAAATATTTGTGGTACATTACAAAGCGATATCTATCTTATAAATAATTTCAAAGTCTATGATTGATGTGTCAAGCAGTTTGTTGCAAACATCAATTTAAATAGAGCTCTTTTTGCACCGTTGTTAAAATGAATAAAGTTGAACATCGTGCAGTGATAATTTTTTTTAGTCAAAAAAGACTTAACGCCAATAGAAATCTTTAATGAGATGAAAAATGTACTGGATGATAGTGTACCTTTATACACAACCGTAAAGAAGTGGGCAGCTGAATTTAAATCTGGCCGTGCAAGCCTAGAAGATAACGTAATGGACGTCCGAAAACTGCAACGACAGAAGAAATCATCCATAAAGTACACGATATTGTCTTACAGGATCGGCAATTGAAGGTGTCCGAAATTGATGAGGTAGTGGGGGTCTCAAATGAACGCGTGTATCACATCCTGAGTGAATAATTAGGTATGAAAAGGCTACCGGAAGAACGGGTGCCCCGTTTGCTGACAACTGATCATAAAAGTATTCGAGTACAAATTTCCCAAGACTGTTTGGATCGATTACGACCGACTTTATCCAGTGATTTGTAACTACAAATGAGACTTGGATTTATCATTACACACCAGAGTCAAAACGACAATCAAAGTAATGGAAGAATGGTAAATCTCTGCTACCAAAAAAAGCAAACTCAGTTTTATCAGCTGGAAAAGTTATAGTTTGAATTTTTTGACATGCTTAAAAAATTCTGCTAAGTGATTACGTTCCAAAGGGTCAAACGATAACAGAAAAGTATTGTGATAAACTTTTGAATCGACTCGATTAAACAATCTGTGAGAAAAGACCAGGTTTATCAAAAAAAAAAAAATTTTCTATCAGGACAATGAACTTCTTTATACAAGTGTTGTATCCATGGAAAAACTCCTTGAATTGAAATTCGACTTCCTGCCCCAACCAGTCTATTCTCCAGATTTGGTTTCTTCAGATTTTCATCTATTCTCAAGACTGAAAGGCGATTTTCTTCAGATGGACCACTGACAGAAACAGTGAATTGCTATTTTGAGAACCTTCAAGAAAAAGATTTCCAGGACGACATAAAAGTACTGGAGTATCTCTGGATGACGTGCATTAAATTACAATGCGATCATATTAATAAATAAAAGTAGTTTAAAAACACAATTTATATTCTTTCTTTATTAGTTAGGTCGTGAACTTTTCAAATTTCCCTCGTATACATACAAGGTTTATTTTTCATACCATTTAATGTGATGAACAAATCTGTTCGCTTTATATATAACAGCGAATGACACAAAAAATTAATAAACGGTTAGTCAACTGCGCTCTTCTAAATACATGCCGGTGTTCCTATAGCTTTTTACATTTAGCGTACCGACATTGTTCACTGTTAAAATTAAATTGAACCCTAAATATTACATTGACAAAATTATTACTAAATGTGCACACTGAGAAATCTGAAATAATTGAATGCTTTAATGTGATGGTAGAATATTTTTTAACAAAATTCCGCTTCACAAAAATATAATAAAATTAACATTTCATTGTATTAAGTAGGTGGAAAAATAATTGCGGTTTTTGTTTTATGAATTTTAACTTTATTTTTTTATTGAAAGTGTTATTTCATTGTGTTCATGTTAATATCATTTTAAAGTACATTTTCGGTCTATAGTTTGGTAACATCCACTTTGGTTCTATTATTATTAAATTTGCTTCACATTAGGCTATTGAATTAAAGATGGAAAAGAAGTAAATAAAAGGAAATTTTTGTACTAGTTGAAAACGGATAGTAAAGTGGAAACTGCTCTTAAATTAAATAATGTTTTTGTATGGATACTATTAAGGAACATTCGGTGCAATAACGGTTCCAAAAATGTCATGCTATAAACGAGAACCTTGGAGATTAAGAAGGTTGTAGGCATCCTTATTCTGTTCATAACGACTAACTGAAGACGTCAGTTGAATCAGAACCACGCACAACAATTCGAGAGTTTGCATAAAAGTTAAACATGTCATCAAACAGTTCTGGACCACTTAAAGCATCTAGGAAAATCAAAAAAGGTTAAAATGTATATGAATTTAAAGATCATAGACCGAAATTATTTTTCTACCAACCTAATAGTTTTTCTTTCCCTCTGCAAAACAAATTGGATGATATCTATTAGAAAAGTCTTATACTTAATAGAAATGTTAGAAAAATCGCATAATAATTACAATGAACATAAAAATATGCAAATAAATTTTTCCTTTTGAAAAAATTTAAAAATATAGATTTATTTTATATAAATCTCTAGAGTGGTGTATAAACAGATTTACTTTTATCTTCTTGTCAGATTCTCAAATTGTGAGATAATTTAAAAATAAAGACAAAGTAAAAAAAATCACATTACAAGTTACATGTACAGTAATTTCTTTACTATCGTCTTTTACATCATTTTTTAGTTTTTAAATACATCTTCGCTACAGATATCAGGAATTTTTCAAGTTTAATCTGACATTAAACCAATTTTATGTTTTTATACCATTTATTTGTAGATGTCTTTATATTATTAGAAGATTATTTTACATTCCAGTTTATTTTATTATCAATGTATCAAATGTTATACCTTTTTGTATAACTAACTGTGTTGTTTTTAATTTTATTTGAATACAAGTGTATTTTAAGTTGATTTTTGTATATTTACCATAAATTAATTAGCGTTTAATATTTAAGAGTGTTATTTTTATCTATAATTACCTATTCTGTAACTAATATGTTTAAAGCTCATGAGATATATTTTACAAATCCCTATAATTGTTTTGTGGAATATTAATTCACATAGGTTGGAACGTGTAGTGAACCTACAATGAGATCAATTTTCATGATTAATTTTAACAGCGCTTTAAGACTCTCAAAAATAAATACACCTTTTTAATTTACTATTCAAATCTAGTTTAAACGAAGGCTATTTTGCTTTATCGTTCTAGTATCAGTGTACTAATAACTATAATATATTCATAAAAAGCAATTTGTTAATTATATGAAATTATTTAATCTCAATGGAAAATACTTTCAGAAATAGTTTAGTGTATTGAAAATTAATGTAATTGAATCTAGGGAATGTTTGTTTTTAAGAAATTGTTTTCTGAAATTTCATGTTATTTTAATATTTAACCGTTGTAGATTTGTAGCAGACTCGCCATTTTTGTAAAATGATTTCACAGCAAAAGTTTGATGTGTACCTTACCACTGCTCCATATTTACTAAGAGACCATGAATAACTAACAATGCATAACTTAATTTTACCCTCTAACATGAACAGTAGGTGAATAAGCTCGTTTTTAAAATTTCCTAGCACACCCACTATAACGTTCTAATTTATGAATAAGAACATAATTCAAATAAAATTAATTTTTGCAATAGGAATTTATTCTGTTCAGCTACTTCTTCAGCATAATACATCGCATAAATTGAGAATCAGATAGAATAATTTAGATCAACTTTATAGTAACAAATATAATACCATTTTTTTGTAACTATTCTGATCTTTCGGTATCATAAAATATAATTATGTATATTTATCTTGATTAAATTACCCTTGTCTAAAAATGGCTGCAAGAAATTTCAACTACATTTACTTCCTAACAAATCCCAATTTTATTGAAACAGCGTGTATAGTTTCACACTTCTTTCCTGAAGCAAACTTTTCAACATTTAAAGTGAAATTTTGATTTATTGTATTTTAAAATAATGTCATTCTTGTTTTTACTTAATATTGAATATAAATGAAGAAAAATTGTTTAATAAATTAAAGCAATTGGTAATTTTGGACTTTACTCCATGCTTGTGAATTCTAAATTTTGTTTAAATCTCTACGAGCGGACCTGCTACTCTAAGAAGACTTAATAAAGATTATGCTCGTATATTGTTTATCCGATTTACTTGAATACCATATTTATAATCCGGACCGTATACATTAATAAAGAATTTTGCTAAAATATATCTTTCGCTCATCATTCATTGACACCTATATTTCTTTCAATAATAGGCTTGTATGATATCAATTTTATTTTTTTATTTTCTTTCCAGTCGATGACCTGTCTAATATGATTAAGAATCATTATTCTAAGTTAAAATCGGTCTCAACCATTATTGCATAAAGACACTCCATAAATACCGTTCTAGCTTCATATATATATATATATATATATATATATATATATATATATATATATATATATATGTGTGTGTGTGTGTGTGTGTGTGTGTGAATGTTGGTAACAACATTGTCAGTCAAGGCTACCAAGACAAACTGTTCGTTGTAAATCTCCAAGTCGGATCATATCAGCGCGGAAATGGAAAGTAGCAGCGCCGGCAACAACATTCCAGTGCCAAAGTTTCGTTACTTCCTTCCATGCACACATACAAATGTGAATATAGTTTTGCATAGTTTATACAGTGTGTTATTAATTCATTCGAGTAAACATGCATTTCGTTAACTCAATGTTTTCGTGTTATATGCTCGAGTATCGTGCGAGATTTAATTTATTTACGGTCTGCATATGTGATAAGGAAATCACAGTTTCAACGCTGAATGAATAAATGATGGAACTCTGTCGATGTTTGATATTTTATGCATTTGTTACAGAAGTTTCCCTTTAATTATATGAATAAATATATGTATATATATATATATATATATATACAATTTTATATTTACACACACACACATTATATATATATATATATATATATACATGTTTAAGTATGTAATTATACAAGTGACCTAAAAGTTTGACGACGGAGTGTGTGCATTTACAACAGAATTAGTAACGTTGTACATTATACTTCAAGTTTATAACAAGTTCAATTTGTCGGAGGACCAGAGCAGAATATACGGTCAAACGCGCAATTGTTTAAAGTAGCTGGCACCGTCTGTTGTATTGTACAGCGATAAGTTAATGTATATACATATATTTATATAATATGAAACAAACACGCGAGAGATGATTTAAGTAGAGCGTGCGGACACTGAAATATGCGGTCGTTGTCGTGGTTGTTTATCGTCATCGTCGTCGTCGTTGTCGCTTAACAACAAACAATTCATTTTTATAAGAACGTCGAGTAAATTAGGAATTTGTAGAATTCGAATTCTCCTTTTAATGAACTTACACTTCCTGAAAATGGTTTGCTTTGAAGCTGAATTTTAAAATAAGTACTGTACATTACTGCACAATATATATATATATATATATATATATATATATATATATATATATATATATATATACATATATAGTCAAAAACTACTTCCGATTTTTTTTAGTTTAGTTTTCCTCAAAACATAAAAGCACATTTAATGAATTTTGTAATTAAACTTTATTACTATAAAATATTATAACGGAATAATAAAATTATATTATGTATTATTTTGATACTAATAATAAATCAATGCCAAGGAATGTCATATGTGTATATATATATATATATATATAATTTTACTTTATATATATATAATTACAATACCAGTATTTCTTGAATTTATAGACTATGAAAGGACATTCGACTATTACTACATCATCGGTCATGTCTGCATTGAAGAACCAGGCATAGAAAGCACATACATCGAGTTGATAGACAGCATCTACAAGATTGCAACCTTGTCGGTAAAGGAGGAAACAAAAAGGATAAAATCGCATGACTAGGAGGACAAACGAATCGAAATAAAAGGTGAAAAATTAAGTCACTTCCGGTTTGTTGATGATATCGTTATCTTTGCAAGTACTCCGGAATAGTGATAAAAAAGGATAGTAGATTTTGACAATGCCAGTTAAAAAATTGGCCTAAATATGAACCACGCAAAAACAAAAAGGTTATTCAACGTGTTTGTCTGCCCCAAGAAAATAAAAGGAACAGAAATATAAGAAGTTGAGATGTATAGGTACCTAGGCCAGTTTATTAACAAAGATGAATTATTCATTAAACAAGTAAACAGGAGAATAAAAATGGGATGTAGCTCATTTGGACGAAACGCCTCTACATTTTAAAACAACAATCCCATTCTGTTTGAAGAAAAAACTATTTGATTAATGAATACTTCCATTCTTACCAGAGAAGTATGGAAAGATGCATGCTAGAACTAACAAGAAAAGACAGGAGAAAATATAATAGAGGTGCAAACAGACAACAGAGATGCAAACAGACAGGGAATCACAGATGTAATAAGAAGAGCAAAGAGTCTGAAATGAAACGGGCGGGGCAGGTTGCAAGAAGAGAAGACAACTAATGGACAACAGAAATTATTAACTGAAAACCAAGGAATATAAAAATATCAAAAAGTAGACCATTGAACAGGTGGGATAAGGAAATTAAAATTTTTATTAGAAATCAGTGGAAAAAACGAGCACTAAATCATACAAAATGGAAAATCATGAAAAAGGCTTTTATCCAGAAGTAGATTGACAGAGGCTGCTGATGATAATATAATTACAACTATAATAAAAATATTATTTACATAAAATTAATATAAAATTGATTAAGAAATATGGGTATTAATACCTACACAACTAAAAAACCTGTATGCTTTCACTACAAGTGTATACACACTCAAACATAATTACTTTAGGACATGTGTAAAATTACAATTTAATATTATAGAATGTTATTTCAAGATTTTTATCAAAAACAAATAATAATAATGCAGGATTTGAAAATAATTTGTTTTTAATTAATCGTTGGTATAACAAATGAAATGTATACATTGAAAGATCATATCAAAAATGAATCTACAATTGAAAATGAGTACAATTATAAATTGCAAATCGAAATTTTTAAACACAGTGAGTAACTTACTGATTTCAAAAAGAATTAATTTCGATAAAAAAATCGAAATATCAAGTGAAATATTTTTAAATATATGTTCTTAAAATAGTTGTTAGTTTCATAAAATATTTATTATAATACTGGACATACTTCTAGGAAATTATTTTGTACATTTTAAAACAGTGATCTTCAATATTTGTCGACTCATGGAACTCTTAAGATTATAATTTTTTTTGTGGAACCCCTACCTTCCCCAGAAAACTCGGCATGCTTTACCCAAAAATTTTGAAAATCGACCATATTACATGACCAAATTTTATTATTTACATCTGATTGAACGAGATCATAATGTGTACTCATAAACAGAGGTTTACTACATAACCATAGATAAAAATATATACTTATGGATATAAAAGAAATTATTATGAATTAATTATTTTGAATTTTCTAGCTTTTCGAATTTTTTTTTCGAAAATTCTTTCGAATTTTGACATTGATTCACGGAACGGCTGAGGATGTTTCACGGAACCTCAGGGTTCTACGGAACACAGTTTACAGAACACTGTTTAGAACATAAATCCAAATTACTTGTAACAAAGATTCCAAGTTAAATACCTTCATACTAGTGAAATAATCTTAAATAACTTTATACTTGACACAACTTTTATTTATTATACTTAAATATGTATAAATATTATTAGTATATAAAATTAAATTAGTCGTTTCCGTTCAAACTACAGCAAAATGATTTTAAATATATTTTTATGTACATGCTTATAAATTTTACATATGGCAATTAGTTTACAAAGTATTATATTTTAAAAAGAACAATTATCAGCTTTTAAATACGAGTATATAAAAAATTACTAAACATAAAATTCATTCAGTATACTAAACTTCGGATATCTTAACGAAATAAAAATATATTTCATTTGAAATTACTTCCATTGTAATATTTTCAAAAGTGTTTCACTGCTTGTGATTTACTTAATGGTACTTATTTTTTTAATACACGAGTCTGATGTTATCAGTTCCGCAATTTAATATGAGTCGACCTTTGCAATTTATAAAAGAAATATTATGGATATAAACTGGTGAAAAATGAATTATATTAAAATATTTCGGACGTTCGCTTATAGAATTTAATTTCTTCTGTTATATGTGCCGAAACAAATATAATTAAAATAATATTTTTAAAGAGTTAATAGTATGAACATTTTTAAAAGGATTGGTACCACTTAAAATTATCCGAAAACACATTAATGGATATCAACGAAACGTGTACAAGGATACATATTTTCAAACTGGGCAAAACGGAATATTTTCAACGACCTCGTTACGCGGATACGGAAATACACAGTCATGCATACAGTTTTTTTTTCTTTTATGTACATATACACAAGGCCATATATATATATATATATATATATATATATATATATATATATATATATATGCAATATATATATATATATATATGCATGTATATATATATATATACATGTATATATATATATATGTATGTATATATATGTATGTATATATATATATATATATATTTCTGAGTGTATATATGTAAATATGTGTTTGCGTAGTTAATTCTGTATGTGTGTATTTTTTTCTGTATATTTCAACAGTGAATTATAACTGGAGAGAAAAGCGCAACGACCTGGTGCAAATTCCGCGGGGTGCCACTGTTCGTAGATGTTTTGTTTTAGTTTGCGGAAAATATATGGTAGTGGTTAGACCGGTTGACCGACGGTCTGTGGAAATATTCTCCAGGGAATGGGGTTCGTTCGAATCTTGCCTCGCTTCTATGAAAATGCATAAATAAATAGAAATTTCTCATCGCTCTAGACATTTAATATTGTTAGTTTTCTAACTTCTGAAACGTGAATATTCATGTTCTGATACATTTTTAAACTACACCTCTAACAAACTATGGTCATTCACATATATATACATATATATATATATATATATATATATATTTATATTTATATATATATATATATATATATATATCTGCGTGTGTGTATGTCAAATTCATATATTATTGGAAAATAAGTCATAGCTATGCTTACAAATAAATTGCATTAACTCACTTACATAACGAATAAATTAATTTCTTTTTTTTGCAAGTCTCCCATAACGAATAACATAAGTTTGATATTTATCAGAAATTGAATAGAAAATGTAAACTAAACTGGAATATTAGAGGTAACTTATTGTACATAGTTAATATTAATATTATATTACATATTAATTTTAATCATCAATGAATTACTAATAATGTATAAATTAATTAATCTCCAATGTACTATTAAAATTGTTCAAATAGTATTTTGTAATTAAGAGTTATTGCATATAACTAAACTATAACTGATAAAGTATATATTATAATTAAAAATATTAAATATAAATAAATTTGAACTTGATATAAAGTAATTACATACTGGTCAAGTTATAAATTCAAAAACATTTTCTTAAAATAAAATCGTAAAACGAACCCAGATAGACAAATATATGAGTAAATTGAACTTATAAACTATTTTATATATTACTTTATCGCATTTCATTCTGAACACTAGTAAAGAAAAATAAAGTATAAAAACACGTTCTACATTATGCTTTATAGGTTACTTAAATCATTTTTTCATTTAAAACATATCGTGTATATATCTATAAAATTTCAAAAAATGGACAAAAAAATTTAAAAAAAAACGTGTAGAGACTTTGTATTGTTATTATTAACGATGGCATACGAAGTTACACGAAATTTTCACGAAAAATTATGATATTGATATTATAACAACTTCAAATTCTTTCCACGAACTTTAAGGAAGTGTGGATCATATTATAGTCTAAGTATCTTCATTTCTCTGGTCGTACCTCGGAGTTGGGTGTTTCCCCGAAACAAACCCTCGTCTTTCTATTGAGTATTGTCTGTGTATGAATTCTGATCCTGATTCGTGAAACATGTGGGAAAACTTTCAAAAAGCTCACATAGTAATAACAACTACAATGAAATGTGCGACTTTATAAAACAACTCCGTTGAAATATAACTTCGAGAGTGATTATATAGATATACAAATCGAATCAAAAAGTTAGTTATCCACAATTATAAATTGGGCGTGGTGTGTTGTGTTAGTTGAGAATTTTTTAATTGTCTTTCTGTGTATTATCCGGGAAAACATTTTCAAAAAACCGTAAGATATACAAACATATATTTATATACATATAACAACTACGTTGCAATATATCTACGAAAATGATTATATAGACACACTAACATATATATATATATATATATATATATATATATATATATATATATATTATGATATTGAGTGAATATATGCGCTTCAAGCGAAACGAGCAGGGACGGATCCCCCGGGAACCGGGGAGATTGGCGAGTAGAGGGCAGAGCCCCTTGGTTATTTATTACAATAAATTGTACTTGTCTTTAATTTTCTATAATTTAACAAATAGGTTCTGTTTATAGAAACAAATAATCTATAAATATTGATTTTTGATATTAAAAAACTGAAGTATTATATTTAGGACCAGTGTATCTTGTTGACATTGAAAAAAAACAATTAAATCTATATTTATTGTATAAAACTTGCGTTTATTTTTTATGTGAGTTCAAGTTGGGACACAATGCAGCGGTAGCAGGTAGAAATATCAATGGAGCTTTCGGAGAAGGGTCGGCTAGCCAGAAAACAATTCAATTATAATTCAAAAATTTCGTTCTGGTAATATGTATCTCGACAGTGAGCCTCAAGGAAGGCCCAAAACCATTGTGAAGGAAGAACATTTGAGACCTATGGTGGAAGTTAATCCACATACAACAGTTCGAGCTCTCACATGTGATTTAAGTGTTTGTGTTATGACTGTTTCTCGTCACCTCGCTGCAATAGAAAATGTGAAAAAGCTGGATAAGTGGATGCCGCACGAATTGACAGATGGTCAGAAACTGGGACCCTTAGAGGTGTGCTCTTCATTGACGATTCGAAATGATAAAATGCCTTTTTTAAATCGAATCATTACTTGTGATGAAAAGTGGATTCTGTATGATAACAGAAAAAGATCTGGACAATGGCTAAATGCAAATGAAGCTCCAGGACACGCACCCAAGCCGTCATTACACCCAAAAAAAGCATATGGTTATTGTGTGGTGGACAAATAAAGAAATAATCCATTATTCTTTTTTAAAACCACGAGAAGCAATTACGGTTGATTCAAATTGTGGTGAAATCAACAATGTGAATAAAAAATTAACAACAAAACAGCCAATGCTAATCAATAGATATGGGCCAATACTATTGCAAGACAACGCTCGACCACACACAACTCGAATCACAATTTCCAAATTAACTTCATTAAAGTATGAAATTTTACCGCATCCCGTTTATTCACCAGATCTTTCACTGACAGACTATCATCTTTTTCGCCACTCAGAATATCATTTAAGAAATAAACAATTCCGAAACCAAACGGGAATGATTCAAGGATTCGAAGACTTTATAAGCTCTAAAAATGACGATTTTAATAAAAATTGGATAAACAATCCAAGTTCTCGTTGGAAAAAGACCATTGAAACTGATGGAGCTTATTTTGATTAAATATATTTTGTTTTGTTAAAAATATTGCGTTTTAATTCTCATCTACAAATTCCGCAATTTCATATGTTACACCCTAAATATATATATATATATATATATATATATATATATATATATATATATATATAATTGTGTATATGAAGTGAATACACAAATATATATATAAAACAGGAAAATTTATCACAACATGCATACACGTAAATATATTTGATATGGATTCCACGTCAACGAGTCTATCCAGTTGGCTCAAGAATAGTCTTTTTTATTTATTTTCCACCGGAGCTGAAGCAGACGGCGAGTGTACGTTTTGGCACACCGTCAGCTCTTACCTATTTTAACAAAGCCGGAGCAGCGACTGCGGTGTCGGTGGTAGCAAAGTATAGCGGCAGTAGATTTATGTGGCCACGCAGTAGCGTCGAACGGCTGGAGACGAAAAGAAGATCACGGGACGCGCAATCACTATATTATTCCCGAGAGATAGCTTCACCCTAGTGTTAGTATATTCAGTGATTTCGGATGAATTCTTCGAACAGAATGCAGCCGCACGTTGGGTCAATGTAGCGTGCGACGATCGGTTGACATTAAAACACTTCAGTCTCATTCGTTTCTCTCTTACACAATGCACGTCTGTCGCACTATCTTCGAACGGCGGTGAGTATTTCGACCGACCCGTTTATTAATTGTGACACGTAACGTATTTTTTTCCTCTTCGCTTTTCTTCGGTCTTCCCGAGATGTGCGCAGAAATTGCGTCCTCTTTCAGTTCGTAATAAATAGTTACCGATAAACATCTCATTTAATCTTATTGGTCGTATTTGAATTGTATATTTTACGAAATCGATTAAAAAGAAAACATTTATATACCGCGTTTCTCTTCTCTTTTCTTTTATGCATATAAAGACATACATAAATTAATTTGCGTTTATAACCTCTCTCACTACACTTTCTCTCTCTCTTTCATACACACACATTATATATATATATATATATATATATATATATATATGTATATATATATATATAAATTTGTTAATTAAAATGTGTGTATGTCAAGTATAGATTTTTAAATGCTGTTTAATCATATTATTGCACACGTCATCATTGTAAATTGCACACATAATTTCCAGTTTGATCCCAATTAACTTGTCAGACTTGAGCTGTATGCATCCGTGCTGTATCGTCATGTATAAAATTAAATAGAATCTAGTAGAAAAATATATTTTCAGACGGAATATCTCGTTATACAATATTTATTGCATATATTTATTCACAAACTGGTTTAATTTGCAAGCTTCTAATATTTTAAAAATAATTGTATTCTGAATGAATGATATTTTAATGTATTTTTTAAAATATTTAATAAAAAATATTTAACATGTCAATGATTATATTATTTAAAAATTTCTGTCTTATTCTTTGCTACAGTCACTTGTAATAAGTTATATATTTTGTAACTAAATAAATATAATAAATGTATGATATGGTTATATAATAAATAAAAAAAATGTGATTTTCTAATTGATCATATATATATATATATATATATATAATGTAATTTTTTAAAATATATAAATTTTATTGCTAAAATCATATCATATATAATACGAGGGTGAATTGAAAAGTTCGCGGGCTAATGTATGAGTAGTGGTAATATTTTAAATATTTGTAGCGCATTATAAACCGATATCTATCTTATACATGACCTTAAAGTCTATAATTGATGTATTAAGCATTTTGTTGTAAACATAAATTTTAAAAAAGCTTATCTTGTGCCGTTGTTCAAATAGATAAAGTTAAAAATTGTGCGATGATAAAGTTTTTTGTCAAAAAAGGCTTAACGTCAACATAAATCTTTATTGAGATGAAAAATATACTGGATGTTAGTGCACCTTTGTATAAAACCCTGAAGAAGTGGGCAGCTGAATTTAAATCTGGCCGTGCAAACCTAGAAATTAACCCACGTAGTGGACGTCCGAAAGCTGCGACGACAGGTGAAATCATCCACAAAGTACACGATATTGTCTTAGAGGATCGGCGATTGAAGATGTCCGAAACTGATAAGGTTGTAAATGTCTCATATAAACGCGGGTATCACATCCTGACTGAAGAATTAGGTATAAAAGGCTGTCGGAAAAATGGATGCCGCGTTTACTGACAATTGATCATAAAAGCATTCGAGTACAAATTTCCCAACAGTGTTGGGATCGATTTAAGATAGATACGACTGATTTTTACCGACGATTTGTGACTACAGAGAGATTTTGATTCACAATTACACTCCAGAGTCAAACCAACGATCAAAACAATGGAATCATGGTGATTCTCAGCCACCAAAAAATCAAAATCAGTCCATCCGCTGAATAAGTAACAGCTTCAATTTTTTGGGATGCTAAATGGATCCTGCTAATTAACCACCTTTCAAAGGGTTAAACGATAATGAGAGTGTATTATTCTAAACTTTTGGATCGACTCGATCAAATAATTCGTAAGAAAAAACTAAGTTTATCAAAGAAAAAAAGTATTTTCCATTATGATAATGCACTTCTTCTCAAAAGTGTTGTATCCATGGTAAAACTCGCTGAGTTCAATTACGACTTACCTCCCCACCTACACTATTCTTCATATTTGGGTCCCTCAGATTTACATCTGTTCCCAAAACATAAAAAAATCCATGGCTGTAGGCGATTTTCGTCAGATAAAGAACTGATAGCAACAGTAAATCACTATTTTGAGGATCTCCAAGAAAATGATTTCTGGGATGGCATAAAAGACCTAGAGGAACGCTGGATGAAGTACATTGAAGTTCAGGAGGACCATATTGAAAAATAAAATTAATTTAAAAACACAAGTTTATTCTTTCATAGTTAGGCCCCGAACATTTCCAATCGTCCTCGTATTTCAGTTTATTAAATTTTTCTAATAAATTTATTAAAAAAAATCAAGAAGAAGTACGGTAATATTTTAATTATTTTATTTAATTAATATAGACTCCTTATAACTAAAACGGTCAGACATTTAAATAATCAGCTTGTGTAGTTAAAATTAACATCCAATGAGTTCTAATTACAATTTAGGAGTACTATTTAGCAGCTTTTATGATACTTAATCAACTTAGACAGCCACATAATTTAAATAAATCCTCTTCAAATAATTTTTTTTCTGTATTATTAAATATGACAAACATTCGCTTGGTATATACACGCAGTACTTAACATTTATTTTTAAACAAAAAGTAATTAAAATTCTATTGATTTCAAATATCTCTTCGTTACCAAATATATTTTAAACAACGATAACAATATATATATATATATATATATATATATATATATATATATATATATATAACATTAAAATCATACAAGACAATCTTGTTCAACATTTTATAAAATGAAGATATTTCAAAGAAATGGCATTTTTAACAAAATATCGAAAAACAATATTTTTTTCATATAAATAAGATGATATATTATAAAAAAATATTTTTGAAGTATTTATATAAAATGTTTCAGAGTTATCTCTAACCAATATCCAATATTTTGTTCAACATTTAATAAAATACAAAAATGTGTTTCTTCAAATATTTTAAATAGTAAAATGTTAATAAAAAGCATGATTAACAATAAATGTCCATATTGTATTAAATGTTTTTAATTTTAACATAAACCACATCTTAATAAATAAGAATTATATGAAACCAATACAATTCAAAACATTACTTTTACTAATAGTAAATAAGGTATCAAAATATATTTAAATAAAATAAAAATTTGCTTTTATCTATTTCTTAATATACATAATATTTAATTTTTATATAATAACATTTACTGTAAACCAATGAAATCTTTTTTTGCAACTTATATTTATTAACATATATATATATATATATATATATATATATATATATATATATATATATATTTCTTCTTAAGTAAAGACAAACCGTAATGATATTACTTTATTGTCTTAATATGTTCTTAAGAAATACTTTTATTAATTGTTCCTGTTCTTTCTTCTTAATAAAATAAAATATTATTTCGGTGGGTCTAATTCTTCAATATAAATAAATAAATATAGTGAATAAGAAAAGTTAAATATAAGATTTACAAAGTTAACTGGAGAATGTTAACAAAACTTCTCGAAACTTTCTATTTTCAATATATGTATAGTAGATAAAGTTCTTAACAAATAAATCTGACTTTTATGCCAACTAAGAACTTTTATAGAATTAAATTTTATTCTTCAGATTTGTTAATATATATATATATATATATATATATTTATATTTATTTTTATAGTACGATGATACATTAGTGGCAATTATTAATAAATTGTAATATAATAAGAATATCATTGATATTGGTTTAAAGTTAAATAATAAAGGTGTTTTTTCTAAGTACTTAATTAGTATAAAAAAATAATGAGGATATTTTGTGAATTTTTTCTTCGAAAAATGTTAAAAACAAACATATTTATTACAAAAATGTTTAGAAAACATAAATTATAGTGCGTTATTAAAGTAATTTATTCAATCATATGTATATATATATATATATATATATATATATGTTATTATCTAAGTTGAACAGAGATTTGTATGAAAATGTATAAGTGTGTATATGTGTATGAAGAGGATCTTTGACCGACGAAACAATTAATGGTATAGTGTCAGCATCGCCGGATCGTTAAAACAGCGTTGAAATGTTACAGGATTAATTCTTCGGTCTACTTGTGTTTAAACAGTGGACCTTTAAGCCGGAACAAAGACGAGGATTTGTTTGTATTGCCGAAATTGTTAGCCGGAACACTTAATCGACTAGCAGTATGACACTGATTCAATTTCTTCCTTTTCTCTGTTCAGTATAAAATTATATATATATATATATATATATATATATATATATATATATATATTGATTTAGTTCTTTATTAAAATACATTTTAATTAGATTAATTTCATTATATTTTTTAAATACTGAAGAAAACATTCCAATAACTAAATTAAGAAATATTTGAAAAACTTATATTTACTTTATATACAAGACAAACGTTTATCTATATACGGTAGTATTTTTTTAAAAATTTAAGTTAAGAAATACCAACATAATATAATTAAAACACATGTTATTTACTCATTTCTTAATAATGCTGCAAAACCATCAGAGTCCTACTTACTCTGTCTGGAGGTGTGTGCACGATATTTATTGTTTTATTATTATTTATAAATAAATAAATTTTATTTATATATAATAATTAACAATTGATTAAAATAATAATGGCAATAATTACTGCTAACAAATACTACAAACATTAACATAGTACAGCATGATAATTTTCTAACTATTAGCGGTCGAAGCCATCACAATGGGGTTAACTGCGAACCCAGGAATAGTTTTATATTATTATAATTTTTGTCGAAAGAATGAATCTTATTTTTAAAGTGTTATTCACATTTATTTATATTAAAAAAAATTCTTCCAATAAAAAAAATGAATAGCTATATAAACACACACACATATATGTGTATACAGTTGTATGTGTGTGTACGTGTTTGTGTAAGTCTGTCATACAAATGGCAATTTTTGTAAAAAATGTTGCATAAAGTTTACCATTATATTTAATATTGTTTTTAATATAAATTGTAGAATTTCTGTAAATAAGACAATATTGAATATTACATATATATATATATATATATATATATATATATATATATATATATATATATATATATGAGTGTGTGCATGTGTGCATGTGTGTGTGTGCCTGTATGTGTATGTAAGTCTGTCTACAAATGACATTTTTTTTAAATTATTGCATAAAGTTTACCATTATATTTAATAATGATTTTAATATAAAGTGTAGAATTCCTGTGAATAAGACAATATTGAATATTATATATATATATATATATATATATATATATGTATGTATGTGTGTGTGTCTGTGTGTGTGGGGGGGATGTGTGTATACGTTGTGTACATGCTTTTGTGTTTGATATATATATATATATATATATATATATATATATATATATATATATATACGCACACTGATAGATGGATAGATATTTGTATAAAATTCTTGTCCTCGAAGAAGAGAAGAAAAAGCAGATATTTTCACAAAGAGTACAAAAGGTTCATGTATAAAATATACAAAGTATATCTGGCTGTGCGCCGATGTGAAATGTCGTGAATGAAATCTGCGTATGACAGAAGGAATTTATTTACATACAATGTGTATGGACTCGAACTCGAGTGGAAGTTTAAATTCTTTCAAAAATTAAATATCATTTGCATGGAAGTAAGCACGTGTATATTTTTCTTAAGCGCGCTCGTGCTCAAGAAATAGTGGATAAGAAAGATACACAAAACATTCTACGTTCTTCTAACGGAAAATTTATACGTCTGGAACAACGTTCGATGAGTATGTGTAAGTATGTGAGGAGATCCCGGCAATTACTATTCTTATTTCATACGCATTAGCGTAATTTGATTTAAATATATTAAAAGCATGATTCAAATTCTATGGTGAACAGATGTTTTGTTTAAATTTAATACTAAATTTCATATATGTAATGGTATTAAATAATTTTTGTGACACTCACTCACAATTATATTTATTTATTATTTTAATGAACAAGAAATAAATTATAATTTGATTTAAATAGATAAATTTACAATTATGAATTTAAATAGATGAAAATATCAATAGAATTTAAAACATACCCATACATATCTTATTATCTCTATTAAACTTTTTGATCTTTTTGTCACACACACATGCATACACACACATTATATATATATATATATACATATATATATATATATATATATATATATACATATATATATATAGATATATGTATATACATATACATATATATATATATATACATATATATATATATATATATATATATATACATATATATATATATATATTATGTGTATATTACACGTGTATTTTTTATGCTATTCGAAGATGAATAGAACTTTTCGCAAAAAGAAATCATTTACATGTATAAGACAACCGTGCAATCTGGCACGTTGTGTACATGTAAACTCCTTAATAATAGGACATTAATTAAGACCTACAATAACAAGCACGTGTATTGTATTCGATAAACAATGCTTGTAAGTAAAATACCAAAACTCCATAGCACGACCTGCAGTAGTTTACATTGAAGATGGAAACCGGAGACGACGACAACTACTACCACCATCTACTATGACTACTACTACTACTATTAGTGACTCGACAGCAACCAATGCCGTTACCAACCGCTACCTAACTAGAAACTTTCTTATGCAATTAATTGTCATTACGTATGATGCCAAAAACATTTTCATGTACTGTTCTGATGTCAGTAACGAGGAACAAGTTCTTTTCTATGACTGCTATTATCAAAAACTTTTGATCGGAATAAAACATTTTAGGTTGTTTTATCTCGAGTTGTATACTTTTGAATACGAGACGAAATCAGATTAAAAGAATTTTGTGTGTCGCGTTTTCTTCATGTTAAATAAAAATATCGAAGGAAATAATAGACTCTCGACTTTTCAAATTATACATCATGGTTTATGTTTTCAAAGCATAGACACGAATGTCTTTTTAAAAAATATATTTTTCTTAATTTGAAATTTTAATATTTTTTTTTGTTACATTGTTGTAAAAAATATTACTGATCAAATATTTTCAAAGGTGTGATGATGTACGAATCAAATGATAGCTTTTTTCGATATTATTTTTGTTGACCTATTTTTCATATAAATATTAAAACGTCCTTTAATTACTTATCATGTAATATTTCACAAAGTATTTTTTTATTAAAATACACTTTTAACACTGGGAATAAATCAACTTCCACTAATGTATTCTTTTTTACCTTACAAACAGTAAAATTGTATTCTAATCAGAAAGGAAATGTTCAATAAATAATTATTGATTATTTTGGATTCTTGGCCGGTTGGTTGGTTATTGGGGTTTTAGCGCGCTTCGACAGCTAAGGTCATTAACGTCCGAACAGAAATTAAAAACACTGGATTTTACATATGTGCATTTTAATGGAAATGCCGTCATCTTCAGGGTGCTTGGGTTCACAAATATCTAACTCTTAAAATTCAATCTTCTTTATATATATATATATATTTATATTTATATATGTATATTATATATATATATATATATTTATATACATATACATATATATATATATAATATATATATATATATATATATAATATATATATATATAATATATATATATATATATAATATATATATATATTATATATATATATATATATATTATATATATATATATATATATTATATTATATATATATATATTTATATACATATATATATTATATATATATATATATATATATATAAAATACATACTAGGTGTAAAAATTAATTCTGTGCCTTAAAATTGAATCAGTCATAACACTGATTTAAATTAAAATATTTTCTCATCGTTTCAGAATTTTGAAGCTCCATCCTTATCATTTAAAAATATTAGATATCTTGGCCAAGCAGTTGGTATAACCTCACAAAACAGTAGTGAACACGATTCGTCCAAAAAATAGTGTATAGTTTTCGCATTCCATTTGAAAAAAATGCTGCCAAAGCCATGAGGATGATTTGTTCAGCTTTGGAAAAAGGTATTGTGACACATAAATTATACAAAAAATGCTAAAACTGTGAAAAAGATCCAAAAAGTATTATAGCTTTATTAACTCAAATATTTCATCTTTTTTCGGTAGGAGATTCGTCAATTACCTGATAGATGGACCAATTTTATACAAAATAATGGAGGATATTTTGAGGATTGAAATATAATACATTTTTCCGTAAATAAACATTCATTTGTATAAAAAAGTTATTGATGTAATTTGTACGTGTAATATGTGTGTATATATATATATATATATATATTCTTTCTTAATTCACATTTATGTTCAGTGATCTTAAATATTTCTGTTCTATTTTGTAGTACGAGTGCTTTTGGTGCCAATTATAATTTTTTTTTCCTTAAAATTTAATTTTCATACATCTTCAGTATATTTTCTACTAGATAGATATTTCAATGTTCACATGCAAAGAAGATACAAGTATAGGCTATTTATAAATAAATATAGGACACTATCTATTCATGTAATTTCAGATAGAAGATAATGAACATAGTGATTCAAATTTTTCACATTACATTAACCCGCACACTAGAAATTATCACTACAATTGATTTCATTGTTAATTAAACCTTAGCTGCCACACTTATCTGGTATAACATAGCTGCCACATGCCACACTGGGGTCATATTGACCCACAGTGGCAGCTAAGGGTTAATTTTTTTTATAGAAGTATTATTTAGAATGTTCTAAAAGCTATGAGTTTATACATAAAGGAATTTTTATAAGAAAAAAAAACACTACTATATCGAAATATTTTCTTGAATAATTCATTACAATATATATATATATATATTAGAAGCAGCAGCTTTTGCCAATCCACGGATAAAAGCCTCTTGCATGATTTTCCATTTTGTACAATTGAATGCCTCTCGTTTCCACCGATTTCCAATAAAAAAATTAATTTCCTTTTACCAAGTATTCATTGGTCTCTTTCTTGGTCCTTTATGTTTCTTGGTTCCCAGTTAATAATTTCTATTGTCCATCGGTTGTCTTTTCTTCTTGAAATATGCTCTGGCCATTTCCATGTCAGACTCTATACTCTTCTTATTATATCTGTGACTCCTGTGTGTTTTCGTATGCATTATATTCTTTTTTTAACTCTTTTTGTTATTCCTATCATGAATTTTTCCATACTTCTCTGTATTTTTTGAAGTCTAAATGATTTTTCCGTTAAACATCCATGTTTCACTGCCGTAGGTATGGACTGATAGTATTCATTGATAAAATTCTTTTTTCTTCAAACAGAATAAGGTTGCTGATTTTAATATCGAAACGTATTATTCAAATGAGTTTTTTCTCCCCCCACCTCTCTGTCTCTCTCTCTCTCTCTATATATATATAAATAGATTTTTTTCTACTCTATACTGGTTATTCTCTTAAAAAGCTATAATGTGTTCCTATTTTGGGGCTAATATTGTATGTAGTATAACAAATATTATTACTTTCAGTTAACTTTTATATCAGATTATTTTTTTCATATTATTGGTAGAACCACATCAATAACCACATTTTATAAAAGATGAATTATTGCAACAATTGAATGAAAAATAATCAGAAAGAAACAACAAACTGTCAGAGATGAGTTAAGAAAAATACTTTGATATAAGAAGTAGTGATATATATATATATATATATATATATATATATATATATATATATAAGAAAAAGAGAGAAGATTAAATTTTAAACAGATATTTTTGTACTCTTTCGGTCTAAAGATGATACCGTCGCTATGTAAATACATTTAATCACCAGTAAGAAATGACCACTAATAATTTATTCAATATTTTTATGCTGAAGAATTTTTATGGCTTTCGTGGAATGAAAAAATAATTAATTTATGAAAATATATTTTACTATATTTTTAATTAAGTTTTTTTTCTGAACTGATACAGCATTTTATTTATTAAACCGTAGTAATAATTGAAAAATTAATACACTATCTACTTAACTCAACTTGTTTTATATATATATATATATACAAATACACATTTTTTTATGTAGATTAGCTGTAAAATTGTGTTTACGTAAGCGCCTGTATTAAAACCTTATTTATTACAATATAGTTTTAAAATCCTTTAAGTTTTTTTTTGTTTTATGGATAGTGTAATTTTTTTGTATTACACTATATGCTATTAAAAATAATTTACATACTTTTGCTTCTGTCATTTTTCATTATGATTAATTAATGTCAATATTTCAATGCTAAAAATCTATCAGATATCTAGTCAAATGCAAATGAATGTATTGAAATATTCAGTGAAAATTATATAATGCTCAATTAAGTTTTTGTGAATTTCGAACATACATTTTTAATTACGTTTTACTGCGCATTAAACTATGATTATATTTTTTTGAAACTATCATGTAAATATTTAAATAAGGAGAAAACAATTTATTGAAACTCGCAGACATTTTTTTCATGTAACTATCGTGAAACAAACATTTTTATCACGATTATTACATACTTATTATATTTTGGAGGTAATTTTTGTCGTGACGTTCAATTTTCGATTAACAAATTTCAAAATTTAACAATTACTAAATAAACTTCATTAAAATGTATTGTCTGTCAGACCGGCTGCTAATACACAACGAATAACAGAGACATAATTACAATTTTTGGCACTGAACAACAACGACAGAAATGCAGCCAATGGCGTCCGTGTCGGTAATTCGCATATACGCGTTGATCTCCCATCGATACATAACATAATCGACGAGCCGTCACACGTCGCGAATCTAAAAATTCGACGTTTATTTTAAAACCGAACTCGAATCTATATATCTATTAAAACCAGGCTGCTCTGTTTCATGATTGATATGATTAATCAGCGGAACCGCTTGTACACTCATCCATACAGACAAACGCATACGCACACACACACACACACACGAACACATCGCCATGAAAACGTTCATAAATTATGCATGCTTTCGATATATAACTCGCTTATACGCCAATAACGAGAAAAATAATTGCCTCTCACTAATACATAATATAATTTTCATTTTAATACACTTTTTGGTCGAAAGACACATACAAACGCACATTCGCATGCGAACGCAACGATCGAAAATCGATATTATGTAACGCTCTGATATTTGTTATGTAACAGTTTGACGCCGTCCCCCTAATTCAAGAATCGTTATAAATTACGTCGTGAATTATTCGTGTTTTCAATCAAATTTCATTAATGTGTTATATTCGTTTCAGATACGACTAATCAATCAATTAACACTGGCACAAAATAGTTACTTGTCGATTGAAACATTGTGTTTCAGCGCAAAAGAAACATGCTGTTCACTTTGAAAAACAATCGAATCTATTTTAAAAATTTCCACATTATTTCAACAGCAGTTTCTACACTAAAATCATATACTGGTATTTCGTAAGAACTAGAAAAAAATATGCGCCGCTACAACACGTCATATAGAAGTTAATTTGCAGATTGGATAGATAATATTCAGATAGTTCAAATCTATCAACAATTAGGTTGGTAGGAGAACAATTATGGTTTTTGTTTTCTGAATTCAAACCTTATTTTTTCAATGAAAGTGTCACTTTATCGTTTTAATATCATTGTAGAGTGCATTTTTCGGTCTGCCATCGAGAAAAATTAGGCTATTGAATTAAAGATGGAAAAAGGCAAATACAAACAATTTTTAGTATGAGTTCAAAACGGGTGGTAAAAGAACAGAAACTGCTTGTAAACCAAACGATGCTTTTGGTGTGGGTACTGTTAAGGAAAATACGATGTAATGGTGGTTCCTAAAACCTTGAAGATGAAGAAGGTCACGAAAGACCTTTTAATTCATAATGATCAACTAAAGGCGTTTTTGAATCAGAACCACGCACAAAAAATCATGCACAAAAGTTAGGAGTTAGTTATCCAACAGTTTTGGAACACTTAAAACACCTAGAAAAATCAAAAAGAGATAAATGTACATATAATTTGAAGATTATAAACTGCAATTATTTTTCCACCAATCGAATAAAACTGTAAATTATTCGAATTTTTAGACTAATTTCCAATCTTGAGAATGATTTCAATTGCAAAAGAAATCTGTAGCTAAATTCGCTTTCACAAATGATTATTTTTCATTCCACAAAATACAGTAAACCCTCACCGAACGACTGATCGCACAACAACCGGGCATCATGAAGCATGGAGATTTATGGGGTGATATGGTAAATTATCGTGATTTTAATGTTTTTACTGATTGTTTTGAAGAGGTTGAATAGGATATTATCATCCCGTATGTGTCCATGGGTCTGGAGATGAATGCGGATGATGTTTAATCCCTAGTTGAAAATCATTATCAGGAGCTAACAACAGAGGAATTTTAGCAGTTGGAGGAGATAATTACGGAGGAGAAAGACAGTGGGAAAGAAAAAGTTGAAGAAGCCCTACATTTTATAAGTGGTCACGAATTAAAAAGGTTGTTAAACGAATGGGTAACTATTAAAAGTAAAATGTCATTCCATCAGAAATTTGGAAAGATTGAAGTTCATATGTGCCAGTATGAGGATAATATGTTTGCCTACTTTTACAAATTTAAAAGAAATATACAAAGCCGATCCACTCTTGATAGGTTCTTTCAACAAATCCTCAACTTCCTCCCAATCCAGTACCACTTACACAAAGAGGGCTAGAATTGATTCCACTTCTAGTAGTGACTTACCGTAAATCTTCACGGAGGGTGATTTTATCTCTAAAAACCAGCACTGGTAAATTACTAGTATGGGCCATCATCGAATAAAAACAGATTATTAGCAACAAAAAGTAAAGCAAAATAATTTTCATTTCTTATATGTATCTTTAAAATTAAATTTTGTCTTATGTACGTTTAAGATTTTGGCGGCTTTGCATTAATTAGAAGGTTTACATATCATAAGTGTCTTATACAAACGACCCTTTTAAGGAACGACCGTTAGTTCTGCACCAGTTACGATCGTTCAGCGAGGGTCTACTTTATAAAAAAAAATCTGATCAAAAATATTATATAAGGTATTATTTTTAATTGTTACCTATGGGCATTTTGATAACGATCTGATGTATTTTTTTTTACTTTATCCTGCCGCTTTAAAGACAATAGTTTCGGCAAAGAAATACGCATAGATATCAATTAAAACGATCAATAATCATTTATTTAATATTTGTGATCAGAAAAACAATATTATTTTAAGGGTGAAGAGGAATTCATTTGTGGACATCAATTATAAAGTTTGGAAAATTCTAATTTATTCACATTTTAGAAAAGATTATAAAAATATTTTCGTATAATAACTCGATTAAAAATATTTGCTTTATTGAAAAATTAAAATTTTTAATACACCATTTAAACATATTAAAATATTTTTCACTATATTTGATATTTTGGATTAAATGTATTTGAAAATATTTAAATTAAATATGTGCTATTTCTTAAAGTACACTATTATATGAGAAAAAAAATAAATATATAATTAAATTATTTTTTATACCTTCAATAGTGTGGTTTTAAAGTACAATACGATCAATTCTTTAACCATTTTCACTACCTTTGTACAGATTCTCAAATACCAGTTTACGGATTCAGTTTATGAATGCAATGAAGCCTGAAAAACTTAAATGAGTCTAATTCCAGATTCTACGTTTCAAATCTTGTGTATGTGAATACAATTAGTTTTGTCTGAGTCGTTGAATTAGATTCATTCCTACCGTAATTTTAGACGACAGTAAAGAGATATGGTCTTATTTTCCATAAATTGAATAAAAATTATATTCTATTTTTGTACGAAATTTATATTAGCAGTTACACCAGTGTATAAAGTACTGAAATATTATACTAGTGCACAGAAATTAAAACATTCTTTCTTGTTTTATGACCTTTCAAATACTAATACCAACGATGGTGAACAGTTAGTAATAAAGAAGTGTATTTAATCGTTTTATCTGACTGAAGTTTTTTACCGTAAATTTCTAAGATTTTATTATCTTGGTTACAAATTTTTAGACTTTTCAATTCATAAATAAAAGTTTAATAATAAAACTATTAATTAAATAATTTTATTTATTTTTTTTGTTTACTATAATATGTTAAAAGTTTTTTTCTTCGAGGATTGATATTTTATTTAAAATGAAAGAAATTTTGTTTCGAACAAAAAAATGAAATAAGGTTTTATTATCCTAAATTGTTATTAAATACAGACTACTTATTTACAAAAATCCATTCAAAAAACAATTAACTCTAAGAAGAAGGATGTAATTTGCAAGAAAATAATAATATAAATGCACTAATCTTCATATTTACTGTATAAAAAATTATTAATAACAAGTAAATATGAAATATGTTAATATCTTTTAAAACGTTCAAAATTCTACTAAATTGTATTCATTACTTTTCAACTTTCAGTTCTGTGTCAACATAAATTTCTCTTGACATTTTTTTAACAAATTGCACTTTTATTTTGAAATCCACGTCATTGTTTTACTTTTTAATATGATCTGTTAATGTCTGTTGTTGAATCTGTGTACTCTTTATGAGACCATTTAAACCATACAAATGTAAACAAAAACAACATTAAATAAAACATTAGATAGACAACGCACGATTTTAATTTTATGACTATATTTGAAACTAGATCACTGGAATGGAACGAAATAATGAAAAAATAAACACATAATAATTCTGTATACAAACGATGAACTAATAATGACTTTCGTGCGCCGACCCGCCTGTTTGCATTTAAATCGAACCAAATATCACAGTATGAATAATCCCTTTGGACGTGTACATAAACAACATGCAAAATTATACCAAATGCCCGTCTATTGTCTGTAAAATGTGGTGTACACAGATCGTATGGAAACCGCACTAAAGCGCAGCGTTTGTAATTCGATTCTTCTTTAAACAGAATATATCTGAACATGCCTATGTAAAACTTATGATATTTTTGTAACTCGCGTACTCTTATTCAACGCAGACTTGTGAATTAGATTAATCTTTAACCTAATTCAAACAAACAACATTCATTATATTAGAATGGTGCAAAAATAATGCGGTTTTTATCATCTTAAGTTTGGCGCCGATTTTTCTAGTTATCGTTATCTTTTATTATAGTCATGTGATGCATCATTACAAACAATGAAATTAGCACTAAAGACTTCAACTTATGTCTTTTGTTTTCATTATTTAGTATTGTTGGATATAACCTCTTAAATTAGTCATGGAAAAAAGCAACTTCGCGTGAAGTTTGTCGTATGAGTTTCAATTGGGACGTAAAGCAACAGAAACTGCTCAAAATATCAAATTCGTTTTTGGAAAAGGGTCAATTAGTGAACGTACGGCTCAAAATTAGTTCTAAAAATTTCGTCATGGAAACGAAAGCCTTGATAAGGAGAGTTGCGGACGTCCTTCAGCTATAGACAATAATGATTTAAGGACCATTATTGAAGCAGAACCACATAAAACAACTTGAGAGTTGGCAGAAGAATTCAATGTTGATCATTCAACACTTGTTCGACATTGGAGCTTAATTGGGAAAAAAAGCTGGATAAATGGATGCCGTACAAACTGAACGAACATCGATCAATTCGGTGATATGAAGTCTTCTCTGCGCTTCTTTTTCTTAACAAAAATTATTTCTTTCTTGATCGCATTGTCACATGTGATTAAAAGTGTATTTTCTATAACAATCTGAAACATTCATCATTGTGGCTGAACCGAGTAAAGGTACCAAAAACATTTCCTAAACCGAAACTTCATGAAAAAAGTTTATGGCCACTGTTTGATGGTCGGCAAATAACATCACTTACTACATTTTTTTTAAATCCTGATGAAACAATGACAGAAGAAAAATATTGTCAAGAAAAAATGCATGAGAAGTTGCATCGTTTACGGTTATTATTAGTCAATCGAAGAGGACAAATTCTTCTTTATGACAACGCCCACCACACGTTTCACAAATGACTAAAAAAATTAAATGAACAGGGTTATGAAACTTCACCCTACTCACCTTTTTCTACGGACCTGTCTCAACAGATTATCATTTTGTTAAACATTTGAATAATTTCGTACGAAAGAAAGTTTTCAAAGATCAAACATCATCTCAAAGTGCTTTCAATGAATTCATTAATTCCAGGACTCCATTATTCTACCTTTTAGGAATAAACAAACTTGTTTTCCGTTAAGAAAAATGTGTAGAGTCCAATGATCTTTATTTTGATTAATAAATATAATTTTTAACTGATATACGAGTCTTCATACTCGATACGTAAAACCGCAATTATTTTTACACCAACCTAATAAGATTACATAGATCAGAGAAACGAACTAAAACCAAGAAATAATTAATTACCTCTTCGTTTGGTTCATATTATAACAAGTTGTTTGATTTTAATTATTCAATTTAGGTAACTAAAATATTATCTTACATGTAGTTTTTTTTTAAAAAAAAACTTCCATTTTTAATTACTTCTTTAAGTATTTGTTAAAGGTTTAATATTGTCATCGAAATCAAATAAATTTTCATATTAAAAATGTCACGAAAAACAGATATTTAAAATTTTCAACATTGTAAGCATACACAATAGAAAAAAAACTATATTAAGTATCAAAAAATAGAATCTAAGACGAAAATATTACCCACAAACAGCTAATAATTTATTCAATCAACGAACACAAATAACATTTATTGATTTTATTTTTTATTAGTGTACACTTTTTCAATTTACGTTCATATAATTATACCATCATATGGAATATTTTATACAATATATAAATATATATATATATATATATATATAATTATTTAAAAAAATAAATATTTATGTATTTAATCCAATGAAAAAAATTCATATTTACATATAAAAACATTTTTAACGTTACCAAAACCAGTAGGATTACATATTTATAAAATCACATGTATGGAAAAAAAGTTGTGACATTAATATATAAAACACATAATGAAAAAGAAATATTTAATTAAATAGAAATAGTTTTTAATGAATAAATAGAAAACAATATCTATAGACAAAAGAAAAATAAGCAAAACCTATAGATAAAACAATTGTTCGGAATATATTTTCAAAATATCCATTTATCATTTAAATAATGTAACTACAAATAATAAATGTATGATTAATTTATTTGTTATAATTTATTTAAGTATTAATAATATTACCATATTATTAATATTTATATATTTATAAATAATTTTATATATTAAATATTTATATATATAAAAAATATATTTTGTATTAATTAAATCGAAATATTTTTTTAATTATTAAATACATTATATATAAATCAATAATAACTTTTAATAATTTAAAATTATATTTATATGTAATAAAATACTTTACTTATTAATTTTTTTATATAGGACTATATATTCTAGTAAAAAGCATATTAAATAGATGTATTTATTAATTAATAAATATAACTTCATTTATTAATAATATGTATATATTATATATATAATTATTTTATGATATAAATATTAAATCTTTATAAAATGAAAAATACTTTTTTACCTCTGCTTTATTTATTTAACTAATATAAATATTACTTATATATAAATAATAAAGCATATTGTTTTATTTTATTATATAAATACAGATAAAAAATTGAATTAAAAATAATCAGATGTTTGTAAAATAAAATGCCTGAAAAAAGGCATATCTTGATAGAGTAAATAATGTGATTAATTAATTTCAAAATTATTAAACCTAACTAAACATAGACGATTTTTTTAAATTCTGACACTAATCTAGTTTTAAATTTTATTTTTGTATAAAATCTAGGATTTTCTTAAGAATTAAAAATTATTTAGAATTCCAAATCAATGCAATCCTTTTGAGAATAATTGATTAACCCCTTCACATACGAATTAATTCAAGTTCAATATGACCAAAAAATACTATTTATTTTACAACTAAATAACATCTGTGTAAGCTTAACAAAGAAAATAATATTTATACGTTGCTAAATATTATAATTCACTACTAAACTTTTCGAAACATTCTGGTAAGTGTAGAAGAGGTACTTGACATTTCTTACACTCCCAAGTCGTTTCGCTTTTTATATTATTTTTCAAGCACCCGTGATACGTCTTTGCAGGATGTTACTTTTTACCAGTGGAAGGATATGTTCAGGAAAATATGCCCTCACTTGAATAACCTATTTGGTTTTCACTGTCACTTTCGTACAAATTCAAAACATACATGTTGCAGGGTTCGTTTCTATGGTTCACACTTTAACACCGAATGTATATAATTATGTCTTTTATAAGAAACACATGACGTATCAGGAACATCTATGTATGTCAATGGGTTAATCACTAGTAAATATATTATTTTACACCAAGATTCTTGATTTTTTCGGGGTATATTTAGTGCCAATTAAATGTTATATAGCTAGTACAATATATAGTTTAAGGGCACAAAATTTACTTAGCTAAGTACATTAGCAATAATTTAACAAAAATGAGTGTAAGAAAACGATTTTAAAAAATATTTTCATGCTATGTTATATTTTTCAATATAGTAAATGGGAAATATTGAACAGCGGTACAATTGTGCTTCCCACCGATAGTTTATAATGTAGCACAAAGAAATACATTTAAATATCTTGATTGCGTGTTAACATAATTACATATTATTTCAGCTGTCTGTTTTATTTTGTTTCAATTATCCAAATTGAAATGTGATGTTTCACTTCAAATATCCTATTAAATATTTCATTTTGGAAATTAAATTATTGAAGTATTTTCTCTGATAATATATTTTTTGATAATGTGTTTACATATATTCAACGTTAAAAAAAGTACAATAAATATTTTCAGATCCATAATATTACTTATATCTTCACAAAAATACTGTTAATAAAAGCTAGCGAAAATATTAATAGAGGATAAAAAAATACAATTAAATATTTTCACAGATTATCAGAAAAACACTTTTTGTGGTTTTTCGAGTAAAAAGATAATTCATTTATGAAAGTAAAGTTAGCCACAATGTCAGAATTTTATTGTTACAGTCAAATCGCTAAAAACAAAGATTTCAAACTTATTCTATTTGATAAAAAGTTTGTGTAATATATATATATATATATATATATATATATATAAAATGTCTCAAAATGTTGTTTTTATATACAGATTCAAGAATCAAAGCAGAAAAATAAATTATATTTAAACATGGCCTCCAATGTTCTTAAAATATATAAGAAGCTTTAATTTCGTTTCCAGTAGAAATTATTTTTTCACTTGAAAATAATTGACAATATTAAAGAAATTAATTTGAACCAGTAAGAGTATTCTTTCATAGATACCTCTATAGCTTTGTTGTCCGAATATCGGGAATAAATTCCACTGAAAGTTGTTAAAAGTACTTCATTAGATTTTAAAAAATTCACAATGTAATCATAATATTTTTCTTGCATAACTCATGAAATTATTGCAAGGAAAAACGCCTAAAGGCTAAGAATACAAAAATTCCAAAATAATTTATAAACAATTTCCATAATTAACTTGTTCTAAAGTGCAATAAAAACTAGAATACAAGTTAATAAAGATTTTTTGCAATATTGAATCTGTAGACACATTTTTGGAATATGTTATAAAATACCATGTGCATATATATATATATATATATATAAAAACGTATATACTTACAACCTATATAAGTATATAGGTTTTATATTTACATAAAAAATATATATATCAAGCTTTCATTAAATCAAGATATTATAATAAACGTTCATCTATAAGATAGTAAATTTTACCACTTATTGATGATTATATATTTTTAATGTATATATTTTTTTAATAATTATGTATTTTTCATTATTTCTAACAGAGAATTTCTAGTAATATTTATTTTTTTATACACACACACACATATACATATATATATATATATATATATATATATATATACGAGTGTATATATATATATATATATATATATAAATATGGTCATTACAAAAATAATTTCAAAACGTCTACAAGCGCAGTTAGATTTCGCTCAACCAACGGAACAAACAGAATTTCGAAGCGGATTTAATACAATGGATCACATTCAGGTAGTGAACGAAGTAATTAACCGGTCAAATGAATACCGAATACTAGTCTGTCTTGAAGTTATAGACTGTAAAGGGCTTTCGACTTTATTACCACATCATCGGTCGTATCTGCATTGTAGAACCAGGGCATAGAGGACACATATATTGAGTTGATAGATAACATCTACAAGAATACAGCCTTGATGGTGAAACTACATGAAGAAATAAAAAAAAATAATAATTGAGAAAGGTATAAGACAGGAAAATTCAATTTCGTCGAAATTATCTACTGCATCGTCCGACTGAGAGGACAAAGGTATCGAAATAAAAGGCCAAAAACTAAGTCACGTCCGGTTTGCTGATGATATAGTTATCTTCGCAAGTATTCCGGAAGAGTTACAAAAAAGGATAGAAGAATTAGAGGATTCCAATCGAAAAATTGGCTTAAACATGAAGCACACACAAATAAAAGTGTTATTCAATGCGTTTGTCTACCCCGAAAAAATTGAAACAAAAGGAACAGAAATAGAAAAAGTTAGGCTATTTATCAACAAAGATGGATCATTCAGTTAATAAGTAAACATGAGAATAAAAATGGGCTGAAGCTCGTTTGGACGAATTTCCTCAATATTTAAATCAACAATCCCACTCTGTTTGAAAAAAAAGTATTTGATCAATTTATACTATCAGTCCATACCTACGGCAGCGGAAGATGGATGCTTAACTCCAAAATCATTCAGAGACTCCAAACAACACAGAGAAGTATATAAAGATGCTTGCTAGGAATAATAAAAAGAGATACAAAAAGAATGTAATGGATAAAAAAAGAGAGGAGTCACAGATGTAATAAGAAGTGTAAAGAGTCTGAAATGGAAATGGTGGGGGCACGTTGCAAGAAAAGAAGACAATCTATGGACAATAGAAATTATTAACTGGGGACCAAGAAACATAAAAAGACCGAGAAAGAGACCAATGAACAGGTGAGATAAGAATATTAAAATTTTATTGGAAACCAGTGGAAAAGAGGAACATTCAATTGAACAAAATGAAAATTATTGAATAGGCTTTTATACAGCAATGGAGTAACATATGCTATATATATATATATATATATATATATATATATATATATATATATATATATATATTCATTGACTGCTTCTTAAATAAATGATATAAACTCGTATTAATAAATATTTATTATAAATCATTCTAATATATTTAAAATACATACAGATCCATATATATATATATATATATATATATATATATATATATATATATATATATATATATATATATATATATAATAATAATAATAATAAAATTTAAAACATACTGTAAATATTTAAAATTGAAAAGGCGAATAAGTTTGTTTTAAAGGTAACTATCATATTTTTAATAATAATTAATTTTTTTCCTCAAAACTAGCCTTCAAGTTGAATACTTATTATAATTGTTCATTCGTACATTCAGTTCGATAGCGTTCAGTCACGTATCTGATGTAAGAGTCGTACCTTGATTACCTCGACGTCATCACGCCATTCACGACTAGTGCAGCTGCTGAATCTAGGTTCAACATTGTCGTTCAACAACGTTTTAACATACGTCAACATGTTAAAGATACATTGCGGTATTATCGTTGCGCTTCTTCGTTCCGTTGCATCTAAACGATGTGTGCTCGCGTGACCCCCGCGGCAGATTCATGACATGGCACTAACGACACACTGCCATTTCGGTTCGGAAACTCGGTTTGGTAATTAATTTCCGTCTCATTTATTTTCTCACCGCAGCCTGACTTATGTGACAATTACTGGAAAGAGTTCGCCCGTCTACTGTCTGTCTCGTTCACTCCGCTTCAACTTTACAATGCGGTTGTATGCGCGACGAACTATAGTATATATATGAGAGCATGCTTCAATGCCATTTTATGCAAACTATATAAGACGACATTTGCTCGATGTCGAGTCGCACGGGGAGCCAACAGTGGAAATCCGAAAACGGAATCAATCACGAGAAAAGGTCGCGTCCAATTATTATAATCGTCACCGTCTATCCATTTACCTCTTCCGGACGCTTTATTATTAATATGTCTACGGTAGTCGATTCATTATTGCGGTTCGCATTCGTATAAAACGAAACCGTATCAATAGCGAACGCGTCGTCGACGTAGCAACCGATGATAATCATACAGATTCATCATTTATTTTGATTTCACGTCGTAACGTCTTCTCGACGTTAAACCAATTCTTCTCTGTAGACATTGATTCGTCAAAGAAATTACATTTTTTTTTCAATTTATTATATGAAATGGAAACTTTTATAATAAAAATCATTTCAATTTGCTTTAAAAATGAAATTTTATATTTAAATTGAAAGTATAAAACATAAATTAATTACGAGGAGAGTTTAATCAGTTAAATTTATTATTCATCATCTTATAACTCAGAAAAAGTATATAATTTTGTTTTGTAACATGACAAAAATAATTTAATTATTGAGTTAAAAAATTATACCAAAACCTAGAATAAATTTTATCCTAAATGATCTTAATCAATGTACAATACTTTACTACTTTTTAAATAAATTACACATACTATAATATTTCCGTACTTGATAAATTTCAATTTTTAAAGAATAATAATTTATTTGTTTTGTCTAATTGAAAAAAAGAACTCTTATAGACTCACAAAATTACTTTTAATTGCATTATCGATTTGAATTTTATATAAAACATAAAATACAATATAACACTCTTGATTATACCTCAGCTTAAAAAATTCAAAACAGTTCTTAAAACGCTTTTACATCACTCAACCTTATATGAACCGTAAAAGGAACACATAAATTCACCTTATACAAACCTAGTCACTATCATAAATATATGGTCGTTAAGCCTATAAAATGTGGCCTTCTTTATTGTATAAGTAACATATAAAGTCAGTTTATATGTCTTATCAGATTAATATAAGGTATATATAAGGTTCCCATATAAGGATTCTGGTACTTATATGGATTGTATAAGGAATATCTGAAACTTTATATGGAAAATATAAGGTTGAGTATTACTAGGGATTACCCTAATAAATACCATAATAAGCTATTGTGTTAGATAAATTCTTAACTAATAAAATAATTTAAAAACATTAGGTGTACAAATTAATTCGGTGACTCATTTTATAGAAAATGAATGTTTACTGAAAAATGGAATTTATATTCCATTTTTTATATTATTTATATAATTTATATTATTTATATGGAATTAATTCTTTTATATTACTTTGCTCCATCTATCAGGTATCAACGAATGCTTTCTCGAAAAAAGCTTTGTGTCGATGAAATCTTAATTCATTTTCGGACCTCTTCCACTGTTTTAGTAATTTTTGCATGTTATATTCATCACGACACCTTCCTTCAAAACTGAACGAATCCGCGGCTTCAGCATTATTTTTTTCAACTGGAATGTAAAGAGCATGCAAGGCCTATTATACTGCTTTTCGGACGTCATCATCTTCACTACTATCTTATATATCAAAGGCTCAGCCAAGATATATATATATATATAATGTTTTTAAATGATAAGGTTGACTGAAGCGACGAGACAATATTTTAATTTAAATCGGAGTTAAGAATGATTCAATTTAAAAGCACAAACTTATTTTTTACACCTAATAAAATTGAAACTATTTTCCAAACTACATAAGTCTTAATTAAAAATGTAAATTGACATTTTTATTCAAAAAATGAACGGAAACTATTGAAAATTTTTCGAATTCCAATTCTATTACATTTTTATGCACACACATTTTCTAAATAAAAGGAACATTAAATTTTTTTTTATAATTTTAAATCATTCATCAAGATATCAATATTATGTTTTGTGTAGGCATCCATACACATATTTTCAATTAGTTTGTATGTGTATGTATTTAAGGGCATATTTATACACGCATTTATATATCTATTTATACATGTACGCACACCGACACACACACACATATATATATATATATATATATATATATATATATATATATATATGTATGTGAGGTGTTTTGTATATGTGTGCTTTTTGTGGCGATAGAATACAAAATCAAATTATTTTCAACGTCGAAAATCAAAATATAACATAATAAAAGTCATATCATTTCTCGCCATGAATTACATCGCTCACCCCCGCCCGTGATATTTATGTATAGTGACCTTTTGAAGTCTTTTGAAACGCACCTGAAGAAAAATAAAATCGATATTCTATTAAAGTGCTCATAAGTATTCTTCAACACAGTCTTATCGAGTGACATAAAAATATATACATACATATATATATAAATTCACACACATATATTTACTCTTCCTTTTCCAATCTATAAAATATATAATTTTTAACTCAATGAAAAGTTAAAAAGATACTCGTATATTTTAAGACTATATCTAGTTTTCCCTGCTATCCGTACGTTTTAAATTATTAATGTTTGTATTCAGAGAACGTATTTGCCCCATATCAAGTATACTAGTAATGTGTAAAAGCTATATTTAGTTTTTATTACTTTGTCCTTTTACTTTATTATAATTTTGTGCCAATTTTTCACATCTAAGAATTGTGCTTAAATATTAAAATTCTTCTTAAAATATTTTTTTAATAGAAACGTTAACTACATATATATATATATATATATATATATATATATATATATATATATATATATATATATATACATACTATAACCCCTTTATTTACGCGAGTAATCGATTCCACGAAAACAGCAAGTAAATAAAAAACGAGTAAATGGAGCCATAGAAAAAGGTTTAAATTAGAGATCTGTTCCATAGTCTCAAAAATTTTACTTTTACTGGGGTAGATATGTTTTAATTAAAGTTTTTCACATATATGTCTATATAAGAGGCTACTGATAACAAAGACACACTTTTCAATGTAGAAAACATTCATTTCCATAAAAAAAATATATCAAAGCTTAAAAATTTACAGTCACGTGTTCAAAATCACTCTCGCTAGATGAATCTTGTACTGTTACGGCTGTCGTCATAATGGTTGTAGTCGTTATGATTGTCGATGTTGATGGAATAAAGAATCTATCCAGAGTCTGCGGCTTGCATACTTGTTTCCTTTTCTCTAGAATGAGTTCGTACGATGAGATCTCAACTTTTAATCCCTTGCTGATTGAAACACTTCTTTCGTTGTAATGATCTATGCTTTCAATAGAATCAATGATTGTGAATCATAGATATGGACTCGTTAATGTTCTAGATTGTAAAAAGGTAAGGTGCTTTTCTTTCATCATCTTCTTACTCTCTCTTCGTTGTTCTTTTCTTGGTTTAATTCGAATATCATTAATTGTGAATTCAAAATCGTGTGATTTTAAAAATTATTCAATATCAGAAGCATTCAAATCGTTAAATTCTTCATCTTATAATTGCTGTCTTAGTGCCACTACCGCAGTAATGTCGATGTGAACATTTTCTAATGAACTGAAATCGTCTATTAAACTGGAAACACAATCTGGCCACAGATTTTTCCAGGCTGCATTCATGGTTGTGGCCTTTAAATCTTTCAATCCTTTTTTAATGTTTTCAATAGCATCGGCTATATTTTAATTGCGCCAAAAGTCGCGCAATGTTGTTTATCCGCCTCCAGCTTATCAAAAGTTTGTTTAAAAGTGTATTTCAGGTAATATTTTCAACTATTATTTTAAGACTATTTATTTTTACTAATATTTTAGAACTATTTTTTTTACTACACTATATATGTATACAGTGTGTATACAATATGATAAAATTATGCATTGTAGTGACATCTGGAGGCCAGTTGATTATTTAAAATTTAAAAATTTTTCAACCACGTTAAAGTGAATTCGTGTAAATAGAGACCGCATATATGGTGGGATTATAGTATGTATTTATATATATATATATATATATATATACACACACTATGAATATTTTTGTTTCTATAAAGGTCACTTATTTTATACGGGGATCCTCTTAACGAAGATTTAACTATTTTATAAAATGTACATATTGAAAAAAATTGCTTACATATGTGCTTACAATTAAAAATAAATCCGTTTCTACTAACTTATCTCTGTTTCTAAACGAATGACAAAGCTCATCATTAAATAAATGAATATTTTTTCCTACATATTACATAAATGAACTCATTTTAAATGCATAACTACTTTTCAATTATTGAAAGTATCAACAAATGTGCTTACCGAAACTATGTTTTAATACGAACTAACTACTTATTAATAAAAATTGAATCGTTTGCGTAAAACAGACTAATTAAAATTTAATGATATTGGAAAAGTGCAAAATTTATTATATAAAATACTCAAAATATAAATGTAATTTTATTAATAAAAATTTCGTAATGGAAACGAAAGCTTTGATGATGAAGAGGGTCATGGACGTCCTTCCGCTATAGACAATAACGATTTAAGAAACATTATTGAAGCGGACCCACATAAAACAACTCGAGAGGTGGAAGAAGAACTCAATGTTGATCAGTCAACAGTTGTTTGACATTTGAGCCTAATTGTAAACACAAAAAATCTGGATAAATGGGTGCTATATAAATTAAAAGAGCATCAAGCAATTTGGTGATACGAAGTGTACTCTGCGCTTCTTTTGCATAACAAAAATGATCCTTTTCTTGGTCGGGTTGTCACATGTGATGCAAAGTGAATTTTCTACAGCGATAAGAAACGTTCATCACAGTAGCTACACCAAGGAGAAGCACAAAAACAATTTTCTAAACTGAAGTTTCATGAAAAAAAGATTATAGTCAATGTTTGGTGGTCGACAAGTGGCATCATTCACTACAACTTCTTAAATTCTGGTAAAACAATAACAGTGGAAAAATATTGTCAGAAAATTGAAAAAATGCATGAAAAATTGCATCGTTTACGGCCAGCATTGGTCAATCGAAAAGGACCAATTCTTTTTCATGACAACGCCCGAACACACGTCACAAACGAATTTTAAAAAATTAAATGAACTGGATTATGAAACCTACCCTCACCCGTCTTATTCTCCAAAATTGTCTCCGATAGAATATCATTTTCTTAAACATTTGAGTAATATCGTACGAGGGAAGGTGTTCAAATATCAAACATCAGCTCAAAACGCTTTCAATGAATTCGTTAATCCCAATACTCCAGAATTTTATTTTGTAGTAATAAACAAACTTGTTTCCTGTTAGGAGAAATATATGCAGGACAATGGTCTTTATTTTAATTAACAAATATAAATTTTAACTGATGTAAGAGTCTTTATACTCGATACATTAAAACCGAAATTATTTATTTTTGCACCACCTTAAAATACTCAAAAATATATAATTTTAAACATTAATGAAACAAAATTATAAGTTTACACGTACCAATCATTCTGGACTGTTTGCATTTATTAACATTAACAACACAGTTTCTTGCAACCATCAAAACAGTGAATTATAACTGCGAGATTTTATTATTAAAAATGCTATATGTACATTAACCATGATCCAATGATCGTATGAATAATAAGAATGTGACTATTGCATGGTATACAATCTCTTTTACCGGAATAAACAGAGTGTGTGTGTGTGTCTATATATATATATATATATATATATATATATATATATATATATATATATATATATAATAAACACTGGTTTAAATTTCTTTTTATATACATTTCCCGTACGCTAATAATTTCAGCGACTTTATACGAACGAGAATAAGTAATGCAGAATCCTAGTTACGTGGCAACGAAAGAAACTCGTGAGACGCACAACAAAGTAACGAAAATAACATGTCATCGTCGACGACTACTTCTTCTTCCTCTTCTTCGTCGTCATCTTATATGCTTGTGAAAAGAGCAGAACAACATACGGAATTCATTACATTGCTATAAAACCGTCGGCTTAGGTTCGTACGTTCTTTCAGAAATACACCGAGTTTTATTCATATAGTTTTTTTAGACGCAAGTCTATCATTCAATGGACTACTAATGATGCAGACTTGATTTTCTGATGCAAAATAAGATACTGTACTCGACAAGATATTGTATGTTTTTCATACAAATTCATACATATAAATACATACATATTATATATATATATATATATATATATATATATATATATGTATATACATATATATATATATATATATATATATATATATATATATATATATATATATGTATATATATATATGTATATATATATATATATGTATATGTAGAGAGAGTGAAAAATCTCATTTAATGAAATCTCATATAACAAAACCTCAATCTAACAAATTATTTTATTGCTATCGTTCCTCTAATTTATGAAAAAAAAATTCGATTAAAGGTATCTTGTTTTTGTTTTCAGAATTTCATCGTTTCTCTATATTCATACATTCCAATCAAAATAGAACATAAAAATTCCTAACGATTTTTTTGTTCTTTGAAATAATGTTTTTTTTTCTTTTCCTTCTTTTGAATTAATGTATACATTTGAAGCAAAGTTTTTTTTACTTAGAAACGTTGATCAATTGATATGTTTGTAAAAGATTTTACACACAAAGATGAAATAAATTTTTCATCCAATATTTCGAATTAGTAATCCAGTATGAATTAAGGAACCAAATTAGAAAGAAAGAGTGTTTACTAAACAGAAATATTTCGAAAAACTAAAGAACCAGGATAACACTGCCATTCATTTCAATTCAGTGGTAAAAAAATCGAACATCATACAAAATGAAGTGCTGTTGCAATATTGTGCTAGAATAATATCTAAATTAGGTTACATTTACTTTAAAACTATCTAACTGATGAGTATCTCCGGACTATGAACGTTAAAAAATGGATACAAAATTATATAATGCATTAGTTATTTTTTCTTTACGATCAAATTATTACCGGCATCAGAATATGGACTACATTCTTTCCACGTCCACAAATATAACCAGCACGCCTATTACAATATGAAGATTTTAATTTAAAGATTTATTTTCTAAATTATTTTTTCGAATTCAGATATAATAAGGGAACTAATTGTTTTCCTAGCAAGTAACATATTTTTGATTTCACAAGTGCTATACCTAATTACAAAATTTTATTAGGTAATGATAATTTATGATTCTGTATATTGATCCAACCCAAAAAAATTAAGAAACAAAATGATCATAGAAAAGTAAATGAATAGTAACTTAACTAAATTCAACTGAATAAGATATTAAAAAAGTATATTTTTTGTTTGTTTTTTTTTTCAATACAAAAATTGTGAAACATTGAACATATTGATCCACATATATATGTTGTCGGCAACGTCCGATTTTTACTAGTCAATATATATCCTAATTTATAAAATTAAAATTAGATCACATTCATCCACACCTTCACCCACATCCTTCATTCTCCCTTCACTCTTTCTTGACTCGACCAAGCGCAGGAATACAGTCCTTAGTAAAGGTTCTACTTTGAACTTTGACTGACGGTGGCCGGTCAAAGTCGGACTTTACCTAAACCATATATATATATATATATATATATATATATATATATATATATATATATATATATATACACAGATAGGTAGATAGATACATAGATACATACAAATATTATACAACTCACCTTAAACAACTCAATGATGAACACCAAGTAACGATGTTTCCTGAAACAGATAATGATATTTAGCAAAATTATTATATTTTTTAATAATTTTATAAATTGAAAGCCTGTACATATATAAATCGAATAAATATTCAATTAGTATAATTTCGTTTTCAATCTTTCAACCTTTCAATCTTACATGTGCATACACACACACACACGTATATATATATATATATATATGGAATTGATTCATTTATTTTATAATGAAGAATATTATTATTTTGCAGACAAGGATTTGTTACTAATTATATTATTAATACATGTTCAATATGTAGATTTTATACAATACTTAATTCTTTGTTAAGAGGATTACCATGTAAAATAAAAGTAATCATTATTGAAATTAAAATTAGGAAAAATATATATGTATACATATATATATATATATATATACATATTTTTCTTTATATATATATATATATATATATATATATATATAGAATTCATTCATTTATTTAATAATGAAGACTATTATTCTTTTGCAGACAAGGATTTTTTACTAATTATATTATAAATACATGTTCAATATGTAGATTTTATACAATACTTAATTCTTTGTTAAGAGGATTACCATGTAAAATAAAAGTAATCATTTTTAAAATTAAAATATCTTAGGAAAAACATATATGTTTACATATATATATATATATATATATATATATATATATATACATACAATTAGATATGGATGTAACAAGTACTGCGGAACCAAATATATGGCCTTATAATCTTTACTCATATCAATGACAGGTAAATTCCTTCTGGATAAAATATTGTTTTATATAACCCCGATAGTATGGTCATACTTTTATGTTAGAAAGTAAAATATACACATACTAAATAACAAATAAAGATAAATTTTAAGTAGTATAATACAATCTGATACACATAGAAACCATTTATATATAGTTACAAATGAAACGTTGTTTCATGCACCTTTCATTTAAGTTTATAGCATTTAAAATCGATATGTTCGCTTTAAGTTTTTGTTCGTTTAAATTAATTGAGAGAAATATACTAATTTCGTTTTTTAAAAATCTTTTTAATGATCACAGGTTACATTTCAATGTTTTTCTCAACTACTTTTGTGAGATTTAAGTCTGTTAAATTTAAAATTAAAAATGAAGGAATATAAGATGCATTTTCATCATTTGATCCTGTTTGTTTCCGGAGAGAAAAAAGTGTTGCAGAGACAGAAAAAAGATATTCCCCGTTTGTGGAGAAGGTTCCGTAACTGGCAGTATTGTTAGAAAGTGGTTCGCTCGGTTCGGAGATGGAAAATTCGACCTAGAGGATAAATAGCGATCCGATAGGCCTGCAGTTGTTGATACGGACACATTTGCAACACTTATTGAAAGTAATCAACGTTACACGAGACGGGACATCGTAGAAATACTGCAGGTATTCTCATACGAGTGTTGTGTTATGAGTGACGTTTTTGAAACGATTAATCAGGAGCAATAAAATGGATTTTTTACAGTAGTGTGGGTCGAAAAAGTTCTTGAGAAAAAAGAAATCAGCCTCCTTCAGCCACTCCAAAAGCGGATCTTCATCCGAAGAAAATGATGTGTATCTAGTGGGATTGGAAAGGTACTGTATATTAAGAGCTCCTCTTAAATAATCAGACGATAAATTCGGAGAAGTATTGTACTTAACTGGCAATCAATTAAAGGCGTTAACCGATCAAAAGCGTCCAGATTTCATCTCTCAATCATTACTTGTGATGAAAAATGGATTCTGTATGGTAACAGAAAAAGATCTGGATAATTGTTAAATGCAAATAAAGCTCCAGGACACGCACCCACGCCGTCTTTACACCAAAAAAAACTTATTGTTACTGTGTGATGGACAAATTAAGAAATAATCCATTATTCTTTTTTAAAACTAGGCAAAACAATTACGGTTGATCATATTGTGCGAAATAGACAATACGAATAAAAAATTAAAAACAAAACAGCCAATGCTAATCAATAAATATGGGCCAATACTATTGCAAGACCAATGCTCGACCACACACATCTCGAATCACAATTTCCAAATTAAATTCATTAAATTATGAAATTTTACCGCATCCCTCTTATTCACCAGATATTTCACAGACAGACTATCATCTTTTTTGCCACTCGGAATACTATTTAAGAAATAAAAACTTCCGAAACCAAACAGAAGTGACTCAAGGATTCGAAGACTTTATAAGCTCTAAAAATGTCGATTTTTATAAAAATGGGATAAGCAATCCAATTTCTCGCTGGCAAAAGATTTTTGATGCTGATGGAGCTTATTTTGATTGAATATATTTTGTCTTGTTAAAAATATTGTGTTTTAATTCTCACCTACAAAGTCCGCAATTTTATATGTTATACCCTAATACCACCGAACATTTAACTTGATAGTATTTTTTTTAATTTAAACGTATTGTCAATAAAAGATTACGTCTGATGTAAATTGATTTTATAATTTGATTTATATATATATATATATATATATATATATATATATATATATATTTGAGGGCTTCATCCACTGCCTGCTGTGTTCACCCACTTATCAATTATAAAAGCATGTGGATATAACTGAATGAAACAATAAACATATTAGGGTATCATAGAAGCCACGTCGCAATAATTAAATCGACGTCATGGATTTATATATTTACACAATATACATTTTAGTATATCTATATAAATATTCTCTCAGATAGATTATTTTTTGCAGCATGTTTTATTTATAAAGGTTTTATGGATGAATTTCGATTTTATATATGCATATAGAAAAATATAGACATTAAATATACTAAAAAGTTATTTAAAAAAATACAAAAAAGACATGTTTTCAAATTGAATACTTAATTATACAAAACTCACTTATTTTCATGTACAAGAGAAACGATATGGAGTTAATTACGCAGTGAAAATCGAAATACCGTCAAGTATTTCAAAAATCTCTTCCTGTCGCGAATAATCGAGATCTACATCACTGCTCCATATTTGTCAGATAGATTTACATGAAAATGTTAAATGATAAATGTACTTCTTCGAGAGTCATATATTTCGCATTACGCTTGTGAAAAAAAGTCGCAGATAACGTACTCGCCAGCTCCCAAGACAACCTTACAGACACACCGACCGTACTATTCGAAAGTCGCGCAGATCCGTCAGTATGTGTGCATTTTGTCTATATCTGCAGAGATTGTGAGGCGAGGGAAGATTTTCTGATATCAACACACACACACACATCTGAACCGATATATGTTCTCTCGTACGGGGTGTTGTGTCAGTCATGCGTTGTTTCCCGTTTACGTACTCGACACATCCGCCACGCTGTGTACTGTACGCCGGAGCCGAAGCAGATGACGAGGTTCACAACGTACCCGAACTTCCTATGTAAACATGTCTGATGTAATATTATATGTATACTTTTAGTGCTAAAGCCTGCAGATGCTTTGAGTCGTTTCTAGCGGGCGCGTCAGTTTTAAGGTTTTCTTTGAAAATGACGCGAACGCAAACGGTGAATCCGTACAACGGCAATAATTTAATGTCACGTCGACGGTTGCAGCAACGTCGACATATATATATATATATATATATATATATATATATATATATACACATACATGTGTGTATGTATTTCTATGTGTATGCTTTTCTTTTCTTTTTTTGAAAAACGCGTCAACTTGTTAACAGAAACTATGCGGTTTGGATTTTATGTGCGAATTTTATCTCATCTTTCGGTTGAAATTGAATTTTTCGTTGAACGTTTTTATTACACAATGCTTTTCACAAAATATCGTGCAGTATCTAATTTATTTTTCAAATTATTAACAGATATTGGTTTTATATAAATTACATTTGATAACGGACAAACACTCTAATCCGTCTCAGTGTTTAAATTAGCTGTTAACTATTTTTTAATACAAAACTTGTAGTTATTAGATTAATAAACTGTATCTTCTGGTCGTTTCCTGGTGTATTTTTCTGATAGAAAGTATCTTATCAATGTCTAATTGTAGTCAAACAGTACACTTGTATTTCATTTGTTCGGTACCAGTCTTCCTTGGTGGATATAACTATATGGAATCGTTTACCACTCTGCACGCTGGTCGCACCTAGATTTTACACAAATTGTCTAAATGTGAATGCTAAAAAATAACTTTTATGATATATTACATTTCGTATTCTTGTGTCTTTAAAAAATCAGTTTCAGAATTTAATTTTTCTGTCACATGTTATCTATCCATCCTCACTACTGTACTTATTTATAAATGAGATACGGTATGTCCGTTCTGACTAATGAATTTCAACTGACCTGACATCTAAATTATGTATCCGCCTTAACAAAAGTATCGTCACGTTCCTGTCGTGATCCCAGTGTTCACACACTTAGATAAAATACAATTTCATCATACAGAGGACAGTATATAAACGGTAGTTGAGATCTCATAAGTCAGTCATGCATGGACATTAATAAAAATTACACTAACACAACACACTATAGTCAAGCCACAAAAGCGGATAAATACCGGAATCGGTAAGGGCACCGCATTAGATTCACATAACAAACCGGCCAAACTTGACCCTGTACAATATTTAGAAACAATAAAATGTATTTTTATTTCATTTCATTTTATTTATATACTCATAAGTCAGTCAAGTAACAGAACCCGTTTGGTTATATTCATTGTAGCAATAATTAGTATTAAACAATAATCGTAAGCAAATATTTGTTGTTTTTATTTCAAACTTGCAGCATTTATGTTATAAACATAAATCAAATATTCAAAATATAACACACAATATATCAGTTTGGTGCAAAAATAATTGCCGTTGTTATGTATCGTGTATAAAGACGTATATATCAATTTAAAATTATTTTTATTAATCAAAATAAAAACCATTGGCTTGCACCATTTCTCCTGACGGAAAATAAGTTTTTTATTCCTAGAAAATAGAATCATGGAGTCCTGGAATTAACGAATTCATCGAAAGCGTTTTGATATGATGTTTGATCCTTGAAAACATTTTCTCGAAGTAAATTACTCAAAAGTTTAAATAAATAATCATCTGTCGGAGACATGTTCGGAGAATAAGGTGAGTGAGATAGGGTTTTATAACCCAGTTCATTTATTTTTTTTAAAGTCATTTGTGAGACGTGTGGTCGGGCGTTGTCATGAAGAAGGACTGGTGCTCTTCGATTGACTAATGCTGGCCGTAAACGATATAACTTCTCATGATTTTTTCAATTTCGTGTTAATATTTTTCCGCTGTTATTATTTCACCAGAATTTAAGAAGTTGTAGTGAATGATGCCACTTTCTGACCACCAAACAGTAACCATAATCTTTTTCATGATGCTTCGGTTTAGGAAACTGTTTTGGTGCTTCTCCTCGTTCTATCCACTGTGATGAACGTTTCACGTTAATTCATATGGCATCGATTTATCTAGCTTTTTTATTTTTCCAATTAAGCTCAGATGCCGAATAACTGCTGAACGACCAACATTGAGTTCTTCACCAACTCTCGAGTTGGTTTACGTGGATCCGCTTCAATAATGGTTCTTAAATTATTATTTTCTATAGCTGAAGGGCGTCAAAGACCCTCCTCATCATCAAAGTTTTCGTTTCTATTACGAAATTTTTGGAACCAATGTTGAGCTGAACGTTTACAAATTGATTCTACGCTAAAAACCAATTTGATATTTCGAGCAGTTTCTGTTGCTTTACGTCCCGATTTAAACTCGTACAACGATTTGCTTTTTCTCAATGATTAATTTAAGAGGTTATATCCAACTACACTAAAGAATGAATACAATAGATATAAGCTGAAATCAGTAGGGCTAATTTAATTTTTGACAATGATGTATCACATGACTACAACAAAACGTAACGATAAATAGAAAAATGAAAGCCAAACTTAAAAACTGCAATTATTTTTGCACCGACCTAATAGTTTTTCTTCAGATATTTTTCTATACTTTGACGCTCAGCGTAGTAGCATCGTTATCTTAATTCATATAAACAACAATTGAAAAATGATTTTTTGAAAATTTTTGATAAGAAAAAAATGTAATTTGTGGAATGAAAAAAGAATTAATTTAGGAAAATTAAATTTCTTGCTCTGTAATTCTGCAAAAAGTTCTTAGCATTGTTTGAGAATAATGTCCACACAGCTACAATTATGATGTATTAGAGCATAGATAAAGATTCAATTAGAGTCTCTCAGTGAAGATGATCATATCTGTTATAATGCTCACAATGACATCATAAATTTGAAAGATAATAATAAAGCGAATTGAGCAAAATGGAAGCACCATTCATAATTCTCGAATTTCCGTAAATTCCAGATATCTTATGAATTAGAATATTTTTTATTTCAATAAAATCCAATAAATATTTTAACACTTTTAGTCGCAAGTACCTACAAAAGTATTCATTTAGCATGAAATTAATTCGTAGTTGTAAAGAGTGCATGTACATAAAAATGGAATGGAAAGGGTTAAACTTTGCTCAATCGATTGAAAAATTCATAGAGAAATTTGTTCATTAATTCTTATTTTAGATGAAATATGATATTTAACTAAAAATTGATCGTATAAGAGTTAATCGAAAAGTATATCTACAATTATTGTATATATTTACAATCACATATATATATATATATATATATATATATATATATATATATATATGCACTCGTGTGTGTGTGTGTAAATAAATAACCTCTGCTACTGTTGTGATAAAGTGATTTATTAACCTAAAGTGTTAGTGAAGGAAGATTTCTTTCTCGATAAGAAACAATTCCAAAAACTAAAATTAAAATCAAAGCCAAAGGTAATACAAAAAGCTTTATTTATATCAATAATTATCATATTAATTAGTTAAACACGCGATGGTAATTCAAGTAATATAAAAATAAATTCTTTGTGTTTCATAAAGAAAATAGTATAAACAATTAAAACTAGAAATGAATCTATATTATGTTATATATTCCGTACAGTAATCGATATTTTTTATAAATTGTTTCACCTTTCAATTAACAACAAACATGAATGCTTGAAAATGAATAATGAATCAAGAATATACAAGTTCAGACAAAGGTTTTTTAATTTTGTAAATATTTCTAAATAGAAAAAAAAACATTAAGGAACTTAAATATGAATAAAAATAATATTAATAAATCAATATATATATATATATATATATATATATATATATATATATATATATATATATATATATATATATATTATATAGCAATGAAATTAAATACTGTAGAATAACATCAAATTTTAAATTAAGACGATTTTTAATTAAGAAGATTATTTTATAAGAAGGCATGAAAATATATCAGTTAAAACTAATTATTTCTTTGAACATATTTTTTTAAAAAATATAAGGGGCTCTTCCCACTACTCGCTACACTTGCTGACTCGCTCACATTTAATAAATTACAGAAATTAACAAATTATACACACAAACAATTTTCGTAAAATGTCAGACATAAAAATTTTATTGGAAAAATTGATAAAAATGAATAACAAAATACAATGTTAAAATTTGTAGCAATTTTTTTACTCTAAAGTTTCAGTAAGTACAATATTTTGAATAAATTTCTTATCAGTTTCACACCTAAATCATATACTCTCTTTTCTTGTACACCGTGAGAGAGTTGCATACATGTGACTGATGTCATACAATCAGTACAGAAATGATGTGATATCCATCAATCAATCATTGATGATCGGGAATGGTTAACGTGCTTCTTGTAGAGTATAGAGAGGAAAGTGGTTTTGCGAGGAGGTGGTCTACACGAAAAATAAAAAAACTGATTTTATGGAAATTTTACGATGGAATTACTTTTTATATAGAAAGATATTTTTTTCTTAAATCAAATAAAAATATATATAATTATATTTGTACTGTAACTTAAAAAAATCTTGAAAACGTTTAATTTCTTTATAAGGAATGGAATTGAAAAGATATTTCATTTTTCTATTTATATTTCATAAAATATGATGAAAAAGTGATTAAAAAGTTTATTCAAATTAGTACTCTTATACATTGATTACTTGTGCAAAAAATCATACTTTCAAGTATGTATTCTTGAATGTGAATAAAATGTTATAAAAATAAAACATTATCCTACTAGATTAGCATTTAGGATGGTATCCAGTATGTTTTAATTCAAATTTTAATTTACAAAGTATACCATACTTGATTTAAAATTAACTAGATTGGATGGTTATTGGTTTTTTAGGGCGCTGCAACAGCTAAGTAAAATTAACTACTTAAGATGTTTAAATAGAAATGATTTTGATAGAAAAATAGGTAATATAGAAAAAAAAATATATTATTATAATATATTATTCTTTATGAGTGTTCATAATATATTAATATTTATTAGTGTTCACATCAGTAATAAAAATTTTTTATATGTATTTCAAAAATAAATGACCAGGAAAATTACCTGTCATTTAAAAAAGGCTTAAATAATGAATAAATTACAAAAAAAATATGTAAAATAACTACCAGTAACCAGTATATAATCTATTATTCCAAGTAAGCTATTCGAAATGAATCTCTGCACGCATTCGCCGAAACGCTTACATCGTTTCGCAACGCAACCACAAAAAATCCGTTCGACGATACATATGAAAATGAACATTAATGCAAAGTATTAATACCGAAGATGCCATGTTTGTATAGAGACATTGATCTTGAGAAGATGGGTGTAACTGTTCTTCGTACATCTTGTTCATCGGGATTACGTCGCGTGAGAGCCTTTCGCACTTGTATTGAATCTTTCTCGAACATCACGTTACACGAGAAATCCTTATCCGCCAGCTTATTTATTTGACGTGCCTTAGTTGTATGTGAAATCTATTTTATGGATGACACCGTACAACATTATAAAATATAAATAGGCCATGTGAAAGTATTTATTTATTCTGTATTGAATTTCAAAATTTCAATTAAATATTCACACATACACACACCTATATACATATATATATATATATATATATATATATATATATATATATATATACACATATAAATATATATACTCTTATATTTGAGAATAGATAGCTAAAACTGACTTATTCCGTTTTTTTTTCATTTAAACAATTTGATAGCTTTTTTTTATTCATTTCCAACGCAAAATTTGTTATTTTTATTTCACATAATCATTAATCTTTTTCTAAAAATCCTTTCCTTTCCCTTAGTTTTCAGACAATAAATTTTTAAATTGAATTTATATACAGGCTGATTCCATTTAGGTTTCCATACGAAAATATTAAAGAAAAAACATAAAAATTAAAGAAAAAAGATGTTATAACCAATTTACTCAATAGTTCAATTATATTTTAGAATTGAATTGAACTAAAACACTAAATAAAAAATTACATGACTTTTCTAAACCCGTGCGCTCCCTTTTAATACATTCATGTGGAAGCTTGAATTGAATCACCATGTATATATATATATATATATATATATGAAGGTAGCCTCAAATATTTTCGACTTAAGAGGGAAAGTAAGTAAAAAATAAGATTTTATTATTTTTCTATATAATCCCCTTTAACTTTAATACATTTTTATAGCAATTAATTAACCTTCTAAAATTAAACTTCCATTTTGTTGTTAATGTGATCAATTACCGCTGTTTTCGGCTCATTGTCATCACTAAAACACTGCCCACGTAAATTTTTTTTCAAATTACTAAAAGGAAATAATCGCAAGGGTGGGCTGTACGATGAGAAATCAATTTTTTGGAAGCCAAACTCCCGAATAGAGGTTTAAGAAACTTTAGCTGTGTAAATTGGTGCATTATCATGCAACAAGTGCACTCCTTTTGTCAGTTTTCCGCACCTTCTTTCGCGAACATTATTCCGAAATTTATGCCACAATGTTACATAATATGGGCCATCAACATAGGTACAGAGTCGGGCGAGGGCATTCCACAGGGCGACCGGGACGCTATTCATCTTCCAGTGACTATTCTCCCATCGGAAATCTCTCAACCCATTCTTTTACAGTGAAGTATGAAGCCGAAGCTTCCCAGTATACGCCATCTAATCGTTATTTTATTTGATGCGGTGTAACCTTTTCTTTCCCTAGAAAATTTATTACCCCACGATACACAATTTTGGTTACTTGTGACATTGTTAAGGACACGTCTTATTATTATCGCTGTCACTGTATGACTAATCAAATTATAGCCTTGAGATTTTTACTAAAAGCTTCTAAGAAATAATTTAACACGCTGCACAGATTCGTCATGCGTGTGTACAACCGTAAAAAAGTTAGACCGAGAACATTTGGGGCTAGTCCCGTAAATATATATATATATAAAGTTAGTACAAAAATATTTGTGATTTTTACGTATTGAGTATAACGACGTATATATAAGTTAAAAATTATATTTATTAATCAAAATAAAGTCCATTAACCTGCACTCATTTCTCCCAACAGAAAAAAATTGTTTATTTCTAACAAGATATAATTCTGGAGTCCTGAAATTAACAAATTCATCGAAAGCGCGTTGAGCTAATGCTTAATCTGTGAAAACTCTCTCGTAGGCAATTACTCAAATGTTTAAAAAAATGATAATCTGTCGGAGACAGGTCTGGAGAATAAGGTGAGTGAGGTTTGGTTTCATAACCTAATTCATTTAATTTTTTTAAAGTCATTTGTGAGACTTGTGGTCAGGCGTTGTCGTGAAGAAGAATTGGTCCTCTTCGATTGTAAATGCTGGCCGTAAACAATGTAAATTTTCATGAATTTTTTCAATTTCTTAACAATATTCTTCTGCTGTCATTGTTTCATCAGGATTTAGAAAATTGTAGTGAATGCTACTTGCCGAACACCAAACAGTGGCCATAAATTTTTTTCATGAAGCTTCGGTTTAAGAAATTCTTTCGGTACATCTCGGTGTAGCCATTGTAATGAACGTTTCAGATTGCTGTATAAAACGCACTTTTCATCAAATATGACCATTCAATCATGAAAGTCATGCATTCATTTTTGTTATGAAAAAGAAGAGAAGAGCAGACTTCATATCACCGAACTGCTTGATGTTCGTTTAGTTTATAAGCCATTATCAACCCATTTATCCAGCTTTTTAGTTTTTCCAATTAGGCTCAAATGTCGGACAACTGTTAAATAATCAACAGCAAGTTCTTTTGCCACATCTTGAGTTGTTTTACGTGGATCCGTTTCAATAATGGTTCTAAAATCATTATTGTCTATAGCTGAGGTCGCCCACGACCGTCCTCATCATCAATGCTTTCATTTCACTCATGCATTTTTTAGATCTAGTGTTGAATTGTACGTTACTAATTCACTCTTCGCCAAATACAAATTTGATATTTCGTGCAGTTTCTGTTGCTTTACGTTCCAATTTAAACTCATACAACAAAGCGTGCGAATTTGCTTTATTCTATGACTAATTAAAGAGGTTATATTCAACAATATTAAAAAATGAAAACAGATGTAACAGCAGATGAAAACAACTTGTAAGTTGAAATCATTAATGGTAATTTCATTGTTTACAATGATGTGTCAGATGACTATAACAACAGATAACGGTAACTAGAAAAATTGGCACCAAATTTAAAATGATAAAACCGTAATTATTTTTACAACAACTTAATATTTACATAATATATATAATCAATTTAAGTGTGAAAGTAAAATGTGTTTCTGATACAGTTTATACTATAATTTTATAATTAAGATAAAATTTCGATGTTATATCTAATTACTGATTAATGGTTTCAAACTATAAAAAGAAAAAAATAATTTAAAGATATGTCAACATACTAAACACGTAGACACATTTCCAAGTGCCTCAATTACGGTAATTCAACTATATATTATTTATTCAGACAATAAAAGTATAAATACTCGGCTAATTAAATTAGAAATAACATTTCATTTTTTCTTTTTTTAAAAATTACTTCTTTTTAAAACAACAAAATTTGTAAAATTCTACGAAAATTTTGTAAAGTCAAATAAATTAGCTATAAATTAGATAGGTAAATGCACGAAGATAATTACGTAGTAACACATTTATCTTATATATCATATTATATTGTCATGATGCTTAATAAGGAATTACTACTGAACATAGTGACAACATAATTTAATGTAAAATGTAGGAAAATTAATGACGAATGATCTAAAGACAATCTTAGCAAGTAAATAGTTCGACGAGCTTATACTCATGTATTATAAGAACACTTGAGTTAATACATTTTTATATTCACAATAAAAGTGAAGGAACTTAATAAAAATTATTTATTGAAATATAATTTTGTGATGTTTTTAAAACTTATGGATATATATGTATATAGATAGATATTAGATGTAAAATTACTTTAGTGCCTTTAAATTGAATCAATCATAACTCTGTTTTCAATTAAAATATTTTCTTGGCATTAAAGTATTTTGAAGTTCCAACCTTAACATTTAATATATATATATATATATATCTTAGTCGAGCAGTTGGAAAAACCTTACAAAATAGTAGTGAGCGCGATAGTGTCCGAAAAAGCAGCATATTAGATATTGCATACATTTCATATTCCAGTTGAAAGAAAATGCTACCGAAGCCGCAGGAATGATTTTTTCAGCTTTAGGATAAAGTTTTGCGACGCATAAACATGCAAATAATAGTTTCAGATTGGTGATGTTTTCTCCGATCAAAATCGTCCCGTAAAACCGAAAAAAAATGAAAGCGAGAAGATTGAGTAACTGTTAAGTGAAAACTATTCTCAAACTGGACAGAAAATCGTTTCATAACTCGAAGTCAAACGGTAAGCAATTTCCTATCATCTACATCGGCTGTGAAAAATTCAAAAGCTAGGCCGATGGATTCCACATATGCTCAACCCGGAAACACGAAATGAAGATGCGATACAGCTATGTTTTCGCTCACATGGTTCAAAAGCATAGGTTTTTTTGCATACGATTATAATCGGAGATGAGAAATGGGGTTAATGAGACAATCCTAAGTGCAGAAAACTATGCGTTACGCCCTGTGAACCATCTATATCTGACTCCAAAACCAAATATTCACGCCAAAATATGTTATTGTGTATTTGGTAAGACATTAGTGGTATGGTCTATTATGAGTTGCTCGAACCTAGGCAGACTGTAAATTCAGAACTTCACCAATAGTAAATCCACTTATAATTTTATCGGATTGTTTGTATAGTCCGATGCAATTGTTCCAATATCGGATAAAAGAGGAAGGCTGAAAGGCAAGATTACCATCCTACCTTCTGCAAAAACAGAAAAATGATTATAGAAATCATCAGATGTATCGGAACAGGAACAACTACGTGGATAGGATGGGAGCAACTTGCTTGCGTTTGTAAAAATGGACGACCTTCAGGAAAGATAAACTGGACGACTTTCCAAGAGATGGGTAAGAGCTGGCAATCCTCAGTCACCGAGCTCCAGTGAGAGGTAAGGCAACATGAGAATGCTCCTTGTTTATTAATGAGGAGACCAACAGCCGCTCATCCGTTTGAATGACGAGCTAGAGAGAAAAAGACCATTAACTGGTAAGGGAACGAAGCACGAAAGGTTATTAATTGGTTGATCTGGAAAGTTTTTCTTCATGCATTCTTCATTATATATAATATACAATTTTATATAATATACTTTTTCATCGTAAGAAAAAATATGTTATTAAACAATTCAGAACTTCTCTGCAAGAAAAGTAATAATCTAATACCGGTCACGTAAGAACTTTCAAACATTGTTCTTTCATTACAGTTGTTACATATATATATATATATACACATATATATATATATATATACACATATATATATATACACATATATATACACACACATATATATATATATATAACTATATATATACACACACACATATATATATATATATATATATAACTATATATACACACACACACATATATATATATATATATATATATATATATACACACATATATATATATATACATATATATACATACACACACATATATATATATATATATGCGTGTGTGTGTATTAATGTATTTTTATAATGTTTAAAAAATAAATATATTTATGACCTATTCGAAAGTTGACGTTAAAAGCAAAGTAATGTCTTATTTAAATTAGTAATGTATTTATCATGATTATGCTTTCGTGACGGAGAAAAATGAATTTAACGTACAGTAACGCTAGAAGAATGCAGCGTGTTAATTCTTCACGTCTCGTGAAGAGGCTACCACTTACTTTAACGAATATACAAGGTTTTTCTGATTTTTTTTATATGTACGTGGATTTCGAAGCGTTAAAAATCAGAATTGATGGGAAAAGTTTCCGTACATGAACTTTTTCATCACACATATGTATATTGATGAGTATCCGGTCTCATTTTTTCTTTTTATATTTTTATATTAAATATAATGTTGGCGAAACTGTAACGAGTTGAGGAATATAATTTAAAAATTATATATATATATATATATATATTCAAACTCATGGCTGTGAACTTTTTAGACAATCTACAGCTGACTACATTTTTAATCAGCTTGAGTAATTCTAGTTTGAATACATTTCTTTTACAAATATAAAATAAAATATTTTCAAACCAATGGGTCACAATTTAAATTTTTGTTAGAAATTTTAATCAGGTAATTTAAAAATCTAGTTTTAAGAATTATAATTTATTAAGTATATTATAAATAAAGTATATTATAAGTAATATTTACTTGATAAGATCAACTCATCTAAGAAAAATAGTTTATTGAAAACATTACAACTTTATTTCGGAAATAATTGAATGCTACTAAACTAATTCTTAATGACATATCTTTAAAAATGTGTTCGAAATGGTTTTATTAACAAACACTAACTGATTTATATTACCCCTTTGAAAATTAAACTTTTTGTAATATAGAATTCGGCAAGGTAATCATAATTTTTATATAAAATTTGAAATATTTGAAAACTACGCATAAATTACAATTTTCATTCAACTCATTTATTTAAAATCATCAGTTATTTTTGATTTAATTTTAATGCACGTGTAGTAAAATTCACTTGTATGATTTAAAAAGGTTTCGCCAATTGAAAAAGTTGATAAAATAAATATGCTGTGTAAACACCGTAGTGTATTTTTTTATAGAAACAAAATTATGTGGAGACATGCATATATATACATGTGTGTGTGTATTTGTATGTATATATACCTAGGAGGTAAATATATATGTATACAGTTTCATTAAATAAATAGGAAAGCTCGGAATAAAATAACAAGCACAATTTGCAGCTCACTTAGACCCAATTTGTTACTGTGGGTGAAATCATTACGGTATTTTCGCATTTGTATAGGGATGCATTGAATTGGGCAAATGAAAAGTAGACGGAATGAATGCTGTATGAAGAAAGCAGTAATTGACTGGTTCTCATTCATCCGTAATTCTAAGAATTGCGAACAAGAAGAACACAAAAAAGAGCAGGTTTTCATGTTATATTTTTTTAAAATTGTTTTCGGACGTGATTCTGTTATCTTATATAAAACGTGTTGGGTGGTTATATAAGTATTCCTTTTTTCATATAAATAAATAAATATGATACTTATTAGATACGATAAATAATGCAGTATTTAAAGTAGTTTTGTGTTCGAATGTAAGAAATGTAAAATGAAATGTTAATGAAATATTAAATGTTAACTTTCAGTTTCTTAGTTTTTTGATAAATTAAGATAATAGTTAAAATCAATCTGGGAACTGTATTTTTCGGATAAAATATAAGTAATTACTACTTGTGTAAGTTTATCTTTTGATTTGAGATGTTAAAAAGATGATGATCGAATCCATAATAAATTTATACAAAGTACATATTTAAAATATAATAAAAGTCAACTTACTATAATATTAATATATATATATTATAATTATATATTAATAATATTATACAGACTTAAAAAAATATCAATATAAATTTAAATAATACTTATAAAACTATTCACTTGTAATAATGTTCGATTATTTATTTTAAATAACAAAAAACAAATCATTCACATCTAAAAATGCCTTAATATTAAACAAAATAATCCATAATAATAATAACATTTATTTAAATAAGTTTTTTTAAAAAATAAAATATTTTTTACGGAAATGAAACGCTTTTCAACTCAGTAGTCATTCATTAGAAATTTTCTCAAATATAAATAGTGCACATTTAGAATTTTATACAAGTTACAACCCTTTAATGTACACTAATTAAATAAATATAATAAAAAAATCAAATTCACGGTTTTTATTTAATACGTTGCTGAAACTAAATTGTAACAAATATAAGAATAACATTTTCTGTAGTAAAAATTATTAAACCCTTAGAAAAGTCAATATATTTATCAAAATCAACATTTTTGAAAAGTAATGCTTAACTTTTTTAATCACAATCTAATAAACAAATTAAAAATACATTCTTTTTTCACCCCACAAACAACTAAGAATTTCTCTGATCAACAATATGGTCAAAAGACATGAACATATTTTTCTCTGTATCTGATCGCTCTGAAGATGATGTAATAACTAAAAATTATCATAAAAAACTATATAAACAACAATCAAAAATAATCAATAATGATTTATTACTTATTTTTTACCAGAAATTAATTTTGTGGTTTGTGGACGCACTGAAAAAATGATTTATTTATGGAAATGAATTTAGCCATAGTGTCAGAACTGTGTTGTGTCTTCACTATTATAAATTAACATTAAAATAACTAGAAATTTGTAATTCAGAGATAAATATGTTCAAACTATTTATGCATAAGTTAATATTGCTTATTAATTAATACTGGATCGATTTTTCTAATATTAGGTTGGTAGAAAAATAATTGCGGCTTATGACCTCCAAATTCATATATATTTCTTTCTTTTGTAATTTTCCTAGTTATTTAAGTGGTCTAGAACTGTTGGATTACAACGCCTAACTTTTGTGCAAGCTTTTGAAGTATTATGAGAAGTTCTGATTCAACTAATTCCTTCATTTGGTCGTTATAAACTGAAGAAGGATGCCCGCGACCTTCTACATCTTCAAAGCTATCGTCCTCAGCACGAAATATGTACGTTTCTTTACAGTACCCATACCAAAAGAATCGTTTAAATTACAAACATTTCCTACTGCCTTATCATCCAATTTGAACACAAACAAACAAATGCCCTTATTATCTTCTTTTACATCTTTAATTCAATATCCCAATTTGAATCAAGATTAACAATAAAACCAATGTCGATGTGACCAAAATACAGACCGAAAAATGCTCTTTAAAAAGATATTAACACGATCAAGATGGAATGACACTTTCATTAAAAAAAATTAAGATTAGAATTTAAAAAACAATAACCGCAATTATTTTCCTACCGACCTAACAGCAGTTCTACTGAAAATGATAAGTTGAAAACAAAGAAAAATTAAATAATACAAAAAACAGGCTCTGACAACTTAAAAATGATTAATATAGATTCCATTGATAACTGATTCTAAAATAATCATGAATATCTTTTATTCATTTTTTATTATTTGTTGTTATTATTATTATTGGCCTTTCACTATTATTATATGTTTAACTTAGTACACAGAACACCATTAGAATTTGATCTTAACAAAAAATTACAATTCTTTAAGTTATGCTTATAAAATCCGAATGTGTGTATATAAAATGTATGTATATATATATATAGAGAGAGAGAGAGAGAGAGAGAGAGAGAGACATAATGAAAGAAAAGAGTTCATATTTGATAATAAATCAAATATATTTTATTAATTATATTAACATCATATTAGCTCAAAGCGAAATTAAATAATAGGCTAAAATATGTTCATTTACATACAGACATATACCTATATTCATACATATATGTATATTTTTTTTTTCTTCGAACAAAAATATTATTTATGTATTTATTTTGATGTACGTAAGTATTTACATACCTTTTCGGAATATAACTAATTTGCTGGAAAAAAATAACTCAAACCTTTAATATTTATGAAGAGATATTTTTTCAAACAAAATTTAAATATACTATAACATTACGAAATCAATTTCTTCACTTAAAATGTTTCTGTCGAGTGCGCGTGTTATTGAAAATGATAGAAGTAATAAAATAAAATCCTTAAGTATATTAGTGTTATGTTTACATTTAATATTATCAAAGAGTTCCTTTCCGTGATCAAAATCACTTCTATTTATGCATTAAATATCATTATACAAAAGTATGTGTATATTTTTAAAGACGTACAAACGGTATAAGAAAAATATAAGTAACCGACAAAGAAAATTCAGTTACTGGAAATAATATTTAAATTTGGTTCATGATACAAAAATAAATATCAAATACTATTCGAAGAACATATACAATACATGCATGAATTAAGTACATATATATATATATATATATATATATATATATATATATACATACATAAATAAACATATATACGTACATCAATATAAAATCACATAACTGAATTTAAATTCACTGTTTCAATGAATAATATTTATCTTATTTTCTCTGTACATATTTGATTCAATACGTAAACAAAAATACAGTATTTTTGAAAATATTGTTTATAAACAATCAATATATATATATATATATATATATATATATATATATATATATATATATATATATTTATATAGAGAGAGAGAGAGAGAGCATTATATAGTAAATTTAAAATTAAGTCAGTAATGAAATAATTGCGTTTTATGACCATCAAATTCATATAGATTACCGCAATTATTTTCCTACCGACCTAATATATAATTATATCAAATAAGTGTAAAAAACTAAAAACACCTAATAAATAACTGTATCAATGAAAAATGCTAGCTGAGATATATTTTATTCATAACACTGTAACTTTTTCAATTTCGACATTAGTTGGAAGCATTCATAATTTTTTTTAAAAAAATTAGTTAATTTAATTTTATTTTTATATATTGTAATTATTCAACAACTAAAATAATTTTATTTTAATCATTTAAACATTATAAAAATGGACAATGTTATTAAAAATACTAAGAATAATAATACTTCAAGTAAAAATTCTGCTCAATAGATTGTACTCCAAAGGACACTTTAAAATAATATAATTAAATACTAACAAGTTCAAAAGTACTACAGTTTAGTAGAATACAATCCTAAACATAGATTTTTATACACTATTCTACTTAAACTTCCGCGAATAAAAATGTTAGAGGAATAGAGGTGATTTTGTATTCTTCATTCAATAAAATAATGAATAAATCGAAGAACTAAAAAGTAATTTTGTGTAATTAAATCCAATATATTCTACAATATATTTTAAAAAAATAAATCAGCTTAAATTTAATAAGAAAATACTTATATAAATATAAAAATTAATGAAATTGTTTAATAGAAATTACTGCTGGAAAGTAATAAATATAAAATAAATTGCTTATTTTGAATTTGAAATATGTTGTCATTCATTAGTAGATTACTGGAGAATAATGATAAAAATATTTTTCAAATTGAGATGTACAACTTCAGATGTATGTTTAAAACAACATTTAAATAAATAATAAAATTGAAGAACATTAGATAACGTTTTTTTCTTAATTATCACTATACTTTTCTATAGTTTTAAATCTAATTAAATCTTGCTGGGAAAATTATTATATCAAGCTTTAAAATTCTGTTGAAAATAAAATAAACCATATTTTTAAGTGATAATATATTTGTTACTAATTTAAAATTTTTTTCATAAATTTTAAACATATTTCATAGTTTTTTATTAATTATAATTGTTAGTTTTGTGAAAATAATATTGATGACATATGTTGAGAAAATAGAGATGTTCGAAGAATTGATTGTATAATAAAATATTATATTTAGAGGAATCGTAAATATTTATTAATTAAAGTAGTTTGATAATAGTTAGCTCTACAAATAATATTGAAAAATTATTTAAATAGAATGATATATTTATATCATGCAAAAAGAGCTTTCTAAAATATACTTTTTTCTTTTTCTTTCCTTAAATATAAATGTGAAGAGAACCCAAATAATATTTTAAATGAAAATATATTTCCTCGAACAAACTAAAAATTTACTTGTAATATCTGAAAACAAACATAAATATGTTTACATACAGAAATGTTTACAAATATGTTAAACAAGCTACCTTCAAAACATGCTTGTTTTCCTTGTTTTAATATTTAATCATTAGTTCAACTTCTCAATTTTGTTAAAACTTTACGAAATAAAACCTACACTTTTAGAAAATTACTTCCATAATGAAATATAATGTGTTTATTAAATCTAATTAGACACATACTCGTAAAACATTGTTTAATAAATTACCTGGATGATTATAATCTTCTAAATCATTCAAATTATTTATTATAAAGCTACAAATATAATACATATTTTAAAAAGTATGTAAAACTATCGTTAAGTGATTTAAATTTACATTGATAGTCTTGTAAATATTTAAGTTTATAAAAATTAGTATTTGGGAAGTACGAGGTTCGTTTGATAAGTATGATAAAACAGCAAGTTAAACGCAGTTTTTTGAAAAAAAAATCAATTCTGTTTCTCAACATAGTCTCCATTGCAGGCCACACACCTGCTCCAGCGAGTCTGCAAAATACGCATAGACAGCGGCGATAACATCCTCATTCGACAAGAATTTCTTTCCACCGAGCAAAATTTTCAATTTTGAGAAGAGGAAGAAGTGGCACGGAGCCAATTCAGGGGAATAGGATGTATGAGGAATCAACTCAAAGCCTAATTCGTGCAATATGAAGGTATATTTATGGAACAGCGTGTTGTCCTTGTGAAAGAAAAATTTCTTTCCGCCAGTCTTGACCGTTTTTGCTTCAGATCTTCTTTCAAACAGTCCAATAATTTTGCATAATAGGCACATGTTATCGTTTTTCCTCTCGTTAAGTAATCGATCAGAATGATTATTTGGTAATCTCAAAAAAACAGTGGCCATCTCTTTCTCAGCCGACAAAATGGTCTTCGCATTTTTCGGCGCACCTTCACCAGTCTTTGTCTAGCTTCCACTATTACTTCGACTCAGGTATGTAGTAGTGGATCTATGTTTCATCCACAATGACGAATTGAGTCAAAAAGACTTGCTCGTTTTTTCAATTTTTGCAGAAACTGCTACTTTGCTAGTTTTAAACATCTGTAGAACATGAATAACGCATCGCTTCTGGCTGAAATTTCACCTATGCTAGTTTGAAAACTGAAATTTGATAGCAGTGATATCACCAATGAATGGTAGCGCCACATCAGAAATTTACCAAACTTTTCAAACGACCCACGTAAATGTACGCTTCCAATTGAAAGTATATTTTAACCCAGCAATAATAAAAAGTAAGATTTATAAATAAATTTGATTAATAAGCCATTTTGTACATTCATTTTTCATTAAAATGTAACAACTGGGCAATAAATTCATTATGAAATGGATGTGGTTGTTCCCAAAATAGATTTGTTTTATAGCTAACAAAAATTATATAAACCATATAAAAAAATATAATATTTAAACCATATTTTATAAACCAATTAAAATAAATTTTATAAACCATTTTTTTTACAAATCATTACCAGTTTTTATAAGCTGAACTATTGGTATTTATAGAGAAATTGAAATGACTGATTGAAAATTATTGATATTAATAGAGAAATTTAATAATTGTAAATGATAAAAATAATTGAACAATTAATGGTCAGTAAGTGAATACAGTTTTTTCGATTATATATATATATATATATATATATATATATATATATACATATATATGTACATGTATTTCTGATAGTGAAATATGTGTACAAACGTACAGTGTGTTATCAAATTTTTACTGTCTTAAGTTATATGATCAAAGTACATAGTATTCTTTATTTTTCAAAGAAATTTAATCAAAGATCATAAATTTTTGTTAGTTAATTCAGACGTTCATATTTTTAACTAAACTATGGCAAAGACTAAGTCATTTGTTTGGACCAAAAAAGTGATACGCTGCATAAAATAAAAAAAAAATAAAGATATCTTCGTTAGAAACTTGTTACTTGGTAAATTGATGAGCTCAATTAATATTCAATTATTATCGTGAACAACGTATAAAGTTCATAGCGGAGCGCATATTCAACTAGCAAATTTTACATACATTGTTAAATATAACTAAGTAACAGCGTCGCACGTTCTCCCCACTCGTTACAATCGAAGAACGTTGTTGCACCACCGTTGCGTTCGACAGTAATTGAAATCTGAGAGCTGTCTGTCACGTCTGTTCAGCGATACTACTACACTTTGACATATTTTGAACTGTGTCGTGATTTATACCGTACATTTCGTGATTTACAGCCGACGTACATGAAGTTTTAATTTGAGCGGCACCCCTGAGCTTATTTCGCTTACCACCTGTTGTCAGACAACAGATTATCGTACCATTCCCTTCACGCGCACACATACACACACGTATATATATATATATATATATATATATATATATTATTTTACCGATACATAAATATAAATGTGTGTTAAATAAATATATATATATATATATATATATATATATATATATCTTTTTTCCGTTGTTTAATATCATGCTGATTTGCTTGCAGCAACTTTATTTCACCTTGTAAATTTAATGTCATGTACGTACATGTTACAAACTCATATCTTATACACGAAGCTTGAAATGTTTCTGTTCCAGACTTGATATATTTTTAGTTTTAACGAATGTGAACCCTCATGTGTCAAATTTAATATGATAGTAATACATTTTATGAAACGACAACTCAAGATACATTCTATTAATATTTATTGTTTTCAACACTGACTTAAAAATATATTTCTTATCTAGAAATACATTGCATTCTATAGGTAATATACTATAGGTAATATGAATTGGAGAAACATTTAAATTATAAATCAATAATTTCTTTGTCACTTCAGTTCAAATTTTATATTTTTAATTATTGTTTTCTAGATTATTTACATCTATATTGAATAAACAATTCTATAATGTATATTATGTTAATATATAAATATGGGTTATTATAATTTAATCATTTTGTTACAGGCATAAATTAAAATTAAATCTTAACCATATAGAAACAAAATAAAAAAATAAAAGATGAATATAAACTATAAAAAATATATAAAAAATAGACCAGTTTCAAAAAAGTAAAATTAAATGCAAGATAAGAATAAAATACAATTCTAATAAACAAATTTTATAAAATAAAAAGTATAAAAAGACGTTTGTAAATATTTAAAATTATTATAAGTTAATTTCATTTTTGTTGAACCAAATCTAAAAATGGGATCTCTTCACAACACTAACTCATGTTATCTTTAAAAAATTACATTGTAACTACACTAGTCAATGTTGAACACACTCGTCTTTTAATTAAAAATAACATTTTAACTTTAAAATAAACACAGACTGTCAATATTAACTACGATTTAATTAGATAACATTTCAATTCTCTATTATGATGTCTTGGACAGTTAAAAATAATATTTCTATACCATATACGAAATACAAATTCATCATTTAACTCGATAAAGAAAGAACATATTTAATAAATATTCAAAATTCATGCAATAAATGTTTAAATGTTGTTAAAATATAAATTTTAAAAAACACCAATATATGTTAAAACATTGAAATGAAAGGTGCGTTATTTTAAAAAAATATTTTAAATAAATTTTTAAATGAGTAATTAGAACAAAATTTATATCTTTTTATATTTATTGGTTCCATTATCGTTTGTTATTTTTTTATATTACGATTCTAAGATATTTATCATTTACTTTTTATAAATTTCTTAAGAATATTACCCACTCACAAGCTTATATATTCTCATACACCCTCACACATACACACACACACACACACGCACACACATATATATATATATATATATATATAAGGTGTATAAATGAATTCTGTACATTTTTTACAGAAAATTATTTTTATGGAAAAGTGGAATACTTTCAATTCTCAAAAAAACTGCTCCATCTGTCAGGTAACTGACGAATCCATTGTTGAAAAAAGATGGAGGCTTTGAATCGATAAGTATTAATGTATCTTTGAACCTCTTCGGCTGTTTTAATATTTTTTTAAATTTTTTTATGTATTACAACATTTTCCCCAAAGCTAAACAAATCATTCCCGTGGTTTAGGTAGCATTTTTTTTCAATTAGAACTTGAAAAATATGTAATGCCTAACATACTGTTTTTCGTACTCCGTCGTGTTCACTATTGTTCTATGTGATTATGCTAACTGCTTGTCCAAGATATATATATAGTGTCTTTAAATGTTAAGGTTCACACTTCAAAATCCTTAAATGACGAGAAAATATTTTAATTTGAACAGTTATGATTAATTCCATTTTATAAGCATCGAATTAATTTTATCACCTAATGTGTATATATATTTTATATATATATATACAGACATTTTAATAAGATACAAATGTAACAAAAAATATTGTCAAGAATACTCAATTTTATTAAATTTTTATCATAAATATTCTGCATTAATTTATCACTGATGCATTTCAACGAAAGTAAAAACAAATAATAAAATGTAAAATGTAATTCATTTCAGACTCGTTTCAATATTGATTATTTGTAAAGTAATGAAAATTAAATAAGAGTAAATTACAACAATAGTCACTATTCACTCAAATGTACTTTAGTTAAAATATTTAATCAATAATTTAAATAGATATAGTACTGTTACAAATAATGAGTAAATAGATAAAATAACGAAATTTTATCTTTTTATAGAAAAAAGTTCATTTTTCTGATATTTCTTTAAGCATGTAATCTCCTCTAATAGATAACATCCAATTTGTTCTGCAGAGAGAAAGAGAAACTTTTAGGTTGGTAGAAAAATAATTGTGGGTTATGACCTTCAAATTAACATATATTTTTCTCTTTTTTGATTTTTCTAGTACTTTTAAGTGGTCCAGAGCTGTTGAACGACTAATGTCAAACTTTTGTGTAAGCTCTCTAATTGTTATGCATGGTTTTGATTCAACTAACGCCTTTAGTTGGTCGTAATGAACTGAAGAAGAACCCCCGTGACCTTCTTCATCTTCAAATCTCTTATCCCCAGCACGACATTTTTGGAACCACCATTGCAACGTACATTCTTTTAACAGTACCCACACCAAAAGCATCGTTTAGTTTATAATCAGTTTCTGCTCCCTTAGAAATTGTTTTTATTTGCTTCTTTTCAATCTTTAATTCAACAGCTCAATTTGAACCATTATTAATAATAAAACCGAAGTCGATGTTACCAAAATTTAAATCAAAAAATACACTTGAGAATGATATTAACATGAAAACGATGAAATGACACTCTTCGAAAAAATTAAGGTTAGTAAAAAGAATAAAAGTGTCGTTGCAGGTAGCGGATAATTTACAATGTACGAGCTAAAAAACTGGAGATTAATAATTTTAAAATAAATATAAATTCTTAGAATTCAGTTATATATTTATTTATCACAGTAGAAATCAATATTTGGAAATGTAACAGTTTTCATCTTATAGCATTTGCTTTCACAAATGTTATAATATATAATGTTTTTAAATTTTCGTCTATTTGAGTAGTGACATTACTCTTATCTACTTTACTTCTATATGTTATATTTACTCATTCGGCATGAAACTTTTAGTTCTTAACATTTACTTCACATAAAGACATACACTATTTAATTTAGCCTCAGTTGTTCCCAGAAAGATAATTATGGAAGTTATTTATGTAGCAATTTTAATCAAAATAATACATAAGATAGTCTAATCAGAAAGCATTGTATATTGTACGCATAAATAATACGTTAAACATATCTTCTGCTTTATTTAAATAACATACTGAACAAATTTCAAAAAATCGTTGTCACTGTGTATTGAACGAAATATATTTCTACCTCAAAGCTGCTTTTTCCTGGTATTTAGAACTGTATCTTGAATTTCATATTAATCATATTTTTATATTTTTATTTTCTTCAAATCTTTAAATAATCTTTTTATGTTCTCTTTCAATAAACATCTTGTCTTAAAATCCCAAATATATACAAAATCTATGCTTATTAGTAATTTCTTTTACACACACACACACATATATATATATATATATATATATATATATATATATATATATATATAATTTGTGTATATCTGAGTATAAAAACAGAGATGAGATATTAATTTATATAATGTAAATTTTTCAAGTAAAACATAATACTTAAAGAATTGAAAAATATCTCTTAACTAAATTTTCTCTTGAAAACAAGCAGTGTCAAATTATTAACTACTTAACATTCTTTTCACCATAATTAAATTTCATTACAAGAACTAATATCATTCAAAACTTCCATCTCGATCATATCAACTCCACTAAAACAAACGATAAACATCTTTACAACTACAAATTAATTTACAATGAATTCATTTCTGTATATCTACACAACTTAGTCCCAAATGATATTGTTTTTGTGTAATCCTTTCGGCAATTACATATAACATACTATGATAAAATCGTATTCATCACAAAACATACATTTATTACATTTGTACGTATGTAGGTTCATACAAACGATTTAATTTTCAGCCCGCATATGCAAACATGTGTTCCGAACGGACGAATACAAATTTATGGAATAATAAGCATCTGATGAATAGTACACGTTCGAGATAGTAATATCATCGATAATTTGTCTATTAATATTTAATTAAAATAACATACATACAACACAGACATATATATATATATATATAATTACATATATATATATATATATATATAATTGCACGTTTTTACTCATTATAACTACAAAAAAAACAAATATATTAACATTTATATAAAAAACGTCCGACAATAAATGACAACTTTTAGAGAAATTCCTTAAACTGCTCCGCTTTACGGCCTATTGAAAATACACGAACAATTTTCTCAAATATAGACATGATTCATTAATCACTCAATTTAGAATGAGTCATTGAATTCATTTAATATTCCAATGTATTGTCAGACGAGGACTGTATGAAATAGTAACAAAGTTATGTGTTTCTATACAGAACAACTCTTTCTTTCTGTTGAAATGTTAACGGTTACTTACCAATTAAGCTTTGTTTAAATCCTGTAAAATCTTTTGTATCTATCCCATTAACTATATAATCACGTTGTGACGCTTGTGTTTTATCTATTAGGTGTACCGATTAATTCGGTGCCTTTAAATTGAATCGATCATGATTCTGTTTTAAATTGAAATATTTTTTCGTCGTTTTAGGATTTTGAGGTAATAAACTTTATATTTAAAAACGCTATATATCTTGGTTAAGCAGTTGGCTTAATCTCAAAACAGTAGTCGACATGATAGCATCAAAAAAACAGCATATTAGGCATTGCATAAAGGAAGGATTTTTATAGAAAATCATTACTGGGGAAGAAAAATGGATTTTTTACAAAAACTTTAATCGCCGAAAATCATGAATTACGGTCATGAACCATCGACATTCACTCCAAAACCTAATATGCATATCAAAAATCTGTAATTGTGTATTTGGTGGAAAAATAAGAATATGGTATTCTAAGTTGCTTGAACCTGGCGAGACCGTAAATTCAGAGCGTTACTAACAATATATCATCCATTTGAGCGACGAATTAAAGAGAAATTGACAATTTATTGACGCAGGACGAGACAGATGATTTTAAAGCACAACACTCAGTTGCACGTCGCGAAAAAGACCAAAAACGTTATTTGTTGACTGGACTGGGAAGTTCTTCCTCATGCGGTGTGTTCAACGGACCTCGCTCAGTCAGCTTATCACCTGACTGATACCCATTTTAAAACAGTGAAAGCGGTCCGAAAATACATTGACTTGATGGACTCAAAAGCCGCTATCTTTTTTTCTACAAAAGATTCGTCAGTTATCTGGCGAAGCAAACTTATATAGAATAATAAGAGATATTTTGTGGATTGAAATGTATTCCATTTTCCGTAACTAAACATTCATTCTCTCTAAAAGCTTACATACATACAGAGTGATCCAATAAAGCTTCCTTTTAAGCTTCCATTAGGAGTATTAAAAAGGAGCGCAGGGGTTAAGAAAAGCATATTATTTTTTATTTAGTATTTTAGGTCAATTCAATACTACAATACAATTGAACTAAAATACTAAATGGGGATTAATGTTTTCTTTTTCTAAATTTTTGCGTTTTTTCGTATGGGAGCCTTAGTTGAATTACCATATATATATATACATTCATATACAGCAGTGTTAACTAAATAATTTTATAATATAAATAAATTAAATAAGTCATTTTAATCTGCTATTCGGCTGATTTATTTAGTGAATTAGTTCAATTTAATTTATTCGTTTCATTTTACTATTTTAATACAATTCCAATTATTGAAATATGCAATTTCGAAATATATATATATATATACATTCAGAAATGGTATGGTACGGATGGATCAAAAGTATATCAAATTATATCAGTTTTCGATAAAACTCTATTTTAAACATTTTGAAGTATGAATAATTACGAAAGTATTAAAATGTAAAAGCCAACATTTAATAAATTTTCCTCTTAAAAACAATAGATAAAAACGTGAACACGCACATTAATTAAAATTACGGTTCAATATTTGATTTTAATGATGTCCTTATTGATTTCTAAATCATATATATATATATATATATAAACCATTGATAATTTGTTTGCTTAAAATAAATGACATCCAATAGTTTTTTTTCAGAAGAAAATCATCACACATCACTTTTACCCTTTTAGTGATCGGTCTTTACCAAACGATTAAAAAGTAAAAAAATAATATGGCGCCAAAGTTATTTAATTATTATTTCCATATACGTATGAAAATTCTTTTTATATTGACAATACATTTTTTTGAGATTTCTTCTTAATTCAATATTCTGTAATTATTTTTCATGATTTATATATATATATATATATATATATATATATATATATATAATTAGCGCTCGATAGCGCTACAGCCCAAATCGAGCCTTGGCTTCCTTAATTTTCTGCCTCCAGGCATCCCTCTGCCAGGCTGTCCTCCAATTTCTTACTCCCAGCAATTCCACTGCATTCTTCTCTACATTGTATATCTATATGAGCCTTGGTTTACCCACAGGTCTTCTCCCGCCTGGTTATCCATACAAAACCATTTTTAAAACTCTCGAGTCCGTCCACCGCTCAGTGTTACCTGCCCAACGCAGACGGAGTATTTTTTTAAAGACCGATAGTTTTAGTTCCTGATATACATTACATAATTCGAAGTTGTAGCCCATTCTCCAAATGCCTCCATCATTTTTCACCCAAATATCGTTCTCAAGATTCTTCTTTCGACGGTGTTTGAGCCAATGTATGTGAAATTGTTTACAACCTCGAAATACTAATTACCTACAGTGATGTTTTAACATTATATCCACCTTCGTGTTCTACTTTGCAGCATTAATTTGCTTTTATTCTTATTTATTCTAAGTACAATGTCTTCTGCAGTGATTTCAAGGGGTCCAAAGACTTCTTTACTTATATATATATATATATATATATATATATATATATATATATATATATATATATATATGTATGTATATATATATATATAACTTTTGATCCAAGAAAGATACCAATGAACAGGTAGTATAAAGAAAGTAAAAATGTTATTGGAAATCAGTGGAAAAGAGAGGTATTCAATCTTAAAAAATGAAAAAATAATGGAAAAGACCTTTATGCGGTAGTGGATTGACAACGGATAATGATGATAATATTACTTTTTATAATTTACAGGCTTTTAATTCTAAATCTAAGTAATACATTTGAACGGAATACCCTAATTTATTTCGTTCAACAAAGATTTTAAATATGTTTCTTTTACATTCTAAATCTTACTATTTTTAATAATAAATCAAATGTTTCTGTAAAGAAAGTAATCGATATAATAATATTTCATCTATATCGAAACTAATTGTAATTTATTTTATATTCAAGAATGGTTCCTTTTTCGAACCTGAAAGGCACAAAAAATATTTCTGATCAAAAATGTTCAATAAGTCATTATTGAATATGTTTGATTACTGATTATGCGCATTTCGAGAATGATGTAATTATCATTAAAATGCTTAAGTACAGGAAAGTTTTGTGATCGGATTATCTTATCTCTGCATAAATGCAACAATCAAACATGTTCAATAATGATTTATTGCAAATTGGCTACAAAAGTTGTTTATGGTTTGTGGAGTGCGAAATAATTGATTTGTGAGAATGAATTTATCATAGATACTTGTACTATACAAACGTTATTACCTAGAAAGTAAGATAGTATAAAATTATCTTTTTTTAATAGTGCTTCAAATCATTTATAAATATAATTTTTTAATAACGCTACATTCTCTTGCAGGTTACTGATAACAATAAAAGATATTTTGTATGATAAAATAAGTAAAATTTACAATTTCAACTTGTAAGTTTCATCAAATTTCTTGCAAAATCTCAACAAACAACAGCGTCCGTTTTCATCACCACACCCTAGCTATGTTTCTTCACGAAAGACCGGCTGTTAATTTATGAAATAGCGCATCGCAAAGCCGCACCGACAATGCTCAAGCTGTGTAATAAAATAACACGCGATTTAATTACTAATATAATGTGAAACTTACTCCTTATTGTTATAACTACATGATTTAATATTTAATATATATGTTGTATATACATATATATAGAGAGAGAGGGAGAGAGAGAGTGAGAGAGAGGACGTTCATCAGTTGAAATTTTATTTAATCCAGCATACGCATACTATGTAAATATAATTATGAAACACACGGGTATTTTGTCGTCGTCCCCTACTTGTAATTCAACAGTTGAACAAACATTTACGTTGATCCCGATAGGCTTTATTCATAAAATTTGACATGAACACATTTGACGCGGTTGATATTTCCGTTTGTTAAGACACCATTGTCGACAACATTCTTGCGTGAGTGCGTGTGTGTGTTCAGTGCGGTTCATTTCAAGTGGCGACGTACGAAAATTATAGATCACCGAAATGATATTTGAATTTAGAATCTTTTCATTTACTAAATGCACTCGTTTGTTTCTGATGAAATGAATAAGCGGTTTCGCTGAAAAAACGACGGTGATGTTGAATTTAATGAATGTTCATTGATTATGACATGCAATAATGTGTCTTTTTTTTATATTTTCATCTTACAGAAATTGCGTTATTACTGACTGTCGATTAATGGAATAATTCAATAGATGTTTTTAAAATGGAATTAAATTAAAATGTATATCAACTATACCAAGCGTTCTCAACATATGGAACCCAAGAGGATCCAGGATATTTCATGGGGGGGGGCAAAGGTGAAAATCATGTAAAAGAGAGGCCACTGCACAAAATTATGGAGTCACAGAGAGAAGTGAGAAATGAAGAAAACAGAGAAGTGATCGAGAAAAAGAAACATAAAATAAAAAAAAACAGAGAAATGAAAAAAAGAAAACAGAAGAGAAGTAGTGAACAGAAAAATGACCATCGATAGAATTTAAGAATCGCCCATATAGCTACAAAGCAACATAGCAGCCAAAATTACTTCAATTCAGTCAAGAAAAACACCATTTTTTGATCGAAGGTATCATATTTAAAACGTTTTCACTGCATTGAAATAAAACAAAATTGTTTTTCATGGCATTTCCTAACCTGTTTTTAATAGAATAGGATTTCAGTCGTGTGAATTATTTACTCAGCCTAAAATAGAATCGCCTTAACAAAATGGACAGAAGTGATCTTCGGTTATCTCTCACAGTAATAGAGAACCGGATATAAAAAAAACTTTCCTGGTTACTGGTCGTCAAGCATAAGCATCACATTGATCGAGAAATACTTAAAGTATAATTTTTTATTCAATTACTGTATTTTGTATAAATTATAATAAAGCATGTTCTATATATAAACAAAACATTTAAATAGCTACCTTTCTATCCGTTGGCCAGAGGGGCCACAGGAAGGAAACAAGGTCGGAAGGACGCCGCAGTCGGAAGAAAGTTGAGAAACACTGAACTATACTATCTTGTTTCAAAAAAAATATAAAACTACAATATCCTTAAAAATCGTATTAGTAAATAAATCAGGAAATGCAAAAGTTTCTTAATCTCTCATACATTGTTAAAAAGTTAACGAAGAATACTTTATACAAAAACTTTTCAAATAATAATAATACATGTATACCCATCTATATATATATATATATATAGAGAGAGAGAGAGAGAGAGAGAGAGAGAAAGATGGAGTCATGAGATATTTTTATTCGATATTTATTTATAACAAATTTTTAAAAGAGATAATATCTGGAGAATTAGTGTTTCAAATTATCACATATTAAAAAATTGAAGAAGGATACTAGCTTATTGATTTGTTTTTAAGACTAAAAAAAATTTTTTTTCAATGTTTAATACATTAATTTTGCAAATAACTGAATCGCACTTATCATAAACAAGTTTTTCTATCAAAATAGGCAACGATTTATTTTTCATTTTTATTTTGATTTATGAGCACTTAATCTCCTTCGAACACTAGCGTACATTTCTGTTCCTTCGAGCTCTCTAGAGATACGAACATAAAAAACACGAAGATTCTAATATCTATAAGATCTTTGGACTGTCTTACTGTTTCAAACATTTTATTTTTGTAACGACAGTGCCATTTTCCTTATGCTTATTTCTGTTGGTGCCTATGACAATTTTGATTTCAGTTATTTATATGAAAAAGTCGACCTTAAAAGAAAAAACTTCCATTCAATAATTCAATATAACGCTTGAATTATCTTGATAATTATAAATTAATGTACTATCCATATACTGGAACAATTGAATATATAATGTATATTATATAAAAATATATTATATATATATTACATTACAATTTTTTCCAGTAATTCAACTTGGCAATATAAGTCAATTTTCTACAATTAGTAATAATTAATCCTACGCTACAAATTGCAGAACGATCAAGAAAATGAAAAATATAATTAATACATTGAAGTATTTCAAATATTTTTAATAAAAAAATATATGCTCAAGAGAATGCGTACATTTGTATGTGTGCGTGTGTGCGTGCGTATTCGTTTATGTATATGCTGTGAGCGTCTGCTCCCAAATGCCTGCTCGGCACACATCTTTCAATTTAGATTCCGGTTTAGTTGGTTCATTTTGTCGATCGAACCAAATTAAAATGAATCAATTTTCTCATTCTGGCTAAACTGGCTGGTTTTCCGTGAAATTTGTCACTAAAACATTTACTAATGAGCATTCAATAAACTAAATGCTTTTATAAATATTTATAAATTGAAGATACACACTGAGATAAATATCAGTGCTAGTAAAAATTCACAAATTTAAAACTACTTTCGACTGACTTTTTTATTGAAAATTCTTATTTATATTTTATTAATTTTCCTTACATATTGCATGTATGTACAAACTTTAAGAGAATTTTCTCACATTTAAAATTTAACGTAGCATTGGTTTAATATTAACGATGCTACTAAAACAAAGTAAAACTGCACAAATTATACAGAGTTACTGTACACTAATTAACAAATTATTTTTTATAATAAAAAGACATGATATACACATGACTGTTTCAGAACATATATTAAATGAAACTGCACTAATTATATTTATTCGTTAAAATTAATATGTACATCCGCGCATAAACGCACACATAAAATATACATACATACATATATATATATATATATATATATATATATATATATGTATGTGTGTATACATGTATGTATATGATAAACATTTAAACGTATGCTTTTGTGATATATTTATATAAAAGTATGTCATAGAAAATTTCATGTAAACCCTATGTGCGGTAAATATGAAAAATTGATTTTCTATTCATATCGGTAGACGTAAACAAATCGCGATTTATATAAATTTACTCGAAGTGTATTATGGTATATGACAGTTTATATTCGATTTATATTAAAAATTGGTATTTTATATAAACGGTTTTTGTTACGATAGAATCGATAGACATAAAACTGTAATACTGACTTTTACTATTTTAAAAACGATTATATATACTTCCGCATACTTAAACAATTCTTTCTTACATACATTTACACACACACACATATATATATATATATATATATATATATATATATATAAAATTAAAGTGATAAAAGAAAAATATTAGAAAATGAACAGAAATCAAGTATATTTTTTTAAATGCTTTAATGTGCAATTAAATCAAAATATACAACTGACCTAAAAATTTATGCTTAAATACTACTGAATTTATTATTTTCGATAAAAATTAACATTTATTCACATAAATATACAATTTTATTAAATAATTAACATTCATAATTTCATAACAGTAAAACTTTAGATATATCGAGGGTCATTTGATAAATATGATAAAAAAAAAACAAGTTAAACATAGTTTTTTTTTGGAAAAATCGATTTTATTTCTCAACGAAGTCTCCATTGAGGGCTACACACTTGGTTCAGCGAGTCTGCAAAATATGCATTAACGGTGGGGATGACTTTCGACAAGAATTTCTTCCCATCGAGACAAATATTCAAGTTTGGGAAGAGGAAGAAGTCGCACGAGGCCAACTTCGGAGAATATGGTGGATGAGGAATCATTTCGAGGCCTAATTCGTGCAATTTTTCCATAACGATGGTCGATTTGTGGGACGGTGCTTTGTCTTGATGAAAGAGCACTTTTTTGTGCACCAATCTTGTCCGGTTTTGTTTCAGCTCTTTTTTCAAACGGTTCAATAATGTTGCATAAAAGGTTCCTGTTATCGTTTTTCTCTTCGTTAAATAGTTGATCAGGATGATTCCTTAAGAATCTCAAAAAATAGAAGTCAACACCTTCTCAGTCGATAAAACGGTGTTCGCCTTCTACGGTGCACTTTTACCAGTCGTTATCCACTGTTTTGATTGCTGCTTTGACTCATCTGTGTAGCGGTGGAGCAATGTTGCATCCCCGATAACAAATCGACACAAAAAGGTCTGCTCGTGTTTTTCCATTTGCGGCAACTACTACAATACCCATCTAAAACATCTGTATAACGTGAACAACGCATCTCTGCTAGCTTAAATTTCACGTATGCTAGTTTGAAAAGTGAATTTTTATAGCCGTGACGTTACTAAATGAATGAATAGAATTTTTTCAAACTTATCAAACAACACACACATACATTATATATATATATATATATATATATATACATATTTCCAAAATAAAATTACATATTATAGAAAATTAAGAAACATGAATGATAATGTTGTTTTAGCCACGCATCAAAGAGTGACTTATTCAAATGCTTCTTGAGAATTGATACTTGAGTAAGATAACAATAAGTCACTTTTCAAATTCATGACTAAGACAAACTTATAATTGCGGTGAAATATAAAAAATCTAGTTTTTAAATCCACAGTGAAGCACATCGAAATTCGAAGTGAAAAAAGTACAAAGTTTATATTTGAAAAAATAGATGAACATTTGAATATTGTAATCAAAAGAAAATAGTTATATTTTCCATACAACTTCCTATCTAAATCTTGTATTTTTGTAATATGCAGTATTTATTCAAATAGATTTAAAAATATGTTTAATCGCAGTATAAAAGTATACTAAATTTATGATTGTATATTGTATATATTTGCATTTACTCTAATTAAAGAAAGACAGATTTTATGGTGTACTCTGACGTACCAAAGAGCATTGAGTTTTATTAGTGGACGCCAAAGTCTGCCATAGAACACTAAATGTGGTAATAATCTACACATAATTCAAGAAAACTAAAAACTGTTTACAAACATATGTATAGATGATTCGATTTACGTTTTCAAATGAATATTAAAAAATCGTAAAAATTTGAAAAATCATGTTATTTTTATTTAATATTTTAGCTCTTTTAGCTCAATTGTATTTTATTACTGAATCTACTTAAAATACTACATAAAAAATAACATGCTTTTCTAATTTTTGTGATTTTTTTAATATTTACATGCGGAAGCTTAAAAACTGAATCAGTTATATATATATATAGGTGATTCAATTCGGCTTCCATATGAAAGTATTAACCGTTGTATATATATATATATATATATATATATATATATATATATATATATGTCTTAAGAGTGATAAATAGAAAATATCTTTAACTTAACATTTTGTACAAATGCTTAAAATATTCTTTTGTAATTCACACGAATTAGATGTAGACATACAATAAATATTTTCATCGCAATATACATATAAACAATAAGTGATTTTAAAATTAATAATCGGCACAGACATCAATCTAATTATTTTATCTATTCTATTGCTAGTAATATGAGTAAATAAATTATTAACTGGAAATACATAAATCCAACATTTAATTATAATAGATTTATATATAAACCCATTATATACTAACCTCTCCAACCGAGTACAAATATGTCTGTTTAAAATTTTACATCATTTGAGTTACACAATCTTATTTTAACTATAAGTATATATATTATAATTCGAATTAGGAAACATATATATATATATATATATATATATATAGGTTTATTTTATTATTTTCTTAATATGGTATGTATAATATATATAATAATGACTATGTACATATAATAATTTATTTTCTAAATATACCAAGTGTTCAACTATTTTTAAAATGAAACGACTATAAGCCATATTATATTTTGATTTGTGTTTTTTTACTTAAGTACATGACTATATATATATATATATATATATATATATATACACTGATAATACAATCGATAACATATTTTGAGAATACTGAAAAACACAAACAATGCTTTGTATCTTTCTCGCACCAGAAACCCCTTTTACTTGATCAATAATTTAACGGTTCCCAAATTATAAATAAAATGCTTCATTCCTGACCACATGCAAACAATCACACATGTAAATTGTAATTACGATATTCGCATTTAATTTAAATAACACTGACTATATGATAAAATCGTTTAATTTAAAACATATGCTGCTCTATTATGTACAACATCTTAGCTGAGTACTTCTGTCTCTTATTACTTTTAGAATTACACTATTTTTAAGTTTCCTGTTCATTATAAAGGACAAAAACGTTGATACGAATGATATAGTAAAATAATTCATGTAGTTGAAACTGAGTATACAGTTAAAATGTATTCGTTCTTTATTTCTCGATAGATTTTAATTTTATTTGAAGCATATTACAAATTCTATATTAATTAATATTATTTCCAACGGTAACAATGTCTTGTTAATAAAATTTAGAGGTTTATCGGCAATAAAACGTGTAAAATATCTGTTAATCTTCATTTTTCTTCGAATTTATTAACTAATACACCAAAATTAAAAATGTATTTTTAAGAAACAATTATTTAGTTCTAAAATCTACATTATTGTTTATAAAATCAATGGGATGTATTAAAATCTATAAAATGTACATTAAATTGCAATATTTAGAACAGCATAAATAAATAAAAATATTCTTAACGCTGTGATTAAATTCAGTCTCACAAATGAATTTTCAACTGGTGTACAAACTTCATAAATATATTAATCAAATGATAATTAATTATTGATCAACTATTGTTTGTCAACGATTTTATGTGCATGAATTGTTGTTCATGCACATATTTATGCGTGTGTGTGTTATGGTATAGAAAAACTATATAGAAAATAGATTTTTCTGCTCATTAGTGATCTTGATTGTATCAATATCGAAATGAAAAATCAAAATTAACAATAATCATTTTTGTTAATAAATATTCTCAAACAAAAAAAAATATTTTAATGGTTTGTGGAACAATTAAAAATTAATAAAAACGTATATAAAACATTTCTATTTTAATTATTAATGTTTTTTTTTAAATAGAACATTTCTAAATATATCATTATAATAACAAATGGATAATTTCATGTATATTAAAATATATTTAAGCACAGAACGTTGTACAGAAGTATAAAATCTTGAAAAGCAGGAAGTTCATTTTCTCCTGTGAGAATTACGTTGAAAATTTTAGGATAACATTTTCTCTTGTCTTATATGAAACTGACATTCATAGAATTCAGTAAATATTAAATTTTGAATAGGGATCGTGAATAGAATAACAGCGTTAATTGAAAAAGAAAAAATGAAAAAAGATTGTTTTATTTATTCGAAAAAGATCATTCGTGCATATATAATTTACGCCAATTGCAGTAAAATGAATTCATGCGCTCATAAATATCACAGAAACTTTATACATATATATATATATATATATATATATATATATATATGCATAAGTTCCTTTGTTTCACTTTGAATCTATTTCTGTATAGATATTCAGTAGACTTTCTAACTTGATGAATTTTTAATAAGTCTATGAACAGTTGCGTTATACAATGTTTTATTCTTGTTTAAAGCCTTATACGAACACAAAACGAAAATGTTTCCCTTTTATCGTCAACGATTTCGTGCTCATTAATCATATCGAATAAAGGGGTGCACTGATCTGTATGATAAAATAGTCAGAAGGAAAGTAGATAACGTTGTTGGATTTTTCACCGATCGGTGAAAATTATTCTATACAGTAGGTATGATTCGTGTAATAATCGATCATTTAGTAATCATTCAAGAAATAAATGTAATGCCCGTTTGATGGAAAGAAGATTAACTTGTTTATAAAAAAGTCACGATTAAATTAATTGAAAGTGAATATAAACATCCTAAATTTTAAAATTAGTTTCAGTTTAATCAATACAGTACTTTAAATAATGAATAGTTTTATTTTCAAATATTATGAAATTGAAGTAACTTTTTCTGAATGTTTTGAATGTATAATTTGGATATACACTATAAATTTTACTTATATATTAAAAAAATACACTTGTTATCTTAAATATTATAATTATTTTTTAATTTCTTCTAATTGATCTGAAAGTATCAATGATAAAAACATTGTTACTGTTTATATTTTTCATCCATAATTAATAAATATTTTATAAGAATATACTTCATACTTTTATAATTATTATTGTTGTCCAGATAATTCTGTATTACTTGAATATAATCAACCTTAACTAATTTAAATTTTATATCAAAAAAACGAATTTTATGAATAATAATTGTGTTTGAATACCACTATTTCGGATTTGTGAGAGTTTTTAAAAAAATATTCAGCAAAACAGTTACACTCCAATTGAGAATTTTCGTTTAAATAGAAGCAAAAATGTTTAACAAATGTTCAATATGATAATCAATTTTCAGACTCTGGAGAGTTACAGTTGGATGGATGCCTTTAAAAATAGACTAGCATACCATTCATAGAGTTAAATAAATCATTCAAGTACAGTAAGAAGTCAAATATTAATCACTCAACTTGATTTTATAGATTGACTATGACCATATCATAATTCTTTTTCAAACTTAGACATCTTTATGAACCTCCAATTGAAATAAGTTCGATTATTCTTGCATGCGTTTACAAAATTTCAACATCTTTGTGACCATTATATATATATATATATATATATATATATATATATATATATATATATATATTATAACAAATTATATCTTTTCTGACATAACATTATTCACAATTTTCGCACTAAAAATGTATATGTTATTAATAATCATTTCGAGTAATATCTATTATAAATTAAAAATACTGAAAAATCAAGGTAATGCGTTTGTTCTACTTTAGTTCTAGATAATCTTGTTAAGTACAACTTTTTTATCGTACATACATCTGAAGATAATAACAAATTGTATTGTGAAAACTACATAAAAATCGATTCAGTAGTTTAAGTTTTTCCATTGCATACAAACTAAAAAGTTAGCAGCTAACAAATCTGCCTTTTTATAATATAAATTGACATTTAATTTTTTATAACATATATATATATACGTACATTTTAAAATTATTTATTTTAACATATAATGGGTGTTTAAGTATAAAAACTAATGAATCAGTGGTTAGAAAATTTATTTATTAAGCCCTAATTCATTTGTTCGAGAGAATTTAAATCAAGACAATGTAATATTAAACCAGCAAAATAAAAATGTAATTATATTAATTGTTACAATGAGTAGTTCATTTTAAAAACGAGCCACGTATTTTGAAAACAAGCGTATATCCTTATAAATAATAAAACTACATTGCCAACAAAAAGTTTTAATCCATCCAAATATAAAATCTCTATTATCTAAGTAACAAAATGAAAATAATTACATTAAATTATGCTACTGGGTAACTATTGCAAACAGGCAATATAATTTGACAGAATTTGAGTTCACATATATATATATATAGATATAGATAGATAGATAGATAGATATAGAGAGAAAGAGAGAAATAGATTGAAAATCAATTTACCTAACAATTATAAAACATCAATAACAACATGAATATACTATCATAAAATGCATTACAAATATCTCTGAAAGAGAGGAACTGGAATATCTAAATTAAAAAAAAAGAAAATATTTATTGAACAGTAGATCAAAATCTAAACTTAAATAATGTATGCATACATGTATATATGTATGTGTGTGTGTGTGTGTGTATTTTATGTTGAGAAATAAAACCGATTTTTTTCAAAAAACGGCGTTTAACTTGTTTTTTTACCACTTATTAAACGAGCCACGTATTTTGAAAACAAGCACATATCCTAATAAATAATAAAACTACATTTCAAACAAAAAGCCTAAACCAATCCAAATATAAAATTGCTATTATCTAATTAACCAAATAAAAATAATTACATTAAATTATGCTACTGGATAACTATTGCAAAAAGGCAATATAATTTAACAGATTTTGAGTCCACGTATATATATATATATATTTATAGTGTATGTGAGAGAGAGTGAGAAAAATAGACTGAAAATCAATTTAACTAACAATTATAATAGATAGTATAATTATATTGTTATTGATCTATTATCTATCAGAAAATGCATTACAAATATCTCTAAAAGAGAGGAACTGGAATGTCTAAATTAAAAACAAAAAAGAAAACATTTATTGAACAGTAGATCAAAATCTAAACTTAAATAATGTATGTATGTATACATATATATATATAATATATTTGTGTGTGTGTGTGTATGTGTGTCTTTTTGTATGTCTTCATGTATATTTTTAAATAAATTCATATATAAAATGATTTTCTAATAAACGAAGATACCATTCATATATATATATATACATATATATATACATATATATATATATATATATATATATATATATATATATATATATATATATATGTCTACACAATTTTGTAACAGAGTCGATAGTGTCAGCACCTACCTACCTCTCGGGGACGTCACACTGTCGTAAATTTGTTTATCGTGCGAGTAGTCTTTTTTTTCTCCTACACGTATTTTTTATTCTTGCGGAAATTTTTCTTTCTTTCATGTATATTCGAAAATTTATGGTTCTTTTTTATATCTTTATAAGTTAACCACATAAAAATTCGATACCAAGCGATTTCCATTATATTAATTTTTATATACAATCAGAGTAATGCCAAAACTTCCTTAACGCGCACCTTGGGAATAAGGATCTTGTAAATACATGCTTTTTACATTAAACGTACAAACAACTGTGCAAATATTAAATACATAAACAAACACACATATATATATATACACACAAATTTGAACAAAATATGACATCGATCCGAACGTATTTTGTTAATGACGATTAGGGATTCTCGATAAATCACAATCAAATATAGATAAATACATAATTAATACTATGTGTTCAAAATTCACACAGACCGACACGCATTCTTATGTGTTCGTATGTATGTATATAACAAACGAAAAACTTAGATCCATTAGTCGAAAACACATAAAGCACTTATTGTGATGGTCGCGACGCAACCGGCACTGAATTTCAGCTAATGAAACTGTCATTATGGAACGCTATCTCACAGATATTTCTTTCGTACATATTTTTAACAATGAAATCGATTGCCCCTAATTGCTCTGCAAATTATCTTTGTGTGTGCGCTTACGATAGAAACTATACGATGTTCCTAGACCCATTATTTCTGTTGTTCGTCTGACAACAAACAATGACTGAGCGTTTTACATATTAGCCATACTCTTTAATCTACTAGTAGAATATACTTAAGTATGAGTGGCGGTTCTATGTGTATGAATATACATATATTTCAGGGAGATGATGGCTACTTTATCTCATCTTTCTACATTACATATTCATAGGAGTTTTAGTCTTTGTGTATCTTTTGTAGTCATTAGTGATTTTTAGTTTCAAACATAAAAAATATTATTATTCACACAATTTTTTCCATGTACAAACATACAGTACATACGTCTATATATATATATATATATATATATATATATATATATACATACAGGGACGGACGAGACATAAGGGTGATCGGGCCATAGCGCGGTAGGCCGGCGCATATTAGGCAGGCTGAATTTTTTAAAACATAATATAAAATAGAAATATAAAACTAATTTAGCTTGTTCAAATAGTACTATAAAAATAAACAAGGAAAACAGTGAGCTTGTTTTAAAATTATTTAAATTTTATCATTGTATATATATATATATATAATATTATAGATGTATGTGCTTAAGATAACATTTTGTTCTTATGAAACTTTGTTTTTTATTTGTAGTTTGTATCGCAGTTTGTCATACATGCTTAAGTTATAATTATTATTTTCTATTTGATATTTTTTTTAATTAGTGTTAAATTATTGCACCAATCAATCATGTTCATTATAATTATTATCTTTATTTTTTATTTAATTATAAGACAATTTTATGTTTTTATTTCGTCTATTGTATATAATTTTGACTAGATTTGATAACAATTATCTGTCATTTATAAGACACACACTAATAAATTATCTATTTATTAGATACAAAATTTAATTTGATGCCTTTAAATTGAATTAATCATAACTCTGCTTTAAATTAAAATAGTTTTCTTATCGTTTTAGGTTTTGGAAATGATAACCTTAATATTCAAAAACACTATATATCTTAACCAAGCAATTGGAAAGAGCTCACAAAACAGTAATGAAAGCGATGGGGTCAAAAAAGTAGATTATTATGTATTGGATACTTTTCACATTTCCGTTGAAAAAAATGCTGCCGTAATCTCGGGAATGATTTGTTCGGGTTTGGGGGAAGGTATTGCAAAACATCCAAAAAATGTGAACACTGAAAAAGATCCGAAAATGCATTACGATTTCATCGACACAAAGCCAGTTGATTGGTTGGTTATTGGGGCTTCTGGACGTCTCTACTGTTAAGTTTGTTAGCCTCCAAATACAAATAAAATTAAAAAACATACCCCGCTTGTGTGCTTACGTTCGAATCACCCCTTAATTCGAACGCTTAAGTATAAGTGCCAAACGCTTAAAAGTATTCCATTAAAACAATATTTCTCTCAGTAAAAGATAAACACATATAAAGGAACAGGACTAGTAAAATACCTAATCTTGATTGGACAATACGTATAAATATAATAAAAAGAGATGCCACTCATGAGGACAATAAAACAATTAAAATAATGTGATCTGACTCAAAGCCGCCATCTTTTTTCAGAAAGGGATTCGTCAGTTACCAGACAGCTGGCACAAAGTTATGCAAAATATATTTTGAGTATTCAAATATTTTCTATTTATCCGCAAAAAATCATTTTTTAATAAAAAAAGGCACAGAATTAATTTTTACACCTAATAATATTAACATGTTGAGATATTATTTGGCAAAATAAAAAAAGCTTGCAAATATAATATTGTTTCTATTACAAATATTAAAATATATAGATAAAGAAAGAGAATAAGAAATATTTATATAATAAAATATCTATATTAATTTAAACTTATTAAAGTTCATGCGATAAATTTCATTTTACAAGTATTTGTTTCAAAATGTTCATTATTATTGTTAGAATGTATAAATTTTATTACAAAAATATACGGAAAAATACAATGTAACAACTGTTAATAATAAAATAATTAAATACGTTTTCATCGATATGTTTTTCTGACAGAAGCATAAACATCAATTGGATTATAGGGACCACATACGATGCAATAACTATATTTTATAATCCCTAATGAGCTCTGGCATACTCTATATCATGTTGTTTAACAGGTCTGCTTTCGACATTTACGTGTAAAAAAGTTGTTAACATGAGGTTAGATGTGGCATTTTTAATGTCGATTTGATCTTTAGATGACGATAAACATATATACAATACAATTGAATTGCAAATATGAGTGAAAAGAATAAGAACAGAGTGCAGTAGAGAAAAAAAAACTAATATTAACGAAACATGTATTCAGTTGAAGAGAGCTATAATGCTATACATTAATATTTATTTTGTTAGGACTTGCAGGAAAATTATAATGAAAATAACATGAACGGATAAATATAATCGTTATACTGTTATTAGTAATCAATAAACTCCTATTCCTAGTTCATTTTTAAACTAGTTATCAAAATATTTGAAATTTTAATTTAAAAAATAATATAGAAATATGAAACTGAAATAATAACGAAATCTTATTTACAAAAAATGTAATTAACTTCGTCGTTTCAATTTAAGCGTGAGATGATGAATAACGTGAATAAATTTAATTACATATTTGAAACGAATTCTACTTGTAAATTAGTATTACTCACTACATGATCATTATTAATATTAAATTAAAAATTACAACGGTAGTAATCGAATGGAATACATATTAGTAATCTATCAAACAAGAAGAATAGAAATGATATGCAAATGACAGTTATAAAATATTTTTAATAAAAAAAATATTCGAGTAAAGATCAATATATAGATTAAAATATTAGTTTTTTGTGTATTTTTGTCCAATAAAAATACAAGATTTAGTATTATAATTTAATTTATATTTTGAAAATAAAGAAGGTAAGCTAACACGTATTTTTTTAATAAAGCACTTATTTTTTGAACGAAACTCAGAATTGATAAAAACGTTTAGATTATTGTATACACAACCTGTAATATTTAAGGGGTATAAACAATTTTTTGCGCATATATTTTTATACTTACAAACATTTTGGAAATTTTCTAAGATTTCGAACTTCCTTTATATCATTTCATTGTCAATTCATTCTTAAGAATTAAAAAAGTGACATAGTATATATTTCATCATATAATTAGTTATTGAATATTATAATTAATAAACGTATTTTAAATAAAGAAAGGTATTTTGCACAAAATAGATTATCAAATCCATTTAAAACCTTTTTTAAATTTATTTTCAGAAAATAATTAAGTTCTTTATAGCTTTGTATAATTATATATATATATATATATAACTATATATATAGTCAGTGGCTTACTCAGGATTTAATTTGGGGGAGAGTTGAACGGTTAATTTTTTTTAATGTCAATTCAATAAAATTCATTAGATGTTTATAAATATTTCTTTAAGGAATAAAATGCAGTTTTCTTTTCACAAAGCTATTGAATTATTTCATTCATGGTTACATTAATCTCTCTATGTATATAGGAGCTTTAGGGGTGGTGCCAGAGTCCCTTGGCTCTCCTCCGAGTATACCACTGCATATAATTATATATATATATATATATATATATATTCCAGTAAATTATGATATAATGAGGCTAGAACACTTTAGTACAAATAAATGGCTACCCTAATAGTAGACACTTTCCCGTTCAGTCATTACAATGACAGTATTGACAATCGAATATTGATATAAATACTGAATAAATATTAGAAAACGATAATAGTTAATAATAAAGGACTTTAATAGCCCTGATACAGTGTGATTGTGAAAAGATGCATTTGTTAATCGATTTAAAAATGAATAATTAAAAATAGCGTCCCGATGTCTGAAATGAACGAGTGTTTATTATTTGTGAATTGATGTAAGTGTTGAAGTCAGTTGATGTAGTTGTATGTGCGTGCATGTGTGTGTGTGCGAAATAGGTTCGTTATGTGTATGGACGTAGTTTATCCTCATACCCGGGAGGGTCTATTTATTTAAATTTTTTACTTTTAAATGGAAGCCGATGCAAAAAATTGCAATAATCGAGTATCAAACTGCAATAGCACATTGTAGAAGAGGAATAGATTATTTCAATCTTTAAAATTAAGAAAATGCTGAAAATTTTGCACTTTGAAGCAATAGACGGATCTATTAACACTCATTTATAATGAAATAACAGTTAATTATTTTTTCGATTTATATTCTGTGAAATGTTTGGTGCAAAACAAACGATAAAATCATATTTACTAAGACAACTTATCAAGCAACAAAAATAGAGTAAATTAATTCTGAAACAAGTAACAGAAAAAATATTTATGCTGAAATGTCCCATTTAAAGCGTTCGCGTATCAAACACGAATATAATAAATATTTTTCGTTATTTTTTTAGTTCTTAACTGTTTATTAAGTCGAAAGATTTTATAGAATGTACCCTACCGTTTTCTTCATTGAATGTAAATAACTAAAATTGGGACAGGTATTTATATAGATGTGAGATTATTTTTATTTCCCTCCGGCATGAAGCAACATTGTAATCCAGCAATAAATTTCCGTTCAGATGCATCTCTCTTATAATTATTCTGTTCTTCTGAGACGTTTTAATGTTTTTATGCAAATGGTTCAAAAATTGCTTTCTCACACTTTTCATTTTCATGATAACATTGGAAAATATTATCGGTGTATTCAAACTCTTGATAATTTCTATTATACTTTCAAAATGTCATCATTTTCACTATCGATCATATTTGACATGTCCAAACATGAATGTTTAAAACTACAACGAACAAAGAAATTCTAAATAATCCTGCTACTTATCTCTTGCCAGTTATCAACAATAAGCATTACTGTTTATAAAAGATTTAAGTCTGCTCTAGTTTCATAGCCTTATCAGCAGATTATGGTCAATTGCTTTGAGCATTTAGGTTATTAAATTTTCAAAATACCTTTTCAAATTCATTCTTTCATTTTCACTTCACGCCACAAGAACATCATCCAGAATTCAATGTATCGGTTAAAAAGCCTATTATTTTAAATAAACACAGTAAATTTCGATTTTTGTCTCAATTTTATTTTTTTTGTAAAACATTTATTGGAAATAGATGAATGATTGATAACTTGACCTAAATGTGAGTGTCGTTTGATAAGTTTGTTCAATTTCTATGATGTGGTGGCACCACTCATTTGGTAACGTCACTGCTAGCAAGTGTTATTTTTCAAATTAGCATAGGAAAAATTTCAGCCCGAACTGACACATTGTTCACGTTCTACAGATGTTTGAAACGAGCAAGCAGTTGTTGTAAAAAAATGAGCAGGCCTTTTTTTACCGGTTCGTCACCATGGATTAAAGATGGATCCACCACTACACAGCTGAATCGGAACAGCAGTCAAAGCAGAGGACAACAACTGGTGGAAGTGCGCTGAAGAAGGCGAATAACGTTTTGTCGGTTAGGAAGGCGATAGCCACTGTTTTTTGAGATTCCCAAGGAATCATCCTGATTGACTACTTAACGAAAATAAAAACTATAAAAAGAGCCTATTATGCAACATAACTAGATCGTTTGAAAGAAGATCTGAAACAAAAATGGGCAATATTGGCGCACAAAAAGTGCTATTTCACCAGGATAACGCGCCATCCCGAGAAACTGACCGTCGCAAAGGAAAAATTGCACGAATTAGGCTTCGAATTGATTCCTTATCCACCCTGTTCTCCGCATCTTTTCCCAAATTTGAAAATTTGACTCGGTGAGAAGAAATTCTTGTCGAATGGGGATACAATCGTCGCCGCCAGTGGGTGTTTTGCAGATTAGGACTAAGTGTATAGCCCTCAGTGGAAGCTATGTTGAGAAATAAAATCGATTTTTACAAAAAACTGTATTTAACTTGCTTTTTACCATACTTATCAAACGACCCAAGTATATATATATATATATATATATATATATATATACATAAATAAACCTCATTTAAAATATTCATCGTGATTTTATAATTTCCCTACATTAAGAAGTATTTATAGTTTAATAGACTATCGACACAAAAATCTCCTACAAATAACTACTTACTGGTATATTTATAAATAATTTTGTATATATATATATATATATATATGTGTGTGTGTGTGTATCTATATACACTTTGTACATGTATTACTTACACACATTTCAAACTATTACCATGCAATCTGTGATGTAAATGTAACTCAATAAATATTCAAACGTATTAAATGTAGAATGTAAATCTGCTTGGTTATAACCTCATTAACATTTATAGTATAATTCGAAACATAATTAAGTGCAAATGTATTATAACATTAAACTAATAAAACAGACACAAATTCATTAAACTGTCGGCATTATAAACATTTACTATTATTTAATTATTTACAACTGTCGTTACATTTAATACTAGTGGTATTTTAAAATAACTTACTTTACGTTTTTATGAAAGGAATATGGCATAAAACAACCCTAACAATGAAAAAGAAAAAAAGTGAAGGGGACACCTTCAGGCTCTCAAGTACGCATACAATTCTAAAATTCCAGATTTCTTGTTTTTTTTTATGTATTACATCGATTACACAGAAACACAGTTTTATCTTTTTATATGATTATATATTTCAGCACAAAATTTATATTTAAAGGCGAGTATACAAATTCAAATTTCAGTATTAAGCTAGATCAATAAGACTGTATAATACCATACGATATATATATATATATATATATATATATATATATATATATATATATACGTAATGGTGTGTGAAAAAAGCGTGCCGGACCGACAGCAACATTTTATCATGAAGATAAATCACAAGACATCCACTTGACGTATTGCAAGCCAGTGTACTCATTAGCATAAATATTTAAAGTTGTCGCTCGCAGGACGGCGAAATCAATTCGAAACTTTCGTAAGTGCAATTAATTTTCGTAATGACTGCGTTCCGGTGGAAATGTGTTGGATTTAATTGCGTTAAAATTTTATATAATTTACTGCAGCGCATCGACGCGACGAAAAAAAAGTTTCGGCCGCCGCGGCCATAATTAAAATGTTGTCGTCGTCGTCACTGTTTTCGGTGCTGTAGTCAGCGATTGTTCGTACCGTACGTTGAGTTCAATACGAAAAATGCAGACATTTTATCAGTTTTATAATTACAATGGAAGTATTACATTGACATATGATAAAAAGTTATCTGCCCTTTTATGAAACCCCGTTTCACTATTTTCAATACCGTTTTTCGCTAATGCTCAAAGTATTCCTGTTACAAAGCGTTGCGTTTACTGCCGTTTAATCAATAGTAATATATTTTTATATTGAAGAACAGAGGCGTTTGAAATCAAGTGATTTACATGTTGAAATTTTAACTAAATCATGAGTTTCAAACTATCCATATGTATTTTCCCAATTTCTCGTAAAGATCACGAGCATTCCTAGTAAACATTTTCAATGAGCTTTGAACTTGACAGGGTGATAAAATAAATAAATACGAGTAATAAAGTCAGTTTTATTTTACGACACTGTTATATAACTACGATCAGTTCTTTATATAATACATATATAGGAAGTTAATTTGAAAATTTTAATGTAACGTTCGTAAAACTTCTGACACTGATGTTAATTCTTGATTAAATTATATATATATATATATATATATATATATGAAATTACAAATTAATTTACTAAATAAAAATCAAATATAGTTTCTTTTTTTTAAATTATTTCAATGCTATGAAAAATAATACAGCAAACATGATTGTATTTTATTTCTTTTGAGATTCTCTATTTTAGCCATAATACTTATATATTAGAATATTTATATCGATAATTTTAATTAGTAAAACAATTAAATAAATAAGACAGTAAATCAACGCTAAATGTACAGGCATTTATTGTATACCTATTTTACCGAAACCGTCGTTTTGACGATTGCATTAAAATACAGTTTCTTTTGTCAATAACATTAGTTAATTTTATTTTATATCACTGCATTTTTATTAACAGAGATTAACAGTACATCTTTACATATAAATTCTGTTTTGAGAATAAATGTTTTGCACACAATTGTTTTGCACATATTTTATATTAGAGCAAATATTATTAGATCTATTTTTCTTAAATATCCGATTCGACTGGACTTTCGATTGTTATTGGAATTTTCAATATCTGACGACGGATTGAAAGTAGTCTTACGCTTATTTCTATAGTCCCTCTTAAGTTAATCTCTGTAATATCTAATTCTTCAGACAATTGAAAAATAAAATCTTTTCTCGATATATTTTTATCCCGTAGTCTCCTTGTACAATATCCACGCATTGAAAGCTACTAAATCAAAGATTTTATAAAATATTTGAAGAACCCATCTACAGGACCATGCTTTGACATTACATTTTTGTGCCATGTGATCTATCATATCCATTCCAAACTTGTTGTTATTGTCGAATGTAATTATCTCCAGGACACGTTTATTATCATTCTCAATTTTTATAAATTTATGTCTGGAACTGATTAATAGTACAATTTTATTTTGCTTGCTTTTATAAATTGTTAAAACAATTTTCTAATTTACAAAGTCGTGTGAAAAACCTGACCATATTATCTTTCTTAGCTTTTACATTTTTTTGTTATTTCTTTTCTATTTACACGTATAATCCCAACTAGAGTAGTTTTTTTTGAAAGTGAATTCCAATTGTATGTAAAAATAGAATTTCAATTCTAAATAACTAAAAGAACGAAAAAAGTCTGAGCACAATTCTTTCTATTCAACCGAAAATTGTATGGTATGTAAACGGTTTCATTTCTCACGATACGGAATACGGTATGTGCTTTCACATTTTCGTTTTCTTTGTCCTCACAATATCGGATCACTTCGTGGTTTTAGTTATAATTTTCATAAATAGAGGCTTCTGCGACGCTTAACACGAAATTCGTTAACCCGTCAATTTGACGGGTGTCCGGATAAACGCGTATAATATATACAGTTACGCGAAAGTAGAAAGCCGAAGGATAAATTAAATTCAAATATATATTCATATCATTATATCAATAAAAGTCAATATAATATTTCAAAAAAAATATTTATTTTTAAGCATAAAATCTAAGATCCGTCAAATTGCCGGACTCTGTAAATCTTGTTATAATAAACAATATAGTATTAGGTTGGTAGAAAAATAATTGCGGTTTAATTAATTCGTGCGGCACCCATTTATCAAGGTTTTTTGATTTTCCTAGTAGTTTTAAGTGGTCCAGAACTGTTGGATGACTAACGCCTAACTTTTGTGCAAGCTTTCGAATTGTTGTGCGTGATTTTGATTCAAATAGCACATTAAATTGGTCGTTATGAACTGAAAAAAAAAGTCCGAAACCTTCTTCATCTTTAACGCTCTCGTCCTCAGAACGAAAATTTTGGAACTACCATTGAACCGTACGTTCCTTATTATTAGCTACACCAAAAGCATCGTTTAGTTTTCGAGAAATTTCTGTTGCTTTACTCATTAAAAATTTTGCTCTTATTTGGTTCTTTTCCATCTTTATCCCTTTTCGGATTGGGTTATCTAGCGGGCGAGCGTCGCTGTGGTCGAGAGGTATCCGAGCATGCAATCAAGAATATATACATGCTTAACGTTTGCGTTATAAAAACTAAAAACTTTATTCAAATTCAACAAAATCTATCCTTATTTGTAAAAGAATATATGACTATATATATATATATATATATATATATATATATATATATTCATATACATGACTATATTGACAAATTTCTAATTTTATACACCTGCACTGTATAATATTTCTCAAAGAAATCTTCTACATGCAAGGCCGGTTTTGCAGAGCACTTATGACAATAATATCGTGATTCACGTCTTCCACCTTTGATTTTTCGGTTGGAGAATACCAAACATTCTTTACTTTTTCTTCAGTCATCTCGACGAATGATATGTAAAAGACCGTTCAACCTTTCTGCTGTCATAGAATTTGACGATTTGTTGCTATATAAAAGATGTTTTTTTTTATTTTTATATTTCAAAAATTTCGAAAGTATAAATAAAATTTTCGTATAGGATTGATACTTTGACTGGCAGTTTCAATAAGAGACTGATGCGAAAGACAGAAGTGCGCTCTGAGACGCCTAATTACTAGTGTATGTTCTAAAGGGAAATAAGCAATACATCGAGAAGATCTGAGCTTCTTTTGGAAAGTGCCAAAATATTTTGGCACTGTGTGCTTATTATTCTCATCGCTCAGAACGATAGATACGCACGGGGGGCTATATTCCGACACGTGCCTTCAAAGGGTTAATTTAATATCCCAATTTGAAGCAAAATTAATAATAAAACCAATGTCGATGTTACCAAAATATAGACTGAAAAATGCACTTTAAAATGATATTAACATGAACATAATGAAATGACACTCTCATTGCAAAGAAAGCAAGTTACTATTCAGAAAACCGCACAGAATTTCCTACCAATCTAATAAATCTAATAATAGAATAATAAGCCAACCCTATAATAAATAGAATACAGTGAAAATGTCAGTTCAGAATACTTAACTGAAACATTTTCACACACATGAAATTAGAAACAAATTAATGTTGACAGTTCGTCGAGAAAACTTTTCAATACTTTCATCTGTAAATTTATAATTACAAAATCGAATACATATACATTCTTTACTTTCATTCATTCTGAACTCTTTAACCCTAACACAACTCGATTATAATCTTATGAAAAGATATGAATGTTTTACAAAAGTATTAACGTTGCACAGATATGAATAATTAATAACATTTTTTTAGTTCTAATCTCACTTTAAACTTTTGATCAGACATTAAAAAAATGTATAATTACCTACACTAACACACATCTCGTTTATGTGCCTAACTAATTATTCCTATAATTACGTGTTCTTGTAAAAGTGTTTTCACGTCAAACAACGCTCTCTTATTTGAATTTGACACGTGATATGACATCTGTACGAAACATTAAACTGATGTCACGTACACATTCATACTTATGTAATAATATAGAGGTGTGCACGCAAACACACACTCATATTTTCTACTATATCCAAACATTTAAAAAGGATACATATATATATATATATATATATATATATATATATACACATGTCAGCATGTATCAGTTTATATGATAAGAATATAATGTTGAGTTTCCACATTTTGAATGTTTCATAACGAATACACAACTACTACACGTGCATAAATAAAGTGACACTCGGTTCTAAAGAACAAGTATTCTTCAGCGGGTAGCTTATAATTAGTGCGAGAGGATTTGTTGTCGTGGCAACCGTTCGAAAACATCATGTGGTTCAGAACGGTTTCTAATTAAAACGCGGAAAGTACAGTTCACTATTCCACTTATTTTAAATACATACATACACTGATATAAAAAATAGATCACGTAATCAAAAAAATAATAAAATACCGAAATATCAATCAAATTAATGAACAGATTTCATGAACAATACTACACATCATGATTATTTTTAAGTATATATTTTAAACACTGACAACATCTTTTTTCAGAGTCTAAACAATCAGATAAACGAGTGTACTTCTGCCTTTTTTTAAATACACTGATACATTACATTAGGATAGTGCAGAAATAATTGCAGGTTTTACGTATCGAGTAAAAAGATGGATGTATCAGTTTAAAATTATATTTATTAATCAAAATAAATATCATTGGTCCGGACACATTGCTCCTAATGTAAAGCAAGCTTGTTTATTTCAAAAAGATAGAATTCTAGAGTCCTGGAATTAATAAGTTCATCAAAATCACTTTGAGCTGATGCTCGATATTTAAAAACTGTCTCGTTGGAAATTACTCAAATGTTTGAAAAAATGATAATCTGACGGTCCAGACAGATCTAGAGAATAAAGTGGGTGAGGTAAAGTTTCATAACTCACTTCATTTAAGTTTTAAAGTCGTTTGTGAGACGTGAGGGCCGGTGTTGTCATGAAGAAGAATTTGTTCCTTCGATTGACTAACGCTGACCGTAAATGATACAACTTCTCGTGCATTTTTTCATTTTCTTGACAATATTTTTCAATTGTTATTGTTTCAGCAGGATTTAAGAAGTTGTAGTGAATTTTCTGACCACCAAATAGTGATCACAATTTTTTTTCATGAAGCATCGATTTAGGAAACTATTCTTATGCTTCTCCTCGATCAATCCACTGTGATGAACATTTCCAATTGTTATAGAGAATCAACTTTTCATCACATGTGACAATGCGATCAAAAAAGGGATCATTTTTGTTATCCAAAAGTGCAGAGCAGACTTCGTATCAACATTGAGTTCTTCCGCCACCTCTTGAGGGTCCGCTTCAATAATGATTCTTAAATCATTATTGTCTATAGCTTAAGGTGATTCATGACCCTCATCGAGGTTTTCGTTTCCATTACAAATTTTTTGGAACTAATTTTGAGCTGCACGTTCACTAATCGACTCTTCACCAAAAACGAATTTGATATTTCGAGCAGTTTCTGTTGCTTTACGTCCCAATTGAAACCCATCCATCAAAATTGAGAAAATTTGCTTTATTTCCATGACTAATTTAAGAAGTTATAACCAACAACACTAAAGAATGAAAACAATAGACATAAGCTGAAATCATCAGTACTAATTTCATTGTTTACAATGATTTATCACATGACTATAACAAAAGATAACGGTAACTAGAAAAATCAGCGCCAAACTTAAAATGATAAAAACCGCAATTATGTTGCACCAACCTAACACATTGTAAACTCTACATTTTTCAAAGTTACTTTTTGTATGTAAATAGAGCATTTCTATATAATGGTCAATAATAAAGGTAAAAGTTATTGAATTTTGTTAATCTTGTTCATTATTTTACTTAAAAATCATAATATATTTACATCTTAATAACGAAACTAAACAAAAAGACATCACGTTAGTATTTAAACCAAATTTATTAAAAAATAAAAACTTCGAATAAGTATTTATAAAAATAAATATTTGCTGTGAATTATCGTAAAAAAATTAGAAGCGTAAAAGCGTATTTTAAAAATATCTCTCCAATTAAAGTTCCTCACTCTAGAAACGTCGTCAGCGTCGCTACATTAAATTACAATCCGTGCATTTCCGTCTTCTTATGTTCGTGGTTCCTGCCTGAATAAAAAATCTAACAACAATATTTATTTTATTCATGAGCTCAAAGAAAGAGGCTTTTAGCTATTTTAATTTCATCGTATTCACGCTTCAACTAATTGAATATCTGCATTTGACGCGCCTTTCGAACAAATCTCGCGACATTGTCAAGATTTTTTCAATATAAAAAAGAATGTCACATCATTTAAGCGCAATTCAAATTACCAACCGGTTATGTAATGTGATACATTTAACAGAATTCGTTTATTTTAAATGCAAGGATTTAAATTAATATTAATGTTTGTGAATGTTTCCTATTTTACAATTATTCTTCTCATAGTTTAATTAAAAATAAATGTACATAAACTTAGGATATTATAATTTGAATCCAGAACAGTGTTGCTCAAAAATATGAAATTAGAAGAACACCTGATTGATAATATATAAGCATGAAACACAGTTAAAGTATTGGATTAGTGCAAAAGTTCGTATACGATTTTAAATTGAAACTCGGGCATAAAACGTTTTTATTAATCAATTATGTATCATCATTATTTTTTACAATCATTTTCCAACGCTCTGCCAGCTGCTGGATTCCTCGTCCATGAAATTTGCGCGGTTCCTCAGCAAAAAAGACTATAAGATGGTTTTTGACAGCCTCCACGGCATCATTTTTTTACCATTCAAAGTGTTCTGAAGCGACCGGAACAAATGATAATCTGAAGGCGCAATGTCCGGAGAATACGGTGGATGCGATATGATTTCCCAACTGCTTCAGTTTTTGCAGTCAGTTTTGCTATATGTGGTTTTGCGTTGTCGTGGTGGAAGATGGCCCTCCTTACGATTGGCCAAAATCGGACTTTTTTCTTTAATTACTGCATTCAATTTGGTTAGTTGTTGATAATACTTCTCCTTCGTAATTGTTTTGCCCCGTGGGAGCAGCTCAAAATAAACAACACCTTTGCAATCTCACCAAACACATAGCAACACCTTCATCGAATGCAAACCAGCTTTGGCGACTAATTCTGCCCTTCATTTGCCTATTTCCATGTTAGTCTCTGTTGTACGTTGTACAGGATCCATTTCTCATCGCCAATAACCAGCCGATCAAAAAAGGCTCTCTGTTGAGGCGTCCAAGCAAAGAAACTGCCGAACAGATGCGATCAAACTTGTTTTTTTTTCAGACGAGTGCGTCACCGACGTGTCGACCTTCAACGTGAACTCAAACTTCTTTAAAAGCCGAAATACAGTCGATCTGTCAACTGAGTGTCTTTGAAACTTTTTCCGTCAAAATTTGTGAGTTATTGTTAATTTTTCTTACACACAAATCGAATCGAAACAAATGTGTCTGATATTCAAATGACAGCTGTGACTGTCACCTTTTAAACGATATATAACATGAATACATTTCAATCAAGAGCGCTGACATGCGGCACTCTTAACACCACCTATTGAATCGTATACTAACTTTTGCACTGATCCAATAAATTTTACAAAAAAATATTTAATTATCAAAAATATTTATTTTCTATATAAAAAATATATAATTTCAAAAATATTTATAAAGTTTTAGATTTATGAAAGTAATATATATTTACTTCAACAATAATAAAACAATAATGACATTTTTATTAAGCATCATTATATAATTTCAATATTGTTTGAAACCTTTGATCAGAGTATCTATTTTCTACATTCATTTTCAGTCGCAGGTCAATTTTCATAACCTAATGATTGATTTTCTTACTCTTTATTTCTTCTAAATATAAAAATTCGAAATCACAATCGTACATCATCACAAATAACAGAAACTGCTTTGTAACTATTAAATAATTTTCGATATTCAATTCGAACATAGCTCTTGAATTTTTTACTCAAACCACAACACTCAGTGATTAACCAAGGCGACAAGCATATTACACTCATAAGTTTGAAGATCGTATATTTCAATTTAGAAGCGATTAATAGATTTGTAATCTAGACAAAAAAAATCCACATTATGGAAAATGTTCATTTTTTTGATAGTAAATATTTGTTTTTATTTTCTTTTGGATAGAAATCATAACGTATTCTACGTTTAGTCGACTTTCTCACAAAATCATTAAACTAAATACGGACCACCTGTTGAATAATCATTGGCCACCAGTGATCTGCCGATCACATTTTGAGAAACACTGATCTAAATTATAATTATAAACATTCAAACTTTTCGAAAATAATCTCTTCAAGTACATACTTCATGTGAACAAGTCGAAATCTCACATTTATTTTGTTCTTAATAATTTACTCTGTATAAAAATTTCATTTACGCACCTAAATTGAAAAAACTTAGGATATGTTTGAGACAAGTAAATATATATTTCAAATAAATATTCTAATTATATATATATATATATATATATATATATATATATATATTTACAATTATTTTATAACAAAATAAACTTTGTAAGCATTATAGATGTTAATGTTCATAAAAGAATATTTATCATGACAGGTCTAAAATTTCTTTTTCTGTCATTCAGCGAACCCGCTATAGAAATAAACGGTTGACGAACAATAAGTTATAAATAAATTATATAAATTTGTTTTAAATATTCACATTTTTATTTTTAGATTGTACCTACTTCCGAAATGTCATTCACATCTGTTTCAAAACAGTGTGTGGGTGAGCACTGGATATTATATATATATATATATATAGAGAGAGAGAGAGAGAGAGAAATAACGATAGAAAAATAACAGTGTAAATTCAAACTATTCATTCAAAAAACTTTATATGTTAATCATTCAAAAGATATTATATCTTCTACTCTAAATGCATAAAGCAGAAATAATACATTATATCACAATATCAGTGTAAACATGTATTAAAAATAGAAAGAAAAAATAATAGAAAACAGTATTAAACTAAAAAATTGGATATATAGAATATTCATTTGACCCATTAAGCGCCGCTGTTGCGTAGAAGGAACATTAATTTTGGAATTTTTTGCTCTGCTAAAAATATATTTTTTTCAAAACTTTATATAACATTACTATTGATTCAATGGCAATAGAACTACATTATTTTTTTCGATTTTTGTGTAAGTGAGAAACAAACGGAATACATTTAGAGTTTGCAAGAGCCATATCAGATATTTATATATATATATATAATGTAACGTTTTTCTACACCCAAATTGTTTTAATAACTATCACGGCATTTAATTCTAATTTTAATGATATAAATGAGTTGTAAATTTAAAACAGACTAGTTTTTAATAACTTTTGAAATATTTTTTTGATAATGCTAACATTAATCATACTAAAACATATCACTATGGAAAACCAAAATTTTTATTTTTCTTTTTAAAGCCAAATTAGTAAGAAAGGACCTAGAACCAAACCATATTAAGCGTTTTCGAAAATTGCTATGATTGAGTAGCGGCGTTCACTGGGTTGAAAGAAATGTTCTCTATTAAAATGTATATCAAATAGAAAAAACATAGAATAAATCACATTATCTTTTATATGATTTTCCTACTTTTGTATTCTAAATTCTTAACCAGTTTCATATAAGTGTAAATTTGTTATCTTGAACTTTTAAAAAATCTATACATAGTAACTAGATAACAGTTTTGAAAACTAGAATCTTAATACGGAACGTATGGGAAAATAAAAATATTTACTTGCAATAAAATGTCTACTAATATAACTTTGAATCAGACAAATATACAAACATTATTATGGAAAATTATTCTTTGAAATTATAAAAAAATATATAGAATATTTTTATTTTTAATATATTTATATATAACGAAATAAATTATTTTATCTCATATGATAATATCAGATATATTTGAAACAATAAAATATATTTAAAGAATAATTATAAAATAAAATCCTTTAAAATTAACTTGCACGAATTAATAAATCTAACTATCCGACTACAAAATAATTAATAAGTTTAAAAAACGCTCACTTTAGACGGTGCATCAATTTGAAAGTGAGGCGCTAGTCTTCATGTTGTACATATTTTTTTTGAACTGAACAGATAACGATATTCATCAAAATACGAATTTCGTGTTTAACACTTTCAGTAAATACTTAGAGCAGGTGATCATGTTTTAATGAAATTAATCTCGTTTGTGTCTTCATACCTACATACACATATACGAACACACACACACACACATATATATATATATATATACATATACATAGAGAGAGAGAGAGAGAGATAAAGCAATTAAAATATTAACAGTCATATCTTCTACAATTTTTTATATCCAAATGTTTAGGAAATTGATATTTAAAACAAATATTGAAGACATTTATTATTTATAAAAACTAATAAAAATTATGCTGGTTGGAAAATAATTACGGATGTTATCTGAATCCTAGCCTTAGTTTTTTTTTCAATTAAAGTGTAATTTCATCGTATTCATGCCAATATAATTTTGTATTTTGATAAAATCGACTGGTTTTATTATTAGTTTTCTTCAAATTTGGCTACTGAATTAAAGATGGAAAAGAAGCAAATAGAAGCAATTTTTGCACGAGTTCAAAACAGGTGGTAAAGCAGCAGAAACTGCTCGTAAACTAAACAGTGCTTCTGGTGTGGGTATTGTAAAGGAAGGTACGGTGCAATGGTGATTTCAAAAATTTCATGCTGGGGACAAGAGACATGAAGATGAAGAAGGTCGCAGGTATTCTTCTTCCGTTCATGACCGCCAACTGAAAGCGTTAGTTGAACCGTAATCACGCACAACTATTCGAGAGCTTCCATAAAAATTACAAATTAGTTATCCTACAGTTCTGGACCATTTAAAACAGCTAGGAAAATCAGAAAAGAGAAAAATGTTTATGAATTTATAGTCCATAAACCGCAATTATTTTTCTACCAACCTAGTATTTAATAGAAATTTAAAATAAATTGAATAAAGTATCTGACAAACAAAAAAAAAATTTAAATTCCAACAGATACTGTGACATATTAATACTAAAAAAATCTATTAAATATATATATATATATATACGATATAATTTAAAGATTTAAAAAATAATTAAATATAAACAAAATGATCAATATGTAATTAAAACTACCATATTTATTGAAAAAAAGAATATTTATTTATACGCATAAACATACAGATTATCTTTCATAAAAATCAATTATTCAATATGTTTTCTTTCATTATACTATAATTTAATAAAAAAACAAAATTTGTAAGAGGAACTTTTATAATAAAACAAATTGAAAATAAATAATAATCATGTTTTATATATTTATTAAGTACTGTTTATAGAACAAGTAGCTATTCAAACACATACATACACACAAGCATATATATATATATATATATATATATATATATACACATATATAAATACATATTTATATATAAATATATATATATATATATATATATAGTGTGTGTACGTTTTTAAACCCATTTACAGTAGCTGAATACTTTTCATCGTATTGCATAACTATCTAATAATTCTTAATAGTTCACTTCTTAGGTTTAGGTGCGTAATCGTATAATTGTATGACAAACTGCATACAATTTTTATTACAACCAAATTGTAACAAATATTTTCGTCTACAGGTTGATTAATTTACGTAACACAAAATTCGAAGTAGTTATTATATTTGAGTGTAATTTGACGCATTTAGATAAAATAAATATTCGGTTTGAAATATGTAAATAGAAAAAAATAGAAAATAAATAACGCTGCTCTATAAACCCGTCAAACTTTACTCTTTCAATGACCGTATTCAGTAATAATAAAATAATATTAAGTGAACTATTATTTAAAATATAAGCAAGGCGTTTTTTTAATAAATTAATATTTTCAGTTATTCTATTTATTGTCATTTATCTATTTAAAAAACAATTAATCTACGAATAATGCAAATAATTCTATTATTCATACCCATTAAAATCACTATTTTAAAATATGTATAATATATAATTTAAAAAATTAAAAAATAATTAAAAAGAAACAAATAATATATAATTAAAACTACCATATTTATTGAAAAAAAAAATAGTATTCATTGATTCGCATAAACATACAGTTTATCATTCGTACAAATCAATTATTCAATATGTTTTGCTTCATCACACTATCATTTAATGAAGAACCAAAATTTATAAAAGCAGGTTTTATAATGGAAAAAAACGAAAATATATAATAATCTATATAAAAAATATAAAATAAATATAATAAATAAATAAATAATAATCTATATAATAAATATAAAATAAATATAAAATATATAAATTAAGTACTCTTTATAAAATAAATAACTATTTAATACACACACACGTATGTATATATATATATATATATATAAATACATATATATATATATATATATAAATACATATATATATATATATATATATATATATATATATATATATATATAGTGTGTACGTGATTAAAATCATTTACAGTAGCTGAATACTTTTCATCCTATTGCATAATTATCTAATAATTCTTAATAGTTCACTTCTTAGGTATAGATACGTAATCATATAATTCTGACAAACAGCATACAATTTTTATTACAACCAAATTGTAATAAATATTTTTGTCTACAGACTGATTAATTTACATAACACAAAATTCGAAGTATTTATTTGAGTGTAATTTTACGCATTTAGATAGAATAAATATTCGCTCTGAAATATTTAAATAGAAACAAATACATAATAAATATTGCCGCTCTATAAATTCGTCAAACCTGACAGTCTCAATGACCCTTTTCAGTAACAACAAAATAATATTAAGTCAAGTGTTATTATTTAAAATATGACTAAGGCATTTTCTTAATAAATTCATATTTTCAGTTATTTCATCTATTATAATTATTCTGCTTAAAAAACAAATAATCTACGAATAATCCAAATAATTCTGTTAAAAATACAAGGTAATGAAAATTTAAGATGGTTTATTTTTTTAGATGAACGATATATATATATATATATATATATATTACACAATTCATATTGCATTTTATATTGTATTTAGTATTAAAGTTTTAAAAATAAGACAGTCAATAGGTTGGACTAACAATTTTCGATATATTTTGGAGAAAATGGTATTTTTCATTTATTACACATTTGAAATTTTTTTATAGAAAGGTTTTCTAAGAGATCTTTACATAAAATTAATAATTATTTAACAGAACATAAATCAAATATCTAAGAAAAGCTTGAAACTCAAAATCGATTTAAATTTCTTTGAGATCTTTGCTACTATTGTTATTTTAAATCAATTAATCGCGATTTATAAATGATTGTACTAAACTCAATATTTATTAAATAAGAATATTTTTTTCTTTTGTATGATACCAATCGAATTGAGGATTAAAGTATATAAAAACTTTCAGTAATTAGTCACGATTAAATGTTGCTAGTCAACGTATTTATTTTTCTTGAAGTAAATACTTCACTAGTTTATTATTTGAAAATAATTCATTAAATATCAATACTCTTGCTAAATCTATAAATGTGATAAAGTATATGCCGTTACATATGTAATAAAAGACATTACAAAATAAAAATTTAATCGAGTAGGCCAGTGATACTTTAGTTGAACAGTGAATATACGGTACAAGCATATCAAGCTAATATTTCAGTGTGCATCGTCGTTAATTAGTTTCTTAACAAAGCGACTCAAATAAACACAACATTTATATACAACACTCACCGTATTCACAGGACGTTGCACGGCTAAGTTTCGGCAAAGTTCACACGCGCCATAGCGCGAAAAAACAGTTCACAGACAATAATCAAACAATAAGAGTCTGTCAACAGAATAGAATACGAATGTAAAATGAGAAATTTGTTCGTGCACGGCACGCGCGTATGACACCACACGATAATTGAATACGATTAATCAACAAGGACGAATTAATACATTGATGTTTGTTACAGATGCAAGCAAAATCGCACACAACGTCATATAACGCGGCCACAACTGATTGAACGGACGCGTCGGTACAAGAACCGCGACGGACGTTCGGATACATGTGACTCGTGGAGTCCGGACTTCGATGCAAACGGCCGTTGACGGCACGCGTGCGGAGGGCGCGCGCGCGCACGCTATTTGTAAGCTTTTACGTGTACAAACAGTCGAAATGTGTTTACACGCGCACGCGCGTCCTCTGTAACTGTCACATAACATGTACATTTGGTACGTTGGCATCAGTGTTTCATATAATTAAGCGGTTACCTTCTAACGATACCTCGTTTCAAAATGATCTCGTTTAAGGATAAATCGGACGTGTAAATAAATAAATAACCGAAAAAAATCTTGTTTGCATCGCATCGATTATGATACATTCATTAATGAACACTTGTCGAGAAGTTTCACGTCGAAAGAGTTATCAAACTTGCTGGAATACATTCGTCTCTATTTTTTAATTTATGCATTCGTTACAAATTTTTTTTTAATTCGACACATTTTTCAAAAAAAATGCCTTTTTATCCTATAACACATGAACAGAAGATTTTTTTACATATAAGTAGACATCTCTGTTTGTAACTATTAGTTTGGTAGAAAAATAATTGCGGTTTACGGCCTTCAAATCCGTATAGATTTTGTAATTTAAGTGGTTTTAAGTGGTCCAGAACGGAAATTTATTGAATAATTGATTTTTATGAACGACAAACTGTCAAAAGTATCATAATGTATATATATATATATATATATATATATATATATATATATATATATATATATATATATATCATAAACTATCATATGTTTATGCGAAGCAATGAATACTTATTTTTTTTGTCAATAAATATGATAGTTTTAATTATATATTTATTATTTTGTTTATTTATTTTTAAATTATTTTTTAATTTTTTAATTATATCATATACAAACTTTTAAATGATGGTTTTAATGAATATTAATAATAGAATCATTTGGATTACTTGTAGATTGTTTTTTTTTAATAGAATAATTATAATAGATAAAATAACTGAAAACATGAATTTATTAGAAAAATGCCTTAATTATATTTTAAATAATAACACTCGACTTAATATTATTTTGTTATTACTGAATAGGGTCATTGAAAGTGTAAGGTTTAACGAATTTATAGAGCAGCGATATTTATTATTTATTTCTTTCTATTTAAATGTTGCAGAGCGAATATTTATGTTATCTAAATGCATAAAATTACACTCAAATATAATAACTACTTGGAATTTTGTGTTATGTGCATTAATCAGCCTGTACAAAAAATATTAGTTACAATTTGATTTTAATATAAATTGTATGCTATTTAACATAGAATTATATAATTACGTATCAATACCTAAGAAATGAATTATTAAGAGTTATTTGTTATTATGCAATAGGATGAAAAATGTTCAACTACTGTAAAT
>CM068315.1:9116509-9161509 GCA_034766995.1 Acanthacorydalis orientalis
TCTGACATATGAATTAATCGTTTGATTTGGTTCTAATAGTTCAAAGTGAATGACACCGTACATGTCCCACCGAAACACACAAAAGTATCTTTTTTAGATATATTTCCTCCTTTACTGTTGGTAAGAGCTTCTTATCCTTATCTGTCCACTATCTTTTTCTTACGACATTATGATACAATATCCACTTTTCATCACCTGTCACAATGCGGTCAAGAAACGGATCGTATTCAAAGAGGGTTAAAAGAGAAATACAGATGTTTATTTGTTGCTAGCAATTGGCTTCCGATAGCTCATGTGGTATGCACTTTCCCAGCTTGGACATATTTTCTATCTTCTTTAGATGATGAAAGAGTATTCCATGGAATGAACTTATTTTTCTACGATCTGATCCACCATTATAGTTTTGGCTCCGAATCCACAAGATTCTTTGGGGAATCGTTGTCAAACTGAACAGGGAACCCTGACCGGGGCATTTTTAAGGATTAGAATTATTTTTTAAATTAAAGTGAACAGTTCAAGATTCATTTAAAACACATGCTAATATTACTAGTAAATAATTCTTAGAATTTCGTCTGATAACAAGTGTAAACAATTCTGGGAATTATTGTACGTTATAACAGCGACAGAACTTTCTTAGTTACCTTATATATATATATATATATATATATATATATATATATATATATATATATATTAGGGTGTAACATATGAAATTGCGGAATTTGTATTATTTTTGTAATATTTTTATCAAAACAAAATATATTTAATCAAAATAAGCTCCATCAGCTACAATGATCTTTTGCCGACGAGAAATTAGATTGCGTATCCCATTTTTATAAAAATCGACATTTTTAGAGCTTATAAAGACTTCGAATACTTGAATCACTTCGGTTTGGTTTCGGAATTTTTTATTTCTTAAATAATATTCCAAGTGACGAAAAAGATGATAGGCTGTCAGTGAAATATCTGGTGAATAAGGGGGATGCGGTAAAATTTCATAATTTAATGAATTTAATTTGGAAATTGTGATTCGAGATGTATGTGGTCGAGCATTGTCTTGCTGTAGTATTAGCCTATATTTATTGATTAGGATTGGCTGTTTTATTTTTAATTTTTCATTCATATTGTCGATTTTGCGATAATGTGAATCAACTGTAATTGTGTCGCCTGGTTTTAAAAAGAATAATGGATTATTCCTTTATTTGTCCACCAGTAACCATAAGTTTTTTTTGATGTAATGACGACTTGGATGCGTGTCCGGTGCTTCATTTGCATTGAACTATTGTCCGGATCTTTTTCTGTTATCATACAGAATCCACTTTTCATCATAAGTAATGATTCGATTTAAAAATGGTGTTTTATCATTTCAAATCATCAATGAAGAACACACCTCTAACCGTCTCAGTTTCTAACCCTTTGTCAATTCGTGCGGCACCCACTTATCCAGCTTTTTCATCTTTCTTATTCCATCGAGCTGACGAGAAACAGTCATAATACCAATACTTAAATCACATGCGAGAGCTCGAAATGTTGTATGTGGATTATCTTCCACCATGGCTCTCAAATGTTCTTCGATCACATGGATTTTGGGCCTTCCTCGAAGCTCATTGCCGAGATTCATATTACCAGAACGAAATTTTTTAAACCATAATTGAATTGTTCTCTGGCTAGCAGATCCTTCTCCGAAAGCTCCATTGATATTTCTACCTGCTACCGCTGTATTGTGTCCCAGCTTGAACTCATATAAAAAGTAGACGCAAATCTTTTGTGAACACCACCCTGTTAAAGGGTATAAAAAAAATAAAAATAAAAACCATAATTCCGTATTTAAAAAACAATTGAAGGGTACATTACATTAGTCAATTCCAAATAGCTGAACTTGTAAAATATTACATAGAACGTTTCTCAATCGCTGTCGACCTCTGACTGACTGAAATTCGGCACCTTGATATGTTACAACCTAATATATATATATATATATATATATATATATATACATATATACATATATACATATATACATATATACATATATACATATATACATATATACATATATACATATATACATATATACATATATACATATATACATATATATATATATATATATATATATATATATAAACACGACGTTGTCCTAATTTCAACAATTCTACATAAATAGACATCCGAACTGTTGATATATTTTTTATTAAACAACTCAAAATCATGAAAATAACATGAGTATGCCTTTTTTAATATATATATATATATAAATATATATATATATATATATATATATATATATATACATATTAATATATATATATATATATATATATATATATATATATATATATGTACACATACACTTTGAGAAAACGGCATACGGCGTAGATATTATATCTGCCCGTATCAATTCGCTGTACTTTCTTCACTTGTGTGTCGCGTGAGTCCAATAAATAAATCACGACGTTTGCATCGTATACGATCATGGTCGTTATCTCGCGCGACCTTGCACGTCTGCGGAATCAATTTCGTTATACACACACATGTGGCGATGCGTCGGATGCGGATGCTGCCGCTGACGACAAAGCACCACCACGATCACCGTGCAGATCGCAACGTAGACACACGTACACACACACAATTATATACATATATACATATATATATATATACATTTACATATATATATATATATATATATATATATATATATATATATAGCAAGTGCACGTACGCAAAACACATATATACACGCACGCACGCATACACACGTGCATGTAATCAAGTCGTAATCGTAAGTAAGATTCGTGCCGATGCACGGTCATATTAAAGCTCCGGTAAGGAGCAATCTGTGCACATTACGAGCGAGCGACGATGTCGAAGCATGGAAACTCCATTACAGGAAAGCTATACTCATAAATCTTTAGACGGTGGAAACGAAAAGCCCGTTCGTTGGCGGGCGAGCGACGGCTTCAGTCACTAACGCCGTCGCCGCCGCGCCACAAGGATTGTCGAATTTTATGCGATGTCTTCGTTATTTCTTCCACTGTCTCCGACATACATACACACATATACATACGCTCTACCGTCCCGTCCTGTTCCGATGATATTTTATCGGCGTGTTTATCACATACATACGAACGTTTATGAGTTCAACGAGAGATCCGTATGCAAACATTTGGAGATACATACGTGTTCAATGTTTAACGACGGCATATTTGTCGTTACGATTGATAATACGGATAAGGATAATGTGCGGTAACTTGGTACGCATCTTGTATTTAAAAAAGGAAGAACATTTATTTGCTAATATTTCCTAAGCATAAAGTCGAAACACTAATGTCATTCATAAAAAAACTGATTTTGCTTTTTCTATTTTTCTTTAAATTTTATAATCATATAAAAGCTTTCAGTTGAATACTGAAAGCTTAAGATCTTATAATGTACAGTAATATGTTTTTATAATCATAAATTGATCCATTAACTTACAAGTAGTAAAATATTTTATTCGAGAACTTTGTTTATTATCATTTTTTTTGTGAATATCAAACTATACATTCAATTATATTTAATACGTTCAACCCGGCATGCTTTTTCATATCTTGAATGATGGGTCAGTGAGTGGTTAAAAGTTGTTTATTGTCTGGCGGCACTTGTTTGCTTGTTTTCGTTATCAGTGATTGGCGTTCAGTTTATTATAAGCAGTATATGTGTAATATTAATTACTAGTTCAGTTTAGTCGAATTAAATTGTTTTCATGTGTATACACAATACTTTTTATTATTTTTGAAATAGTGGATCAGTGCAGAAGTTCTTGTATGATTTGAAATTGAAACTCATGCGATTATTTTTCCCAGAAAACGCTTTATTAATCAATTATGCATTCATCATCGTTTACTGCAGTCATTTTCAAATGTTTAGACAGATGCCAGATTCTTCGTTCGTAAAAGTTGCGCGGTTTTTCGGCGCAAAAGACGGTGAGATGATTTTTGACGGCCTCCACGGTGTCAGATTTTTTACCGTTTAAACTGTTCTGCAGCGACCGGAGCAAATGATAATCCAAAGGCGTAATGTCCGGAGAATAGAGTGGATGCGATATGATTTCCCATTTCAACTGTTTCAGTTTTTGCAGAGTCAGTATTGGTGTAAATGGTTTTGCGTTGTCGTGGTGGAAGGACCCTCTTACGGTTGACCAAAATCAGACGCTTTTCTTTAATTTGTTTATCTTTTCTTTAATCAGTTTTATTACTTTTTGACAGTACTTCGAGTAATCGTTTCTCCCTGGGAAAGAAACTCAAAATAAACCACACCTTTGCAATCCCACCAAACATACAGTAACATCTTCATCGGATGCAAGCCAGCTTGGGCGACTGGTTCTGCCCCTTCATTCCCTTGTTTCCACGTTCGTTTGCATCGAAGATTGTTGTACAGGATACATTTCTCAGTGCCAGTCACCAAATGATCCAAACAGGTTCTCTGTTGAGACGTTCAAGCAAAAAAACTGCCGAAGAGATGCGATCCAACTTGTTTTTTTTCAGACAACGAATGCGGCATCCGGGTATCAAGCTTCAACGTGAACCCCAGCTTGTTTAAATACTAAAATTCAATCGATCTATCAACGTCGAGTGTCTCGAAAACCTTTTTCGTCGAAATTCGTCAGCTATTGTCGACTAGAGCCGGGTTTAGCCGTCCAGAGCGGGGTTAACCTTCGAGGTTAAAATCATCAAGTCGAAATTTAATAAACCATTTCTTCACAATTGGAAGTGATGGTGCATGGTCCAAATAAACTTCCTGAATATTTTCCATTGCCATGCCAATGGTTACTCCTTTCCGAAACTCGTACAATATAACAGGACGAAAGTGTATCTTTTCGTTGTCCATTTTCAAAAATTTTTCCTACACACAAATCGAATCGAAAAAAATACATCTGGTGATACAAATGACAGATGTAGCTATCATTTTTCAAACGATATATAACATGAATATATTTCAATCACGAGCACCGTCATGCGACATTCTTAATAACCACCTATTGAATCGTATACGAACTTTTGCACTGATCCAATATTTAAAATTATTAATACTTGCACGTGAATACAATATTTAATATAAATGTATTATAAGAAAAATAAAATTGAATATTTGTTAGATTTACATCAATGAATTCAAATATTATAACTTTTATTTTAATATCTTACATACGTTACTTTAATAACATTACATCTGAACCACCTGTAATGTTTAAAAAATTACAAACTCAATTTAACAAAAAAAAACTGTTCAATTATCGAACGTATATTTTTATGCATGTTCGATATAAAATAAAAACAGATACAATGTTTGTAAGGAAAACACCTGTGTATTATTCCTTGTATAAGTCTGTGAATCAAATAACTGAAAATAAATTCGCCTTATACTTTTTTAATTAATCTATTACAAAACCCAATAAACACAATAATATTCCTGTGTACCTGGATTTGAAGTAATGTTTCTTGTCCTCGCGATCACTATTCTTTGTTTTTGTTTATTCATTACCAGTGTTGTCTTTCATCATCTTCAGATACTGACGGAATCAGTACCCATTCTAAAAATGACGTAAGATGAAACCGATAATAATGAAACAAAATAAAGGATAGTAACTTCGAGGACAGGAAGCATAACGTTAAAAGATTGTAACTTAAATATTTTACTATAAACTATTTCAGTTCGATTCATATCATTGTCAAGTTATTTCTAATGAAATAAATATTTTAATACAGAAGCTGTCACTTAATTTACTGTTCCGATTATTTATGAATGACTTGATAAATAATTGAACACGTTCACCATAGACAAGTGCCGAAACGTGTACACGCGTAACAACACTTTATACACTCTTAAACACATACACACCGGCACACACACACACACACACACATACACATATATATATATATATATATATATTAGGTGTTTGGATAGAAAGCCGCTATTTTTTTTGGTTTTTTGAGCATTTATTTCAATAATAAAATGTGTGAACACATTAATCAAAATATTTACCCTTGGAAGCCATGACTTTTTCCCAGTTTTCTAGCAGAAGTTGAATTCCGTGATGAAAGAATGGTCTATCTTTTGAGCCAATCCATTCAGCAACCCAATTTTCGACTTCTCCGTAGTTACAGAAACATGTATCTTTCAAAGTGTTGCATCGATCGGAACAGATGGTAATCTCTTGGATCCAGGTCCGGAGAATACACTGGGTGCGAGAGAACCTCACATTCGAGTTCTATCAGTGTTTGTTTCACAGCTATAGCAACATGGGGCCGAGCGTTGTCTGGAGAAGAATGACTTTTCGACGATTTGATGCAATTGATGGTTGTTTTTGCAACAAAATATCATTCAAACGCTCCAACTGTTGTCGATAATGTTCGGTGGCGATTGCTTCCTTCGGTTTCAACAGCTCATAATACACGACACCCTCCATATACCACCAAATAGAGATAATTGCTTTGTGACTGTGGATGTTTCACTTTGGTGTCGACGTTCATGGTTGACCAGGATCAACCCTTGATATCTTGCGTTTCGGATTGTCGAAACAGATCCATTTTTTATCGCCGGTAACGATACGCCACAAGAAACTCTTCTTTTTATGCCTTGCAAGCAAATAAATCGATATGTTTAAACGGTTAGAAATGCCATTTTTGACCAACTCATGTGGCAGCGAGATTCTTTCTTTCTGGATCATTCCCATGGTTTGTTAACGTCATGAAATGATTGATTGATCGACTACTAGCTGTTGAGCCAATTCTTTGTGTGTTTAAGCAAAGTTTTCTTCCAATAGAGCATGTAGTTGTTCATCTTTTCGATTGACCTGGCTGTTGTTTGTCAAGAACGTCACAATCACCACTTTTGAATCTTCGAAACCAATCTCGACATACTGTTTACAATGAAGCAGATTAGCTATAAGTTTTCGAAAGCAATCGATGAGCTTCAGCTGCACTTTTTTTAAATCAAAGTAGTGTAGAAGTACACATCGGAAAAACAACTTGTCGCGTTCCATTATAATTTGGTTATAGAAAAGCACTTGTGTAAACTTTGGTTATAAAAAAGGATGGCGTCTGATGACTGAATTTGAGTGGCAAATGTTCACACTTTAAAATGACATAAGAGACATCTGTCACTGCCCACTGCATACGCACCTAGAGCCATCTACACGTGAACAGCGACTTTCAATGCAAGCTCCTATTATATATATATATATATATATATATATATATATATATATATATATATACACGCTATGCCTAAATATGTGAATGCATGTGCGTGTAGACGCGCACGCATACAGACACAGGTAAAAAAATAATACTCCGTTATCAACAAATATATTCAAATTACGTTCCCAACTAATACTTAATCGATTCTCGACGTTGTTGCCTTTCGTCGGAATATGAAGAAACGTGAATAAATTTCCATTGTATCTGCGCCACCGCCATAGTCGTCGTCGTCGCCGTCATCATCATCATTCTCGTGTCTTACATACGAAAAATCAATAATACTTGGCCGAATTGTAATAAAAAACAATCATATAAATTTAGTGTCAGCCTGTGATGTCATCATGACTCTTAATACAATATATCATTATTGTTGTGTGCGCTGGATGCCGCCGCCGCGAAACACAACAAGGGCGAAGCGCAACCCCGCGACACACAACATGTATGTCAACTGCTTTAATTTTATATTCACGTAAATAACTCGTTAGCCGAGCGGCACGGACAAACCGAATAAGTATTATATCTTCCATTAATCATCAAACGAATAATTTATTATTGGACACAGTGACGGGCCATGTTTACATTTATGTAGATTTATATGAATCTGTTTAGATGTACAGACGTATGTTAATATACTATTGTTATTAATTTATATATATATATATATATATATATATATATATTGATTGAGTTAAACTGACAACATTCAAATTGCACAAATAAATGAATACAAAAACAAGTTTATGTGTATACAAAAAGCTTAAAGTTTATATTTTTAGTTATTATTGATAATGATGCTGATTTTTTTATGCAGTTAATAATTTCTAAAATAAAAAAAATGTGTGTGTGAGGCCACGCGCGGTTAAAGTGAAACTTTCGAGCTGTAAATATAGAATAATTTTTTTTTCAATACTTCTTTCCTGGTAAACCTATTTTACCAGGAAACAATGCTGTGTTTATATATTTAGTATAAATATATATTTCATAAATAAGACTGTAATTATATATTACAGTCTTATTTGTCTTCACTATAGATTCTTCTTTCAGGTTACAAACAATGCAAAAAAATATTCTGGGCAAAAATGTTCAATAAACCACTATTGATCATTTTTGATTGTTGCTTATTATAACAGTGCACTGAATATGATTGCAGGTATTTACACGAACTATCTGTTTAATCTCCACCCATCTGATAGAATATGATTAATTACTGTAATTATATTTAATTTTAGGTGGAATGATAGTATTGTTCATCACATTCAACTCCATACTATTACTATTCGCCCACTAAACAGATCTATTTATATCTTCTCGACGTAGAATATCTAACAATACTTCTCTGTTATTACACAAACATCCGCAAAAAATAAAAAATAATATATCTGATTTAATAACATTGAGAAGATCGTTGAAAATTAAAAAAGCTGAACATTGGATTTTACTTTTATTTTTATTTTTCACTGTTTGTGTTCCATTTGAAAGATGTTATTCAAGTCATTGATTTATTTTATTTCTTCTTCCGAGTGTGCAATTCACTTAAGATTAGATTAAGCGAAACGGGCTCAAATGCTTTTAAAAAATATTAATAAAACCACTACTGTTTGACTTGTCTTGTCCAGAGTATCTAATAGATTTTGAATTGATTTATCCGAGTTAAGATTCACAAGAATACCTAAGTACATACCTGTACTGGTCTATAAAATAGACTTTTGTGAAAAAAAATTTGCAGAAACTACATATTTTCAATCATACCACTAATCAAAAGAGCTTTTGTTCATTATAAATTTTACGCCTTATATATATATATATATATATATATATATATATATATATATATATATATATTTATATACACATACATACATATATATATATATATATATATATATATAACGTATCAAAATCTCAAATATAAAACTATATAACTTTTTATTGTTATGTCTACAATGAACATTTGCGTTTGTTTTCTTTTCTTTTCTTTTTCAGAAACGTAATCAAGCAACGACAAATACATACACACATTTTGATATGCCTCACGAACGTACAAAGTATGAAAGTTATAAAAGTTCTACGCGAGCTCTATGTGTAACATTTTTTTTCCTCCTCTTGTTCGAGTGTATCGCGCACAGCGCTCCCAGAATCGTCTGAAAGCTATTTAGTTTTTAATCCCACACGACTGCAATCGTAATTTAAACGTCTCGGCCGTGAAGTCTTCTTTTCATGTCTGAAATTATTTTATAAGCGTTCTCTCGTACTTGATAAGTACAGAATGTGACGTTGTTCGTCATATGACCGCTGTTTATGAAAAATGTGATCAATTCGCTAGCAGAGAAAAATAAAAACGAATTTTGATTAAAAATTATAACTGTTATTTTTAAATAAATTATTTCTTTTTTCGTCCCATAGACCGTAAAAGTTTCAAAAAGTTCAATAAACCATTATTGATTATTTTTCATTCTAACACATATATTTGGATAGCAATAACATATCATCTTTAAAACGCCAAAATACAGAAAATCTTCGATAAAAATAATTCGTAAACCAGCAGAGATGCCTGTTTGTCGAGATATATGCTTGAATCTAACGCTAAAATATCTTAATTTGCTAAAAAAATATCCAAAGTCTACACAGATAGCTGAATATCGTGATAAGGACCTATATCTTACGATAATATGTCTGAAATTTGCTAAAAAAAATCATGAATCCGCACAGATGTCTGTATGTTGAAACATGGACCTATATCTTATGATGGAGGGTATAAACATTGCTAATGAAACCCGTGGGCCCCCACCGATATCGATATATGGGCCCACAAGTTAAGCCTGTTTGTAACGACAGACTACTTTCTGTATCTTAATGATGATGATCTCTGAAAAATATGATGAATGAATCAAAATGCGCATAATCAACCAAAAACGATCAAGAATGATTTATTGAAGAGATTTGGCCAGAAATGTTTGTTTATGTTTTATAGAGTGAAAAAATTATTCATTTGTGGAAGTGAACTGAGTCAGTGATAGACTTGTATTCGAGTTGTATAGATTTTTACATTAAAAAACAGAGTCAAATTTATCATTTGAAACGAAACCCAAATAAAAATCAACCCCTTCTACTGAAATAACAAGTGCAATGCGTCATAAGCTTTCTATGCCAAAGTAGGCAATGGCGAGCTGCACTCATCAAGAATGTTTCAGAAAGGTGTTTAATAATTTAATAATAGTTTAACTGGACAAACCAACATTGCAAATACTATTAAGAATTTCAAACACCGACCACCCTCGCACAACATTACATCTTTCGGAGTGTTTTGAGAAACACTCCGACTATGTTCCCAACTATACCGGAAGATAGTTCGGAATAAATATATAATTCCACTGTAATATATTGTTGCTTTATATATTAACTTTATGTTCAAATACATACTTTTTTCTATTCAAATATTAGAACTGTAATTTTTTGTCAGGCGTTATGAAGGAATTTCAGGACAACTTTTTTGTTTTTATTATACATATATAACCGAACACAAAGAGCATTCAATGTTAATTTATGATATAAATATTACTGTTTACTAATAACCAAGTGTTTGAGTAACAAAAGTGTAAGATTTTATGTTATCCACTAATCTATGAAACTAAGAAAAATTAGATTGTATGTCTGCGCAATATTGCCTGTAAATAAATTGCAGTAGAAAGGAATAAATAAAATATTTTCAGCTTCAGTCTATTTATATCAGTATAGTGCAAACACACATACACACACACACACACATATATATATATATATATATATATATATATATATATATATATATATATATATATGTGTGTGTATGTGTGTGTGTGTGTGTAATTGAAAATTAAACCAATTTTGTCAAATCATAACACTGATACATTTGTTTTAAAAAAATGTTTGTTGTTAATTATTTATTCATAGCTAAATAAATATAAACCCCATTGAGTGTAAGATACAAATTTGTTTTGCGTTATCAAAAAAAAAAAAAAATTGAAACGATTAATTCAATAAAATTGTACAACCGAAAACTAATCTTATCAGATGAAGAAAACCTTCGCTCTGAAATAAAAAATTTAATATACTCCCTCTTTAGAAAATATGCGTATCAATAAGTCTAAAAAAAAGTGTAAGAAAGCTAATAAGTTTATGTATAAAATCAGTTATTTTAATATTAACATATTGCTTTTTTGATGATAATACTTTCAAATGTTTGATATTCTGTGTACAATTAAAAAATATCTACAGCACGAAGAAAAAAGTATTTATAGTACAAACATTTAAGTTTTTAAATCTTGAATAATACATTCAAATTTCTACTAGAACAAGAAATATATTGATAAAATAATTCTTAATTGTTTGAATAGGCGTAACTGGAAAATAAAACTGTAAGAGTAAGCCGGAAAATTTAATTATCAACAGTCAATTAGTTGCCAACAACATCGCACACAAGTACAAATATACACACACGAGATATCGTAAAACATTATTGTGATCAACAGCTTGAAGTAATGGCCATGTCGGCAAGAACTTTTCACTGTCTGCACGTGATTTCCCTACAGCGTTCTTTATGCACCGTGTCGGTCAGTTATTATTTATAAGTTTTGCTCGTCATAAAATCGGCGATCGACATCATGCATTTACAGGAAATATTGAAACTGTATTGTTTAAATATCGTCATGAACACATAAATTAAACGTTACATTAACTTCATATATGATATATTATCTTGTTCATTTTTTAAAGATAAAGTTTCTTAATAATTAACATTATATGCAAATCACAGGTAATTCTGTGTTTTCAATTATTATGGCTGGTAACAGATAACTGATAGTGTTCTTTTTTCATATTTATCTACTTTTTAGCCGAGAAAGAATAAATTAAATTGCAATAAAAACATTATAGAATTATCATTAACGGCCCTCTAATTCACCTCACGAATTTGATAAAACAGGTCGTGTTTGGTGTTAACTAATCAGGCGAAACGCCCTACTATAAAATGTATAATTTGAATTAAACTAAAATACTGTACCTATCAGCGGCCTGGCCTGCTGAAGACGTAGTGCGAGGCGATTGACGGTCGCCGACCTGGCACACGCCGCACACAAGAGTCAGTAAGTAGTTTGCCTTCGCTGGCCGACCTGGAGTTCCGCTGACTCGTCACCAAGAGGCGGTCCCCTGGAGTGGGCCACGGAAAATTCTCCACTACTTAGTGAATAGTGTCTCTCTTACCATGCAACATCCAAGGGATATGAGCTACCCGAGTCGTGAGCGTATACGCTCGGAACTCAAGTGACGCAAGGGCCCTTCTGGCCCGCAACACACGTAAACTAAAATAATACTTTATTGAACACTATATGAAAAACTCAAATTACAACAAGAACGTCTATAAATGATTGTGTAAACTTTCCAAATAATTTGAGGAAATATTGTTTTGTAACAGTAAATAAAATCTACCAAATTAATTATTTTATTTTTTAATTACTATCAGAAAAAGATAAAAAATTAATAACCAAATATTAATTATTTATTGTAGACACTATTTTTACTGTTATAAAACATTTCCTTTAATCATTTGAAAAGTTTATCGGGCGCTAATGACATCAACTGTCGAAGCGTCCTAAAACCTCAGTAACTAACTAACCTTGAAAAGTTTACATAATCATCTACCACGTGATTCGTTTAAAATTCTGCTAATTCGTTATAGCACTGTTTGTCTAATATGTAAACATATATACATACATACATATATATATATATATATATATATATATATATATATACATATGCATATGTATATATATATATAAATATATATATATATATATGTGTGTGTGTGTGTGTGTATATATATATATATATAATGTAACCATGTTTATTCATTGAAGATGATGCAAATAAATAATATTAAAAGAAATAATGCATTTAACTAGTGTAAAGAAATGTTATTTACATTTTCTCAGCAAAGAAGGAAACATTTTCAAGTATCTAAAAAACTATAAAATACCGTCTATATTTCACATTTCTTCATTATTTGAACAAAAATAAATATATATTTTACTTTAAAGCAACATATACGTTTTGAAATAATAAATTCATTTTAATCACATTAATATTCTGTACAAACAGAATCAACATGAAGAAAATAAATAGAATCTGTATATTATGGAAAAAATCTTCCCACCACTTATTTCAATATTACTAAATTTACTTTTCAGGGATTGATTTTTTTACAGAAATCATAAACTAGTTTTTACTTTTTCCTTCAAAACTCCTAATCATAATAATACATTTTCTATTTTTAATATAGATACATGATGGTTGATAAAAACACTTTTAATTGTTGTATCTTATAATTGAATGAACAATTCTTTTAATTTCAATTATAATAAATTGGTTTTTAGGATACTAAAAAAGATTTATACAAAAAGTAAATATAGGATATAAACAGTAAACAACAAATAGCAGAAATAATATTTATTTTTTTTAAGAAACCACACATAAAATATGTACTAACAAAAAGATCTTTTTTGCTAAAAGTTTTTATAATGTCAATGAACACTAAACTACACCTTAAATATAACGATACAAAATCTATACATGGACGACTGTTAACGTCGAACCCTTAGATCATCTTCTCGATCGTGGTTTGGAATATTCACGTTCTCTACTGTGACCACGATCTCTCTCCCTATCCCTACTGCTATGTTGATTATGTCGATCATGGTGTTTACTACTGTGATGTCCGTCACGACTTCTGCGATCTCGTGAAGTTCTATCCCGCTCCTTCTCTCTATCCCTGTATTTACTAGCGTAATCGTACCCTCCTCGATCCCTATATCGATCTCGATCCGGTATTCTCTCTCTTTCACGATCTCGATCTACATCTCTATCTTTATCTTTATACAGATCTCTGTCACGATAATCACGTTCCCTAAGTCTTGTTTCTTCCCTGTATCTATCACGTCCGCTCCGCTCACGTGGCTCGACGACTTCAGGTCGTGTGACCGTCGGAGTAAGCCCGTTAGGAAACCTATCTTGAAGATGTTTTTGCAACCGTTGTTGAATCGGAACCGGTATGCGAGGAAATAACGTCGAGAACCATTCCAGTTTAACAAGCCATTGCCGCAACATCACACCTACTGTCATCACTTGACCACCGCCGGCTTTCACATCGATCTCCTGGAATAGTAACGTCTACTTGTAATATTTTTTTTAAACAGAAGCGATATGCAATTTTACTCTAATTAAAATATACGACCCCGTGGACAGTCAATCGAATATGCCCCGAATCTCGATAGAAACAATCTATATGACGATATTTCGAACATGAAAAATAAGGAAATTCGGAACTGATCAATATGTCTGCCCATTATCATGAGTCCAACAAAAACACAAATTATATAGAAACGAAAACAGATTTCTAATGAAAAGTACGCGGATTTGAACCTCACTGTGCGTACGTGCGTTTACTTTGTGACAGATTTGCTATTTTAATGAACATCATTTTAAGTTCGTGCTCGAAATACCTCACGGGTGAGCTAAACTTTCTCATGATTCGAGCGTCCATCGCCCTTGCGCTGTCAGCTTTATAGATCATGATCTAGTTCACACCAGAACCGCGTCTCTGCGAAAACAATACTACCTTAGACGACAGGAAATAGTCGACCTTTAAGTATTTCAAAACTAAAAAGAAAATACGTAAACAATGACCATACAATACCGAAAAGTATCTATCAGTCTGATCATAATCTATCAGTTACATGATCCACTACACATAAATTTATTAACAAATATATCTCATTACTGGTGTCTTTTTTTTTATCAAAAAGGTCGCAAACCTTCAAATAGAATCTACATTTTACATTTTAAGAAACGTATGTTTTATTATACAAATAGAATTAAATAAAAAATTGATTAAAGAATATAAAAAACATTAACAGCATACTATTTAACATACTAATAACATACAATAAATAAATATGAATTTATAAAAAATCCTTATGAAAACCTAACAGAATGAAAAAAAATGTTTTTTACATTTCTTTTTACTTAGGTGTTAATTAATTTGTTTTAGATAAAAATTGAAAATTTAATAAAAAATTATACATTATTGTTTTTTATAAATAGGAATGTATATTAAGATATATTTAAGACATGAACACTGTTTAATTTTTAAATAATCTACTTTTATTTTTTTTTCTAATACAATAGATTCAAAACCAATTTATTGTTACAACTTGATAGATAATAATTAAAATTAAGCAGCACACATATACTAAATTAAATTTATTAGTGAAAAGGAGCTTATTAATGAAGGAGGATTTAAAACACTATTAACATAAACATGTCTATAAAAACTTCCCTACTACAATTTATAAAACTTTTTGTTAATTTAGCGATTACTTATGCAATAACACAATTATATTTATAATGCTTATTTAGTATTATGTCCAATTAAATACAATTCCATACCCAAATACATAAAATTTAATATCATCATTCACAAATTAAAAAGCATATAATAAACGATTAGTATAGAAAAGATTAATAAAACATACATTTAAATTACTTTATAAAAGAAAAATCAAAAAATACAAAACTGACTAAGAGGAACTATAACATTTGATTTAAAACTGATTCGATGGTTGCGACCAATACAGCTAGATGATTATGCTGATAGACAATGTGAATACGAGAAAAGGATCATTACCTACCTCCTCGTCTTCAAGGTACGGATCAAACCAGTCAAGTAAGCTCTGTGGATGTTGAGTGTACCGTATGTACATGAATCCCAAAGCACGGATGTATGGGGAATCACAGTGTTCAAGTAATCCATTCAGTTGCTTGCGTGTCAGCTTCAATGTGAACAGCTTATACAAAAGGCAATATGCTGTCGAAACAATTCCACCAGCACCGACACCTCGTACTCCGCCACACATACCTGTTTGACCGGATGTACGACGTGAACCTTTTTCCCATGGTTCGAGATGTGATACTTGATAATAAATTTCATCGACAACTTCATGGTATGTCTTCAACTCGTACAAATTTACTGAAATAAATTTCAATGATTTAAAAGCCATATGGGTTCAACATACTTAACTTAATAATTGAAACAATATTGAAGTAATATTTTTTACTTACTTACCCTTGAAGTAATGTGAACTCTGAATATTAGTTAGTATCAATGGATTTAGATTCATAGTCCTTTCATTACCCCAAAGTGGTACAACATTACTTTGTTTACTACTTGGTTTCGGTACATATTCACCTAAAAAAAACACATAGAAAGACGTTTCGTTATTTAATTTGTAGATCACTTAAACTATATACACAGATTTCATATGAAAGATCATTCAACATTAATGGGACATCTAAATGATAACGCGGTTCTTACACAAAATAAAAACACTCACCATCTTCATATTCGGCTTCCATTATGATATAAAAAACTATTTCTACGCGAATTTACATTAAAATCTTGATAATATCATTAAAATCATGTTAAATTAGTACACGATAAATAAACAAATAAGCTTTTATTCACTAAGCATCACTATTTCCGATAATCGACGTCTTCTACGTATGACCAACAGATAAAAAAATTAAAATTCGGTTTTAACTTTCAGGAAAAAAAAATATGAAACGAAGTTTTGAGATGTGTCTTGTAATTAGAAATGTAAATATCAATAGTTTATTAGTTGTCTTATTTTTTTATATGAATCTGTGTAAATTATTACCTCAATATTGTATTTGGTTATGTACACAGATACAAAACTGTTATAAATTCGTTGTAAACTGTTATTAATTTTATAAAAAATATCCTTATAAGTTCAATCATATCAATAGTGTTACTTGTTTACTTTTAAAGAAAAACTGTTTTATTAAAAAAAAATAATTGAAAAGAAATAAAGAAAACAACCCTTTTAAAAAATATTTTTTGAATATTTATTTACAATGGCAATTATGTACTTACTTGTAGTACATATTGTAGTATTACCAACATGTTTGTTTATATATTGATTTAAAAAAACATTTTTTTGATTTCAAGGACAAGATGACAATATTTTACAAATTTAAAATTTTATTTATCAAATAAATTTCAAATTTATAAAAAAATACAATAATTTATATCATATTTAAAATTTATTAATATTTCATGGTCAATCCTGGAATAGAATATGGTTACAAATAAAACATAAGATCACTCATTTTCACTTTTTTGATTCTTACTGCATTAATACATAGTAAATATATACATAATATGAATTAATAATTGATTATTAAACAACCATTGCATAAGACTACTTTTAATCTGTCCAATTCTTATCACTAATATCAAGTACATATACTTTACAATTAGAAATAACTTTTTTTTACAAACATTTTAAAATTACTTTTCAGAAACATTAAATCAATTAACATTTATTAATCTCTGAAAAAAAAGAATAAACAATGTACACAAAGTATGTTACAAAATGAGATATTTTATTGATTTAAAATTATATAAAACGTTACAATACATAAAAAAGTATAATCGAGCCATCAATCACGATAACCATCAAAAATGTTTCAGACGTAAAACCGTGTCATTACAATAAACACTTACGATTGTATGCGTTGTGTATGCACATCTTGTGTATAAAACATTAGCGTCGATCTCTCGAATCAGATCTGCTCCGACGATCCCTCGAACGAGACCTCGACCTCGGTGACCGCGAGCGGCGTGGCGAACGTGACCTATAACACCACCATACCGGTCAAAAACTACTGAACAGCCTGTGAACACTTACCACGCATTATAACGGAACCTGTGACGCAACGGGGTTTCGTTATTACATAATACAAAATTATAAAAAACCGATTGAAAAATCGAAACCGCGATACGCTACCAAACTGCTACACTCGTGGGGAGAGATGCGTGTGCGATGTTTAGTCGATTTTGTTAAGGAACGATCGATCGAACGAACGGTAGCAGTGGCGCGCTGCGAGTGTCGACAAGCAGATGTGAGATGAGTAGTAGTAGTAGAGTAGATGTGTAGTCAGGTTGTAGTACGCCGCAGAAGCAGGCAGGCTAGCGGTGGGGCGCCGCCATTGGTGGTGGTGGTGGTGTAACGGGGGAGATATTTTGAGGTGTTTTGGTGATGATAGAAGAAGGTAGGGGTGCTCAGTCGGGGGGATCACATGTATACGGCAGAGGCCAGAGTAGACTCCTGCAAAGTGCGTCAAATCACTTTAACGACGCTGACTTTCTCGCAGTGCTCAGAAAGCCAACGACGTACGTACGTACGTACGCTCTTATGCAAATCGATCGAATCGATAGCAAATCGTATTAAAACGACTTTCTGAACACGAAACGAGCGGTCCACTCGGCTATTTACCTGGAGTAACGAGGTGGCGGGCGGCGACTACCCCCACCCCTTCTGGATCGTCCTGAAGACATCTCAACGCGAACACGTGTTCCGCAACAACGCCTATATTAAAATAAAATGATTTTATAAATTTCATTAAGAAACTAAGGAAACACTGCAGAATAAATTTTAATGTTATTTATAAAAAAATAAAAACAAGAAAAAAGTATTTTTGTACAAAAGAAATGAAGCTTTTATTTTTATTTTTTTTTTACTACTATAATAAACAGTATGTCCTAAAAAAATATAAATGAACACTGATATGTTCAAACAATTTTTCCAATCAACACTCAAAACTAAGTGCACATAATAATGACTTAGATTATAAACTTACTATTAAAAAATGATTTTAGTTTGTTCATTTATTTATTTATATATATATATATATATATGTGATCTGTGTATATATGTTTGTATGTGTTATATATATATATATATATATATATATATATATATATATATATATATATATATATATATATATGTGTACATACTTAATTACATTAAAAATTAAAATACTTACGTTCCATCTAACCCTCTAACAGCATCTTCAGCGTCACGAGGATCCTCGAATTCAACAAAAGCAAACCCGGGTGGATTACGAGCTACCCACACATTTCTTAGTGGGCCGTATTTACTGAACGCGGTTTCAATTTCATGCTTACTTGCTGAAGAGCCTAAATTTCCAACATAGACTTTGCAGGACAAATCCCATTCGCGATATCTTGACATCCTAATAGAATCGAATATTCTATTAACGACGAAAAGTAACATATAGTTTCAATCAAATCGTTTTAATATAAAACGACATGAACCCCACATTTAAATTGCGTCTTTCATGTTATTGTATAAAATGGCGGCCATTTGGGCGTTTCTAATGTAAAACTTGTATTCTTGTTCGTACAACTGCAGATATTAACGTACTAAAAACGTTCACTTACCTAAGGTACTTTTGTATTTACTTAATTATGAACGATGTTTATTTACAATCGAATAAAATGCACAAAATTAATTATCAAAGGGGAAACGCAACGAATAAGCAAACAGAAATATAATAAATTTTCATTTAATTTGACCTCGAATTGTATTTAAACCATATATTGTAAGATGAAGTAGTGCGCTTGCGCGTCATATTCATTTCAATCGATATGACGCTCTTGTTCATAAATATATGTAAGAAAACTATTTTTCTTTTTAAATGTCTCTTATAACTATGCTTATAAACAAATAATTCGAAAATATGTAAAAAAAAACAAAATATAAACAAAGCAATATAAAGGTCATTGGTAGTCATTTGTTTTCTGTTAAAAATATAGGTTTTTATTATTTCTAAAATTACTTACGTAATCAAAAAAATGTTTAGAAATATATTAAAATGTTTAATATAATCATGAAATATCAGTAATATGTAAATGCATATACGTTCTTGGATATAAAAGAGACTGTTATGACTTAAAAATATTACATTTAGCGAGAGATGAATTAAGTAATACTTTATTTCTATAGAAACACAAACATAACAGTACGAAAGTGTATATTTAAATTTCACATAGTTTTTGTATTTTTCGTAGATAAATAACTAACATTTTTCAAATTTTAATAAAAAAATGTTTGTATCTGTGTGTGTGTATGTATATACGTGTGTTTTAAGGGAAATTTTGTAGTCTTGTCGACAGTTATTTACTTAAAAAAAAACTATTTTTTTATATCGTACGATAAGTAGAATATGAACTTCATCTGTATATAAAACAAAAGGAAACTATTCAGTTATCCAGTTTCAAATACACTTAAATAAATCATGCATGACAAATATATTAATTATACATACTTTTAAATAATTTCCTTATATCATCTCAAACACAGCATCTTTATGGCGTTAAAAATTATTTAATTGTTTAAATTTTCACTAAAACAACATAAAAATACATTTAATTTTAAATTAGAGAACAAACAGATAATAAAGTAAAAAAATAGAGTGAAAATAATTTAAAGAATTATTCAATAGTGGAAAAAACAATACCATATTAATACACATTACTTAAATTACAGTTTATCTTAAAAATAATGAAGTTTTATTTCTTTTAGTATTAATTTAATTTTTTCAAATATTGTACAGCAAAAGTACAATTATATTAATTTTATGTAATTTTTTCTGCTTATATTCATGTAACTTTAAACAATGTTATTTGATCTATTATTATTTGTGAAGCCATTCATTTCAGCAAACTTTTACAGATCTATGGATAGTCTTTATGTGTGGCTTAGTATTTTAATACTCTTAGGTTCAATTTTCGCGCCATTTTCTGTGATGTTTGTTTTTTGATTTAAGTGTTTTTAAAATGCCCTTCTTACGGAGTTATACTCCTGATTATTTTTCATTAGAAGATATTTTAGTTACGAATGAACGAGTTATTTGCAAATTTATAACAGAAGTACCACGATTAGGTATGTTCAGGTTATGTTAAGCATTTTTTCTATATTGTCTTATATATTGAAAAGAAACTTCACTACAGGTATGTACAATAAAATAATAATATATGAATTAAAAGTTCCTTTAACTTACGAATTCATATATGTATATATATATATATATATATATTTATTTATTTATTGTGTGTATATGATATTATTTTTCAGCGAATGAAACATTCATGTATATTTTATACTTGATTGAATATTAATATGTCGATTTAATATTTAAATCTAAAAAATTTTAAAAAGCAGATTATGTATATGTTATTTTACTTAAGTTTATAATGTTTTCTTTGTATTAGGATTCTTAAATCCTGGATCAGAAAAAAGACATATCAAAGCTGGAACAACTGTTGAATTACCGCAGTGGCTAGCTCACCATTTGTCAAAAACAAGACCTCAGATTGCAACATTAGAAATACCTCGAGTTTATAATGAAGCATATAGAGAAATCCTTAAAGCAGATGCTTGTGTTGTTGATTTACATCAACTACAAATGCATTTTTATAACTTAGGTATATATGTATCGCCACTTGATGATAGTGGACTTGTAAGGAACACCTTAATACAAGTAAATATTTTTTAAAGTGTTTTGATTGTATTTGTTTCTAAAGTGAATTATTCTTTTTTTTTAGACATTTAAAACTAGATTTCGATTAATAACAGACCTTGCAAACAATTCACAAAATAATACATTTACGCAAAGTTTCGATATGCTAGAACGAGAAATATATCGGGTTGGACATAAACATGCAATATCATTAAACAAATGGCTTACCCAAAGCAATATTCCAATGACTGCAGCTGAAATGGTAATTAACCATAAGAAGAGGAAACGGACAGAAATTGAAGATATATAAATTTACGATCACTTTCAATTATAAAAACTAACAACGTGCATCTTTATTTGAATCATTGATGATACAGTTCATGTTTTGTTTACAGATAAAATAATGAAATTAACATATAATTAACTTATTTTCTAAGAAATAAAAAAAAACTTGATTCAAATTAATAACTTTTGTATCAAAGCATCTATATAGTCATTTTTTTTCCTTATGTACTTAGAGAATAAAACTAGGAATGTTTGTGACTGTGAAAAAATATCACAACCTTCAGTGAGCTTAACTATATGTGGATTCTAAATCCTACTCTTACATTTTTTGAAAATTCTTTTATCAATTTCAATTTCTTATGAAATAATACCAACATATATATACATCTATATAAAAAACAACATGTACATACAGTTATCTAAATATAAAATATATATTTCAAACTTTAACAACACCTTAATCAATTATTTATAAAAATGATTTTCATACAGCACTTATCGAAAGGCACATGAAAATAATTTATTGAACAAACAGAAACAGCATTACAGGCACTTAAATGACATATCAGAATCAATAATATTCTCATATTTGCTATTGAAATAATCCCATTCTAATTACAAATAATTATGTGAACTTCTATTCACTGTAGTTCAGTCTATATATTACTGCTGTTCATTATTTACATAAAAATAGGATTTTGTTTACACAAAATATTATTGCCACGACCAGCCTTAAGAGAAATGTTCGTAATATAAATACGAATGTGGATTTTTCCTATATTTTAACATAGATGTCAATTATAACGACAACATTGCATTGATATTGCATTGACATTACTTGTATATGTTATATAACTGAAATCTACCTACGTTAATAAATTATATATATATATACATATATATATATATAATATCTGTCAACAATAAATATAATTTAATACGTTTAACAAATTATTGGTAATTAGGGCACATTAAGAAAATATTTAATATTTTAGGTAAACTTAATATTCTTATTATTTAAACACTATTCAACAAAAATCACAATATGATTATAATGATTGGAGTGTTAGGACTTATTTATTTATGCACCATGTTTCAGCTTTTTGATACTTGTTTATACCTGTTTCTGTGCAGAATATTTAAATGTCTTAAGACAATATTAGACTCATATTAATGAAATACTATTTTATTACATAAATAGTATGAAATAAACATATATAATTGAGTATCTGTTTAATGTTGATATTTCCAAAAAACATGAAAATTATTTATGTGTATACACAAAGATGTATATATTAATATATATATATATATATATATATATATATATATATATATATATATATATATATATATATATATATAATTAAAAATGATACTTATTGAATTTAAATTAAAAGATATTCAGTAAATTATATATTTTTAAAGACAGTAATATCTTGATAAACTAGTACTTTGAAATGTTTTGTACACAATAAATTAAAAAACAATATATACATACATCTACAGCACACACATATACACATACATATATATATATATATATACACAAACATATGTGTTGTCAGAATGTTGGTTCAGGTTTCAGGCTTATTTGTTCTTCTTTAAAGTCAATTTTATAGTCGGTCTGATCATTTAAATCATGCATAATCAACATTGGAGTTGGAGCTATGCTGTTTGCCATTGTTGGACTTGTTGCTGGGACATTAATCATGTGATTTGGAGGACTTAAACAATGTGTCATTTGTGGTGGTGTCATTGGACTGCCTGGTGAATTGCTTGCACTTTGGTAATTTGTACTCACAGGTTGACCATTGCAATTTGCTTCAGCTGTAGCTCCTGGACAGGAGGTTGAATTACAATCTTTGACATAATTAATAGCTTATAATTAAAACTAATTTATTTCATTCACACAATGCATTTCCATTAACGATTATTTATTATATTTATATATGAATATATTTTTAAGTTTGTAATTATATATATATATATGATTGAAAATATTTTAAATCCACTAAAAAAAAATAGTCATAATGCACATATGTAGAATAAAAAATATCACCTCCAAGTAACATTTCTTGAAGTAAGTTGTCTATGTGTGCAACTCCAAATAATTTAGCAAACTGTATCTGTTCAATCATTTGCCATGTTATTGATTGTAGTGCTGGTAATGTTAAAAGTATTTCACCAAATCGGCCACGACTGTCATATTGTCTGTCACTAATATAATCTTCCAAGTTAATCTGAATCTGATAACGTAATGATTTGATACGTTGTGGTTCACTCAGTCCTTTTGCATCTAAGAATAAAAAGATATTTTTAATAAAAAATTTACACGAAAATAAATTTAATAGTAGTATGAACTCACTTGGATCAAAGAACACAATTGCTTTAAGGCATGCAAATTCAGTATCATCAACTTGAACTTCAGTCATTGGTTTTACAAGTTCATCCATAATACGGCTACCTACTCGACTAATGTCTAAATCTGGTGACATGCGGGAGTCTACAAAAATTTAAAATGACAAACTGACTATTTTCCCTAATTATTTTTAAATCATAACATAATATGCAATAGTTTCATGTTTACATTAAAATTATAATTATCTTTTTTATAATATAATTTAATTACTAGTAAATAAATAAAAAGAATAAATTTATAATTTTCATTAATTTAAATATATTTACCTGGACAATGTTTCGTAATAATACAATTATTTCCTAATAAAAGTACATCTTTAAGATGCATTGATCTACGAGCTAATCCCAGTAATAAATGTTCACCTGCATGTGCTCTTAAAAGTGCTACCTAAAATAAAAATTGTTCAATTTGATTATACTATATATATTTTACTTCAGTTTTACTCAAAAAATGCTCATTACATAATTTTTTTACAGTAAATATCGGTGCTGTATTGGTTTACATTATGAAAAAATTGTGTTAAGATGGTGATTCTTTGATATAAAATGTTAAATCATATAAATAGATCCATAGATGTTATTTCCTATTTATTATTAAGATTCCAGTAAGTAATTTAATTTTTTACATATTTATTTTAGTCGATCAGTTAGTTTACAAAAATAATAATTATAAAAATTAAATATAAATGATTGAAAAATACATTAACTTACTTGATCATCTAATTGTAATTCAGTAAAAGCAGGAATATATTTTGCCCATTCGACTAAAATAAGAAGCTGTTGTTTCATGGAATCACAGACATCATTGATACTTGCAATTTGTTTATTTGTTAAGTCATAATCATTTCCAGTAGATCCTTTTTGTTGCTGTAAAAAAAAACTTTACTTTAATTGCATATATAAAATTAACTCATTTATTTAGTTTGAATATATATATATATATATATATATATATATATATATATATATATATATATATATATATATATATATATAATAACGGAAAATACACAAATATAAATATGAAAGAGGAGATTAAAATATTTAACATTATTAATTTGGATATTATTATAAAATTAACTCATTTATTTACAGTTTGAATATCTAGATATATAATAATGGAAAAAAACACAAATATAAATATGAACGAGAAGGAGATTAAAATATTTAAAATTATTAATTTGATTATTGCACAATAAAATTTCAATCTTTTTATTTAAATAATAATTGACAATGGACGATTTTCTTTATGAAAAGTTCGATGAGAACGCCATCAAAGTGTGCATAAGAAATAGTCAAAAATGACCAATAATGAGTTTATTGAATATTTCTGATCAGAAAAAAAAATCTGGTTTGAGGGATGAAAAAAGAATCTATTTTTGAAAGTGAATTTAACCACAGTATCTGAACTGCATTGTGACTAATTAATTTCTTTAGACTTTAAATATCTTGTAATATAATAAATAAAAATATACGAACAGAAATATATAAAAAAAAGATTTAAGTATTTGAAATTACTAACTTATTTATTTTATCCATTTTTAGAAAATATCATGATTTTCGTATATTTTTTAGGTAAAAATATTCACGACACGCCGTACATTTTATTATTTATACAATAATTGACATTGATGGTTTTATTAAACTTATTGAATTTAAAAAATAAGCAAACATAGCTTGAAAGTCAGTACACTAAGAAATATGATCACAAGTAAATATGTGAAAACTGTAAATATGTAAATAAGCTGATGTGAATTAACTACATAAATATTGTTTTTTATAAATCTCCATATTCATTCAAAAAAGAAAGTTTTCATTAGTAGCTTTATATAATCGAAAACATTATAATCTTAATACAACGCGTTGCGTCAAATATACAAAAGATACTTTTTATAATACATTAATTATTCATTTTAACTTTTAACTACTTACTTCAATACTATTTCCATATTTTTTAATAGCATATTTTACTTCTATTATTTTTATAATTTGACTATTATTTTAATTTACCGGTTAATAAAAATTCATAAAATTTATTAAACTTATATATATATATATATTGGATTGGCCAATAATATCGAATTTTTTCGTAAAAGATCATTTCTGCTGTTTTAGAAGCAAAACACTATTCATAAACTGTAAAACGCATATACAGTCTAAAAGCTGAGACTGCGTGTAATTTAAAAAAAATCATTATACTTTGTTAATTTCTTTAGTATTTCTTTTAATTTGAACAATGGGAAGACGTATTTGTGGTACAAAAGATTTCTGATGTGCATGATGTTGGTGCTGTGAATGAAAGAATGGTACAAAGATGATTCCAAAATTTTGTGATGGAGATTTTAGACTTATTGATGATAAACGCTCTGGCAAACCTATCGACATTGATAACGATCAAATCTCTTGTCTAATTGAAAGTAATCCATGTTATACTACACGAAAGATTGCTGAAATGTTAGGAATATCGAAATGCAGCGTTGAAAACCATTTGCAACAACTTGGTATGGTTTCCAGATATGATGTTTCGGTCCCGCACAATTTAGGCAAATAAATTTAGTTAATCGAATTTCGGGTTACGATTCATTGCTGAAACGCAATAAAAACGAACCATTTTTGAAGTGGATTGTTACTGAGGATGAAAAATGGACTGTCTACAATAATGTGACACAAAAAAGACATTAGAGTAAACCAGGATCACCCTCGTTAACTTCTCTCAAAGCCGGTTTATATCCCAAGAAAGTCATGTTATGTGTACGGTGTGATTGGAAAGGGGTACTGTTTTATCAGTTCCTGCCGCTTAATCAAACCATTAATTCTGATTAATGTTGTTCACAACTGGTTAGACCGAAGAAGAGCATTAAAGAAAAACGAGCAGAATTTGCCAACAGGAAAAGAGTAATTTTCCACCGATATAACGTGAGGCCCACATGTATCTTTACAGACTCGACAAAAATTGAGACACCTAAATTGGGATGTTTTTATTCATCCACCATATTCACCGGACTTAGGACTATCAGTTTTCCGCTTATTTCGTTCTTTGCAAAATTCCCTTAACGAAAAAAAAACAAAACAATTCTTTAGAGGTCTGTGAAATGAATGTTTCGAGATTTTTTTCTGAAAAATATATATTCTGGGAGGATGGTATTACGTAACTGCCTACAAGAAGCCAAAATATCATTGATCATAATGGTCAATATAGTATTTAAAAAAGTTTTCTATATTAAAAAAAATGACCGAGAAATCCGACACTACTTATTGGCTAACCCAGTAAATATATATATATATATATATATATATATATATATATATATATATATATATATATATATATTCAATACCATTACGTCTCGTTTACTTTTATTTCGGGCGAATATCAAAATATAAATAAAAATACGTTAAAAATGTATTATGAATACATGATTTACATAATCGATCATAAAAATGTAATTTTATATTATTTGATCCATAGTTATGATACAAGAAATTTAGACATAAAAAAACATTAATTTCTTAAATCAACACAAGAAATACTCTTTTTATTTTTCGTACGAACATTAAATAATATAAAAGACAGTGGCAATAAAATAAACACGAGTAAATAAAAATGTGTTGACAATAAAGAGATAACAAGTTTAGTTTATGAGGAAAAATATACTTATTTACGCGTTTTAGTAAGTCTACAAAAGTGCTACACAAAAATATATTTACTTACTTCTAATGCAGCTACAACTTGACGAGATAACATTTCGGCATTTAATAAGGAGACTACCGACAGTCCATTGCCTGTAGTTGACTCTTCATAGCTCGGTCGTCGACAACTGATACGATCTCGTTCATTCTGAACCGCTAAAAAACATAAATTAAAAAAATCACATAATGATTAATGAACTGAATTTATACTTCAAAAATAAATAACGTCTGTATTATTTTTGAAAAACTTAACAGAATACAGATATACTAATTATTAACAGGTTATTTATAAATTGTTAAATAAATATTCTTACATTAACAATACATTTAATTAATTATCTACCATTGGCAAATAAATGCTAAAATAAAATCATTAGCGATTAATTTATTTTATATCAATAATAATAAAAATGTTTTACAAAGGCAAGTAAAAAAATATTTCTCATTGCAACGCCTCTAAATTGTTCATTAGAAAAATAAACATACTTTAAAATTATTTAAAATTTTGCTTTAACTAACATTCAACATTTTTTTATGGTTTTATATAAAAAAAAACTTGGAACAAAATAAGAAATATATATATATATATATATATATATATATATATATATATATATATATATATATATATATATATACATTTAAACATTATGATATTACATTAATTGTGATTTTAAAGGGTTTTTGATTTGCAAATTTACTTCAGATATTCACAATTTCACTTAGATACACTTAGAATTTCAATACATTAATCTTTTTTACCTCGTATACAAGTGATATATCTTTACATGTCATACAATATGAAACCTTACCTTCTTTTTTCATTCCTGCTTTGAAACATTTACGAAGACGACAGTAACGACATTGATTACGTTTAGCCTTATCCATCACACAGTTACGACTGAACCTATACAATAATTTTTTTACAGTATTAAAAAAATAAAGTACAAGTAGTGAGAAGGCATACAGTGGGAATATGTGTGAAACAATAGATTATAAAATTAAATATGCCATAATAAGTGAAGCAAACACGTTAGTTCACCGTTAAAGTAAAAATTGAGAGAAGAAAGTAAATACTATTTTCTTATGAAAATGAAATCTAATTGAAACATAAGACGTTGCGTCCACGAAATGAAATTATTCTATATAAATATTTACTACCGAATTAAAAAAATATAGAAAAAAGCGAAAGATTAATAATTGGAATACAACATTTAAGAATGTGTCCAAGTTGAAAAATTCTTAAGATTATTCGAAATGTGCAAAAGACATATATCTGAAATTATAGAAATATATTTTAAATTAAAAAAGCAAAGAATATAGTAGAACAATTATGTAATTACATGATTTTAATTAATTTAAAACCGTGATACTTTTCAATAACAAATATTAGAATACAGCAGAATTGATATAATACTAAAATAAAATTTATTAAATAAATAAAACGTTTTATTTATGCTACAATACAATTCTGACACTGGATAAATTTACTTTCACAAATGAATTCTTCTCAGTCTATAACCCACAAGAAAATATTTCCGGTTAAAAATACTCAATAATTTATTATTACCCATTTTTGATCGTTACTTTTGCGTCCTTGATGGCAACACTTTCATTCGAAGAAAAAACTCTTAGAAAAAGATTTTTCTGTACTTAAGTATTTTTAGAATGTTTAAATTACCATCGAAACATGTATAATAATCAAAAAAGATCAATAACAATTTATTGAACATTTTTGAGTAGGAAATTTTTTTGTAGATTGAAAAAGAATTCATTTGTGATTTGTGAAACACCTCACCCCCACCATCTTAGAACTGTATTGTGACACGTTTCTTTTGTTAAAATGTTTGTTTTTAAGATTACTCATTCTCTTAACGCCCACCCCAAGCTGTAGCGCTATTAGAAAAAAACATTCTCTCAACATATAAAAAATATTGATAATTTTAACATAATATTCCATATTATTATTAATTGCTGATTATATAGACTTTTCCTTTATTAATGAGAAAATCCTTTAATAATGACATCCCACCTGTTTATGAATAGAGAAGAGTTTTAATATCAATTAAATTTTTTAAAAAGCATTTTCATAAGAATTACAACTAAACATTTTATTTATTGGGCCCAAATATTACACTGAATGAATTATTGAGTCAACAACTGTTCTTCAATGAATTTATTACAACAGTCGTAGAGTACACTTAGCGGAAACGTTCCTTAAAAAGAATTTTAAAGTTCTACGCTTATTCCAAAGAACTTAGAACTTAAAGATATTGTCATATAAGTCTAAAAAAACATACTACCTCAAATTAAGCTCTATTCCATATGAGTCACATTTTCTATAGATACAGAGAAAATGTGTTTCATATATTATACATTATTTTGTTTAATTTAAAATAACATTTGAAAGAAAATAAAATACAAAATTTTTAAATGTAAATTCTAGAATAGCTTTTTTATTTCGGACATAAGATTCTCGTGAGATGAATGATGAATTACTGATTATTTAATATCAATTTTTGTTTCTCGAACTTGAAAGTCCTGTCCATCCATAAAACGTTCAAGTTTATTTACATAGGAATGATCTAATTTACAAAATACATCAAGGAAAATTAATATTTATTATATGTGTATACGAAGACGCATTTAATTCTATTTTTATTATTTCAGTCTTCCGTATTTATTTCTTTATGAATTAGTTTGTATTTTATGTGAAAAATCTATAGTTTATGTCCGAATTGGTCATGTGATAGTTCCTAGTATGATTATAACAACTTCATTGTTCTGATCTAGAAATGACTACAGTGAGTAATGATTGTTTACCTGCACGAATACTGATGATTTTTCCGCACCGAACGCCGAAAAAATCCTTTACAGCCGTCGCATGAAGCGGCACCGTAATGTTTCCCCGTTGCTCGATCGCCACATATCGCACAGTGTTGGCTGAGTGGCATTGTATTTCCTAACATAGTTCCGCCCATGCTGGCGCCGTTATTAGATAGGGTCGTCGCCAAGCTCGGATTTCCAGCCATTTGTAAATCTGTATCTGGAAGATATAATGAATATATATATATATAAATATATATATATATATATATATAAGAATTCATACTCATACACGTATATATATATATATGTTAGTTTCATAACATAAACATTTTCTTTAGGAAAAAACATTTCTTTTAAATTTTAGATATTTCAGTGTAGTATGGACAATTTTTTTGAATACAGCTTTATATTTAACATAATTTGAATACTTTTTTAAAAAAAAAATATTGTAACTGATTAGTCAGGAAATATGTATATGCACGTATAAACGAATATATATATATATATATATATATATCACATATGTATATCTATTAATTTTATAAGTAAATTAGCGATATGATTACATTTTAATTATATAAGCTCATCAATAGAACTAAAAACATGACATTTTTCTAATTGGCTAAAATATATTATGAATTCAAAATTTTATAAAAATTCAAATTAAGATTGGGAATAATTTTATACTTAAATCCACTTTCTCTTTCTTTATATACTTACATATATATATATATATATATATATATATATATATATATATATATATATATATATATATATATATATATAGAATAGAATAGATAAAAAACAGACAGGAGTCACAGATGTAATAAGGAGAGTAAAAGAGTAAGAAATGGAAATGGGTAAGGCATGTTGCAAGAAGAGAAGACAACCGATGGACAACAGAAATTATCAACTGGAAACCAAGGAATAGAAAAAAATCAAGAAAGAGACCAATGAACAGATGGGATAAGGAAATTAAATGTTTTATTGGAAATCAGTGGAAAAGAGAGGCATTCAATCGTACAAAATGGAAAATCATGGAAGGGTTTTTCATCCAGCAGTGGATTGACAGAGGCTGCTGCTGTTGCTTCTGCTGATGGTATATATATATATATATATATATATATATATATATATATATATATATGTTTATATCGCATATATAATATGTAAACAAAACTATGACAACAATCCTCAATGTGCTACTTAATAAATCACAAGAGATACCTGCGATATATAAAATCCTCTCACAATTAATTGCATCTCGATAGTAATTAGTCGATTAATTTAATTCGCACTAGAACGAAACCTTGAGAACATATTTCAGTTCATGTTAAATACGAGGTTTTTTTCTCCTCTTAAAGTCGCACTAATGACAATCTTGAGTCATTATTTATATACGGAGATTGTGGATCTGCATTAAATTACAACAAAAAAATATACAACCAATAAGTACGTACTCATGTTAGAATCACAAGATCGTAGGGATTTTTTGTCGTTGCAATTCATATTCTTTTCCTTAAATACAGTCGGTCAACGTTGACGAAGCAGCGTTTAGCTTTAATTACATAATTACATGCACGGCATCGAGTTTCTTAAAAATGTTCGAATTATACATAAACAATTTAAATTTATATACGTGGGTCGTTTGATAAGGTTGGTAAATTTCTATGACATGGTGCCACCATTCATTTGGTAACGTCACGGACATCAAGAGTCATTTTTAAAACTAGTATAGGCGAAATTTCAGCCAGAAGCGAAGCGTTGTTCACGTTCTACAGATTTTGAAACGAGCATTCTACCAGTTGCCATAAAAATAAAATAAACGAGCAGGGATTTTTGCGTCGATTCATCAACTTCGATGAAACTTAGATCCACTACTACACACCTGAATCGAAGTAGCAGTCAAAGTAGTAAACAATGACTGGCGAAAGTGCGCCTAAGAAAGCGAAGACATTGGCTACTATTTTTTGGGATTCCCACGGAATCATCCTGATCGACTACTTAACAAAGGGAAAAACGATAACAAGAGCCTATTATACGACATTATTGAACTGTTTGAAATAAAAACGGTTAAGATTTGTGCATAAAAAATGCTCTTTCACCAGGACAACGCCCCGTCTCACAAATCGACCGCCGCAATTACAAAATTACACGAATTAGGCTTCAAATTGATTCCTCATCCACCCTGTTCTCCTGTCTTGGCCACGTGCGACTTCTTCCTTTTCCCATACTTGAAAATTAGGCTCGGTGGGAAGAAATTCTCATCGAATGAGGATGTCATCGCCGCCTTCAATGCATATTTTGCAGATTAGCTGAACCAAGTACGTAGTCTTCAATGAAGACTATGTTGAGAAATAAAATCGATTTTTTCCTAAAAACGGCGTTTAACTTGCTTTTTTACCATACTTATCAAACGATCCACGTATATGGGTATCTTCTTATTAAAATTAACAAAAAAATCTATAAATTTGAAAATAATATATTTACTACAATAATAGCCATCAATTATTTTTTAACTGCAATTTTATAATTTTACTGATAGTTTATATAATTAATTTAATATTTTACGTGCAATTATATTTAATTTAGTAATATTTTAGATTATGAACTGTTTGTAAGTTAATAACATTCTGTTCGTATGACACTGATTAAAACTTATTTAGACATTATATTTTAAACAAAACGATATTTTGCTAATTACATTAATATGTATAGAGAATAACAAACTCAATTAAATCTATATACATGCAAATAATTTCCAAAAAACATTGTGGTTAAAATAGCAATGTCTAAGTTAGTTTTAAGTTACCGAACATTTTTAATATTTTTCTACTTCAACTGAATCATAGTGAATAATTTAATTTGATTCAAAAGATAAATGCTTATGTATATTTCAATGATTAATTTATTATCTACTTGTAAAACTGAACATAAATTAAATAATGATATACTAAAAAGACATTTAATTCAAATCCTGATATTATTTATTACATTGGAAACAAACATTTTCTCAGAAATCAGTAATCTCGAAACAATCTTCATTATAAGTCAATTATCTGAAACGGATTTATGTGAAAGAAATTATCAATGGAACTGTTAATCGAAATTGTATCTAAAATAATTTTGACGAACTAATTTTTGCAAACTATATTCATATTAAAATCTAGTATTGTGTAAAAATAAATGCGGTTTTTACGTATCGAGTATAAAGATGCATATATCAGTTAAAAATATATTTATTACTCAAAATAAATATCATTGGTCTGGAAATATTTCTCCCAACGGGAAACAGGTTTGTTTATTCTTACAAGATAGAATTCTGAAGTCTTGGAATTAATTAATGAATTTATCGAAACAGCTTTGAGCTGGTACTTGATATTCCAAAACCTTCTCTCGTAGGAAATTATTCAAATGTTTAAAAAAAATGGTAATCTGTCGGAGACAGGCCTGGTGAATAAGATGGATGAGGTAAGATTTCATAATCTTCTTCATTTAATTGTTTTAAAGTCAATTGTGAAACGTGTGATTGGGCATTGTCATGAAGAAGGATTGATCCTCTTCGATTGACTAATACTGACCGTAAACGATGCAACTTATCATGCACTTTTTCAATTTCTTGACAATATTTTTCTGCTGTTATTGTTTCACCAGGATTTAAGAAGTTGTAGGTGAATGATGCTATTTGCTGACGACCAAACATTGATCATAATCTTTTTTTCATGAAACTGTTTTGGTGCTTCTCCTCGATCTATCCACTGTGATGAACGTTTCCGATTGTTGTAGAGAATCCACTTTTCATCAGATGTGACAATCCGATCAAGAAAGGGATCATTTTTGTTACACAAAAGACGCGCAGAGCAGACTTATCGTTTAGTTTATATGGCACCCATTTATCAATATTTTTGTTTTTTCAAATAGGCTCAAATGTTGAACAATTGTTGAATGACCAACATTGAGTTCTTCTACCAGTTTTAAGTTGTTTTATGTGGTTCTGTTTCAATAATTGTTCTTAAATCAATATTGTCTATAGTTGAAGGACGTCTACGACTCTCCTAATCATCAAGGCTTTCATTTCCATTACGAAATTTTTGGAACAAGTGTTAAGCTGTACGTTCACTAACTGACTCTTTTCCAAAAAAAAATTTGATATTTCGAGCAGTTTCTGTTGCTTTACGTCCCAATTTAAGCTTATACAACAAAATCGTGCGAATTTGCTTTTTTCCATGACTAATTTAAGAGGTTATATCCAACAATAGTAAAGAATGAAAACAAAATACATAAACTGAAATCAGTAGTGGTAATTTCATTGTTTACAATGATGTATATCACATGACTACAACAAAAGATAACGGTAACTAGAAAAATCGGCGCCAAACTTAAAATGATAAAAACCGCAATTATTTTCGCACCAACCTAATATCTATATGTCTGATATATTTAAATAGTTTTTATATACCTGTTCGTGTGTATGTGCGACTTTGTAACACCTATTTCGAAAACAGAAATTTTAATTTAATAAAAATAAACTAGTGGATCGTTTCAATAGCGAATAAAACGTGACTGAATGAAAACTTACAATATTTGGAATATTAAGAACGCGATCAAAATAAACAAACAAGTCGATTCCCTTACAAAATCAATGGAATGCGTGTGTGTGAGTGTGATATTGTGATGTCTGTCGACTTTGATCAAACGTGACACGTCGGCCACAGGCAAAACGGTACATCCATTGATTAGGGATTTCGTCTCGTCTGCATAGTCGGAGAGACACGCACACGTCCAGTGGCTATCGATAACACAGTATTGATGTTTATTATTAGTTATATTTATGTATACATGACTCGATGATCATAACTTTTCCGTTCAAATGATTGTGTTATCGCAGGCCACCGTCTTGACCCGGATAACACTGAAAAATACGAAAGAAATGTACTATACAGTGGCGAAGAATCGCTTGGTTTAAGCACAAAGCAATTACGACGTTCGAGCGGGGATCCGCAACACTAAACTAATTAAATGACAATAAGAACGATATCGGTAAAGTAATTGACCGTTCTGTGTATTTTTCAAACGAATTCTTATATCAAAGATATCATTAAAAAGCTGTCAACAAATTAAGTTTTCAGACTTTTTTCAATCAGCTTTCATAATTAATATATATATATATATATATATATATATATATATATATATATATATATATATATATATATATATATATATTTAAGGACAAGAGGGTGAAATTATAATACAAAAGATTGGGACTGATCTTTAAAGGTTATCAAAAACGCGATTAGTTTTTACTTAAACGGATACAGACAGACGATTGTACATTTTTATGATTAATTTTGATTATCTTATCATCTTCAGATATGTTTTCAAGTGGATCATTTTAAAAGTGTATTCGTTTTTTAACTATAATACTTCAAAAGTTGTAGACTATTCAATTTATTAAGTGAATTTGATATAATCTATATTGATAATGTTCTAGAATCATACAATATATATAGAAAAATATAGCTGGGAAATATTAAATATTGTATTATTAATCTTTTTTGAAATTTAGATTATATTTAACTTCAAAGGAATAAAATACTACTTGCTGTATGCAGATAATTCAATAATATATTATATTTTCAAATAGAAAATGCCCTGTAGAAATGCTTCAATATTTAAGTACACACTTAACTCATTAAGCGCTGTTGTTGCGTATACGTATCATTAATTTTGGAAATTTTTTCTCTGCTAAAAATATTTTTTTCAAAAATTTTTTATATAACAGTAAACACTGATTCACAATAGCAATAGACTACATTATTATTTTTTTCCAATTTTGCGGAAGTGCGAAAAAAGCGGAATTGATGTAGACTTTGCAAGAGCCAAACTATATATATATATATATATGTGTGTGTATATATATATATATATATATATATATGTATGTATATGTATATAAAGTGCAACGTTTTTCTTCATCCGAAGTGTTTTAGCAACTATCACAACATTTAATTCAGATTTTAATCAAATAAATGAATTTAAAATTCATAACAGACGAGTTTTTATTCACTTTTGAAGTATTTTTTTGATAATTCTAACATCAGTCACCACTGTCGCGTATGGAAAACATCTCACTGTGGAAAACTACATTTTTGATTTTTTTTTCTTTCTAACGTCAAATTAATTAGAAGAGACCTAGAACCAAACAATGTTAAGCGTTTTCGAAAATTCCCACGACTAGCGGCGTTTAATGGGTTCAAGACTGCGATAATAATATTTATTAGAGAACATAACAGGTAGTTTTGAAATACGTGTTTATCTTCATACAAAGATGTTATTATTTAGGACTAATATTTAATAACGTTATTTGGGTACGCGAAATAATATCCTGAATTAAAAAATATCGATAAACAAATGTATTAGTTCTTTCAAACTAACATGATAGCTTATAATATTCCAGGTAAGTGTACAAAGTGAAACTAACATTTTTTTAGTAATATTATTAAGACATACCTTCATCTGATATATTCTTTGTACACTTACTGCAAATTTTTAAACTTAAAAATTAATTTCACATTTTGATTTTTATATTGATTTTTTTGACACAGAACATTATTTAAGTTAATGATAGTATTGCATCATCAAAATTCTTCTCTCATTTACTGTGAAACGTATCTCAAGGAGTTCGAAGTTCTTCTTACTAGGAATTTCGATAACGATTCGATTCCACAGAAAAATAAACGTTTCGTTCTAATGTTTTCATTGAATAAGTAAACAAAATTTGATCTGTGTTTTGATGACATGAAACTAGGCTACAGACACAATTTGATTTTTTTCTTCTACTTTTTGTATCGAATCGGCCTTCACCTATGTACAATAATTTATCCTATTTACAAATATCACTTGCTTATATAGAGTATTTATATTTACTTACATGAAGTGCACTCCATACACAAACTATATATATATATATATATATATATATATATATATATATATATATATATATAACCGATATATCAATAAATATAAGATGAGACATGAAAATTTACACTGATATGCCAAAAATAATTCTGAAAAGCAGACGTGAACTTTGAATTTGTTTATTACTGATAACATGTTCAGGCATTCTGTGACCATTTCGTGGAATTCTTTACATTTATGATAGTGAGGACATGCAAGTCACGGAACCATGACTCGTTCCTGTATTAACTGATATCATTTTAATTATAAATGATGATTCTTAATAATTATTTCTGAATGCGAAGAAAAAATGAACGGTGTCGGGCTTTTTTTATACCAGACATCAAATGATTTTTTTCATATAATTAAAAAAACCACATCTTGTTTTGATTGAAAGCATGTAAGATAATATAATTTGTACATTTCAAATATCATTTAGAGATGTGATAATAATATCTGTTAGTACAAAATACTGATTTACTAGGAATCTAAATCTTTTTAAAATAATTTATTAATACTAATAATAACAGACCTCTGTAAAAATTAATTCAATGCGCTTGCTATCGTTTTTAACTCACTGAAGAGTCTGCTCATCTATTTATACATTACAGAGCGGAACAAACATACATCAGTGTCCACATCAATAAGCAATTTTTAATCCATTTATTCGTATTTATATTCAGCTATATAAATTTATCACAAAAAATAGATTAAATTTCAGTTATTTTAGATATATACTTATCCCTTTACGACCTTTCATTAAATTAATACAAAATGTACATAAAAAATCTTGTCTTTTATCTTGAAAGAACAAATTGAAATGTTGTTTTGCAGAAATCTGTATTCCTTTTTTTAATTAAATACAGTTTTAAAATACAATCAATATTGATTAATTTATGTAAATTTATTTTAATAGATAATTTAAGTATTTCATTCTCACAGAAGTTTCATCATGGTCATTCCCTATTTATTTAAATTATTTCAATTTGGGTTTTGATTACTTATACACGAACACCATGTCATTAAGATTATTAAATTGTACTGAAAAATTAATTATTAAAATAATTCCTGCCTATCACAAGTATAACAACAAATTGAATGTTTACTTCGTTATTTATTTGTCTATTATGACTGAAATACTGTTTTTTTGTTAATTGGCACGTAAATATTTTATTTGAATAAAATCAAAAATTTCCTCTTTGCAAAAAATATGTAATAAACTACAGAATTTATTTACAAATAACATATACCTTTTATACATAATATTATATTACAAATTTAAATCGAATTTATAATATTCTATTTATTCTTTTGAAATGTCAAATTATAATTCTTAACATTAAGCTGGATGTTTTTTATACACTTATTTTAAATTAAAATCGAATTTAAATTATTTACATGAATAAACTCTCTAATATTACAATAAACTTTTTTTTCATAATTATTATCATCTTGAAAAATAACTGAATTATTATTAAAAAATATTCGATATTTTATTCCTTGATTTAAATATTTTTACTGAATTTAAATAGCTTGTTGTTTGTTTTGAAATATTTACGGTATTAATTTCGCTTCATACATTAACAATTAATTATATATATATATATATATATATATATATATATATATATATATATATATATACATATACATATACACACACCTGAAAAAACTACCTAACGCATGTTTTATATAAAAAACAAGCTTAATTTACATTAATCAATTCTGTTAAATAACACAGTGACTAGACTACTGATTCCTCTCTGGCTACGTAAGTTTATAGATATAACTAAACAGTAAACACTTCACACTAAAGAATTTAAATATTTTTAAACATATTTGAATTATAAATAAATAAAGAGACAGAGAAACAGCGATAATTTATAAAATTTTATATTAGGAATATTTAGATTTTTACAAATGATTTCACAAACCATTAGTTTGAAAATTTCTCTATAAATACGCATTTATCTATGTTTATTCTTTATTTCCTTCTCTCCCTCTCACTCTATATATACATACGTACATACATACATACATATATATATATATATATAAATAAATAATATTATCATGATTATAATAACAGTGTTTACAATTGAATAAATTGACGTTTTGTGGTTGACATTTTATGACGTCAAATGTAAGTGACAATGTATTTGTGTACGCACATTAAATAAAAAAGATACCTAATTATAATGAATAAAAATGTATAAAAAGATTTTACAGACTTATTTAAAAACAATTTATGTTTTTAATACAAACTGTACCTTGGAAAATACATTTAAATCACCACATAAAATATGTTAATAGACACAAATATACAAATACACACACATACATACATACACATACACACACAAAGCTAATTAAAATTGTGAATAACACAAAATATTATATAAAAAAAACAGCTTTTTTGCATTGTTGATGTAATACTGAATTTTCTAGATAAATCTAAATATTGTATATGATAGAAATGTTACTGTTAGTAAAATATATATCAAAAAAATATTAACATTTTATTGTAGTTACTTTCAATTATAGCTGTTCAATAAAATACATTTTATATGAAATAAAAATAAACTATTAAATAAATCTTAGTGATTATATTGTTTTATTTTGTAATTTTCTATATTAATATCGAGATATAAATTTTTACTTCTTTAGAAATTCGCCACTTCAACAAACACACTGTTTTCAAAAGAAATATACATACAAACATCCTCTCTCTATCTAACTTATATAAATAATATATATATATATATATATATATATATATATATATATATATATATAAATACATATACACAGAGAGACAATTTGTAATTTGTACATTTTTTTTCTGATAATTGAGATGTATCGATGAGACAAAAACTGAGAATTTTACAAAGAATATTACAAAAAGTATTGATTGCAAAGCAATAACTGTGGTGCCATTGAAACAAAATATAAAACATTTAGATACAATGGTTATGAATGCAGACGATTTCAAAATTCCACGTTGCTTAAGATCAGCTCGTTTTCTTTTTTTTTCTGTATAAAAACGTCATGTATATTGTTGGCAAGGACGCCGACAATATTCGTTTTAATATAATATTTACTTAATGGCAGGGATCACGGCTAAAACAACACTTTATATATTTTTTATCTTTTTTGATACACATACATACATACATATATATACATATATATATATATATATATATATATATATACATATATATGTACATATACATACATACATACACACATATATATATATATATATATATATATACATATACATGTGTGTATATACAGATACACATATTAATTACAGTGATTAATCAATTTTTTAAACGATAATATTCTCATTGTATAATAATTATCCATTAGATTATTAGCTACATATTTTATTATATATTTTATTTGTTATCGTTGAAAGATTATTTTTTTCATAAGACAGAATAATAATAGATTAATAAAAATCGATTCGTGTTGTTCCATGAATAAAAGAAGAATGGTTGTTTAGTTAGTAGTAAAATAAACACCTTATTAGACAACATCGAGAACAATGCAAAAATAGTTTAATTTTTTCATTGTATTCCCTGTATAATGTTTAATTTATTTTTCAAAACAGAAATGAAAATGTTTACAATCGTACGGGCAGAAAAATGTTATTTCAATATTTATTTCGATGGCATTCTTTTGCTGAGAATATAATATATAATATTTACTACAAACAATAAAATTTAATTAAACGAAATTCTATGAATTTGTAAAATTTAAATTATGAAAATAATTTTTCAATAATATAAATATGAAAATAGATTCTGATTGAATAAGAATTATATTATTTTGTAGAACTTAATGCAAGAATATGCAAAATAAAAAAAGAAACATTGAACAATATTTATAGTTATGTTCTAAGAAGTAGAAAACATTAACTTATATTCATCTCTTAGTGATTGTTATAAAGAAGAAAGTGTGTGATACTTTCTAATAAAAATAATAATCACACATTTTAATAATAAATCGACAGTTCATTTTAATATATATACATGTACACACACCGACACATATATATATATATATATATATATATATATATATATATATATATATATATATATATATATATGTATATATATATATATATAGACATTTGTAGATATGTAAATGCGAACGATGTTACAAAAATTCATCTAAAACAATATTTGTGAATACATAAATCACGAAAATAATTAATGTTTTCATATTTAAAAAATAAATAAAACAAATTATTACCTTCGTACATTCCCATCACTAGCAATGGTTGTGAAATTTTTTTATACTTTACACAAAAATACAGAATACATACAACAAAGTACTAAAGTTTGAAATTAAACAAATATACACTGATATAAGACACAATATACTACTTCGATATCAGCAGACCACATGCGAATAATATACTATTGAATCAATCTCATATACTAAACAGGGAATCGCCAACTTGCGTTTTTAAGAACATTATTCATTTGATGAGTCCAAAGTACAATGGAGATATCAAATAACGAATAATGAATAATTATATTGATATTGTTATATAATTGAAGTGTGAGTCATTAACGCACATGTAAATTAGTAACCGTAATGAAAAGCGGAAAGTCAGTATGATTAGACAGATAAATGTCAAAACAAAAATCTAATTGTTCGTCTCACAAATTGTCTCATATTTCTTATTTAGTAATCGAATCTGAATCATATGAGTTTACTAACGCTTTCCTTTAAATAAACATCCCATTAAATTGAAAAGAAATTTGAATTATTGCAAACAATATTGACATTCTGAAGCCTTATATAAATGACAAATATTAATATTCACAGATTTATCAGCCATATATACGTCGGTCGTTTGATAAGTATGGTAAAAAAGCAAGTTAAACGCTGTTTGTAAGGAAAAAATCGATTGTAATGTCTAAATAAGTTTTAATAAATGTCATACGAATGGAATGTTATTAACTTACAAACAGCCCATAATCTAAAATATTACTAAATTAAATATAATTGCACATAAAATATTAAATTAATTATGTAAAATAGCAGTAAAATTATAAAATTGCAGTTAAAAAATAATTGATGGCTTTTATTGCAGTAAATATATTATTTTCAAATTTATAGATTTTTTTGTTAATTTTAATAATAAAATGCCCATATACGTGGATCGTTTGATAAGTATGGTAAAAAAGCAAGTTACACGCCGTTTTTAGGAAAAAATCGATTTTATTTCTCAACATAGTAATAAAATTATTAATAATCAATTATTAAAATTTTTGATCACAAAAATGTTTGTGATTTGAGAGATGAAAAAGAATTCATTTGTGAAATTATGAATTTTAGTGAATCGACTGTTTAAAGAGAATATATTATTTATCTTTCCATTGCATTCAATATTTATTATTCTATTTTAAATATTTCATTTATGGAATTTATCAATACCAACTAAATAAATATAATTTTTATTATTAAATTTCTGCAGTAAGTTTACATGTGTTTAGCAATATGTTATGTTTTTCTTCTTTTGATGTATTTTTACAGTACATATAAGTGCATACAAACACATATTTATTGTTATAGTATACTTTTTTTTCTAATACAGTCCGATTTTGTTTTTCTCGTTTGTTTGCTGTGTTTAAAATTTAATCTAATATTTACTCTTTAAATTTAGTAATGAAATTCGTGTCTTTTTGAACGTTTTCCACCTGTAAAAATTTTAATTCTACCATTAAATACCTATTATTACACAAAAAGAATACCATTAACATTTTTAAAATACACACTTGCATTTTATATTATTTATAAATACAAAGAAAGTAATATTTGTGTAACACTGCGAGGTTTAAAAGTTGAAAAAAAATCATTTGAGTTTTGTACTGAGACAATAAAATTCTAATGAAAACAAATTAATACATTTATTGACATTCTGTTTAAATGACATTGAAAATTAAAAAAATATCAGCAGATTACAATTGTATGTTTATTATATATAATTTATTAATATCGTTTTTATTTTAGACACGTCAAAATATACGATAACAGTAAATTTATACTAGTGATTTTAAACGATTGTAAGTATGATGAAGACATTGATTTACAACGAAATTAATACTATTTACCTTTTGATTCTAATAACCACAAATCAACGGTGTTTTAAAATGTGATAAAATCTCAAGAGAAATGGTATTAATTTTATTCTGTAATATATATATATATGTATAAAAATATATAAATATATATATATATATAAATTTATACATACATATACAGGAGCGAATTAACCCAGATGGGAATCCCTGACGGTAAAATTTACGGGCCCCCCTAAATTAATCCGACTCAAAAAAACGACTTTGTGTAAAAATATATTTTGTAACATTTTTCTTTTATCAATAACTTTATTCTATAAATATATAAATTACATCAAAATAAAATACTGTGAATTATTTTTCAGAAAAATAAAGAAATAAAAACTATAATCATGTCAACGATTGATTGTGATGTTATGCAGCTTTACTGCATGAATAAAAATACAACTAAAATTTCATGATGCCTATGCTATTCCAAGTAAAACCTTTTTTCTCTCGTTTCTCTCCCTTACCCCACCGGGAATTCCTACATATATTTACATTTTTCACACAAATTTACTATTATCAACTAAGACTGTAGTGTAAGCTTTATGTAATGATGTCTGAATATGCTTCTTTATGTAATGAATATTTTTTTCCACGAGCTCGAGGCCTCTTCAAACCCGGGGGGCTTGGTCGCCAGGTGCGACACCCACTTGATCTGTCACTATTGACGTATTTTGTATAATATTTTAAGTTTGTTATTTTTGATATCTTCAGCGGAATCTCGGGTGACCGCCCAGGCCGACCCTCCGCCCGTTAATTCGCCACTATATATATTATGAAATAAAAATTCAAAATATATTATAGGTAGTACATTCATTCGAGCCCTTTTTCCTTCAACAAACGCCTTTCAAATTAATAAATTTATAACAAAAAATTTTTTCTGCCCTGAATTGAAAATAAATAATTATATACTAGTTTAAAAAATTAATATATATCAAACTTTAATTTATTTGTTAATTGTACACAGTTTA